>JADKLZ010071522.1:19648958-19662076 GCA_021533235.1 Biomphalaria straminea
GCATACATGAACTATTGATGTGAAATTTGCGTTTTTTTAAAACGGTCAAACGTTAACGAGAGTGTCAAGTGGCCAAGCCAATGACAATTGACTTTAGAAAGTTTACATTTACTAACTTTGTCTGTCTGTCTGGTACACTATCTTGTGCACGTCATTTCTCCCACTCCCGGATCAAGTTGTAACTTTACACAATTGTTCATGTACCTAACAAAATATCGACACTTTAGCTAATGAATCAATCGAAAAAAATTTGCCAATCAGTAAATTGAATATTAATTATCTAAATTTGCTTGATATCGAATATGACTGTAAATGTGGAGCTCTTCCCCTGAAAAATCCTAGCCTTACAAATGTTTTAAAAATATATTTTGTATGTTTTTCTTCGTTTAAAGAAGGTAAACAGGTTGTTTAACATTAAGAAAATAGCAGATTACCGTGTTAAAGTATGGAGTCGCATATACCCTTTGAAATCTAGGCTAAAGTGTATTTTACCTAGTGCTTTATTTAAAATTATGATTATGTCTTTTTGCTTCATTTTACATTATCTGATAGCCTACTCGCATGTGTATGTTAATAGGTTTCTTTATTTAAATAGAAGGCAGAGCATGCCCGGGAGACTCAAGACACAAGACAGACAAGACACAAAGTATGCAAGTTCCTCGTGAGAAAAACGAGAACAAGGTCCTCAAACTTATAAGTGATTTGAAAAGTCATTGGTCAACCATGACACTCTCCAGGATTTTAAGTCTTATGTTGAATCTTGGTATATACTGTATCTGTATTGTTCGTCACAAGAATAGGAACCAGTAGATATTGTCATAATGGGTTTCTCAAAACTCAAGCCCTGAAGCAGTGGCGTAGCAAGAGATTTGGGCCAGAGTGACTTGACCTATATAGGGCCCCCCTCCCAGCATTTTGATATTCGACATACTAACATGAGATAATGGCGTAATATTTAATGTAAAAACTATTTCGGACAATCATTAGAAGGACCCCTCAAGAGGGGGCAGGGGGGGATATTCAAATTTGGACCTCCTCTCCACTACGCCACTACCATGGAGACTTCCCACAATGCAATCGCCCTGATTAAATGTCTTACATCAGCTTATTGGAGTCATGTTTATTATATATCGTTAAGATCGTTGTTTATCCTACTCCAGTGTTTCCAAAACTGTTTTACGCGGTACCTCAGTATTTTGCCAAGCCTGAATGGGTATTCGGGACTGGCAAAGACCTTCCTCCAGGGAACAGTACCAGGAAAAAGAAGAAGAGGCAGACAGAGAAAGCGGTGGGAAGACAACATAAAAGAATGGACGGGTCTACCATTGAAAGAGGTTCTAAACAGGGCAAAGGATAGAGAGAAATGGAGAAAGACGGTCTACAAGTCTTGTTTGGTGCCCCAACGGTCCACCAGAATAAATCTCTCAATAATAATACAAGAGGTGTTCCGATAAATACCCAGAAAGTACAAAGTGTTCTGAAAAATACCCAGAAAGTACAAAGTGTTCCGATAAATACCCAGAAAGTACACAGTGTTCCGATAAATACCCAGAAAGTACAAAGTGTTCCGATAAATACCCAGAAAGTACAAAAGTGTTCCGATAAATACCCCAGAAAGAACAAAGCATTCCGATAAATACCCAGAAAGTACAAAGTGTTCCATTACGGACAAAGTTTGGGAAGCACTGTCCGATCACTTCAAAAGTCACTTGTAACCTCGAGCTCTTTGCTTCAAAGGACGAATGTCTAAACTACATTGAATGATTGGAAAGTAGATTTGTAATTATTATGCGGGCTAGTGTCAAGAAATATACAGGATTAGTACTTGACTTACTGACTTAATACTGTGTACTCCCAGAGAAGCATATGGCCGCAACCACACCTCTCCCCCGAACTCGGTTCCGAGCAGCTTTCTTCATCTGCTCCCATGTCATTCCAGTACCCTCAGCTTCACTGATGACTGACCTCTTCCAGGTTCGCTTGGGTCTGTCCACTTTCCTCTTTCCTTGTGGGTTCCAGTCAAGAGCCTGCCTTGCAAAATTGGTAGCTTGTTTTTGCAGGGTGTGTCCTGTCCAGCTCCATTTTCGTTTTGTAATGTCTTTGGATATGGGCTTTTGTCTAGTTCTCTTCCACAAATCGATAGTGGTTATCTTTTCTGGCCACCTAATTCCTAACATCCGGCGTAGGCATCTGTTTACTATTTTTCTTTTCTGAAAGAGAAAAATTTAATTTTAAAAATCAACTAGCAAGAATTTTTTCCCCCCTAAAATACACCATTTTTACAACTATTCACTATTAATAATAACAAACACAGGAGACTATTTAATAAGGGAGGTAAATATTTACCATATTTTTAACACATATATGCAAACGTCTAAGTTTTTTTGTCCAGTGTTTTTTTTTTTCTTACTATTGTATTGCTAGGTTACATAAGGTCTTTTATATCAAATACTATATTTTCAAAAAATGCTTTCAATTTACTATAAATATATTTGCAACATAATTTAAAACAACAATCAATACGTTTATTTTCGTATCTTGAAGTGATCCATATCACCTACAAATACTACATACCACGATCCACAATAGGATGATAATCTATATTGTTTACAAAATGTTTTTATATTCTTGAGGCTTTCAATAAGAGATTGACCCTTTACAAAAAATTAGATCAAGTAGATAATCATAATATGACATGATTCAATTTCACCTACATCTATCCCTTGGTCTGCCGGACCGTTGGGGCACCAAAGAAGATCTGTCAACCTTCTTTCTCCATTCTTCTCTGTTATTAGCCTTTGAAAAAATTTCATTCTGAAATTCTTTCGGAAATATTGAAACCTGCCTGTTTACCTGCCTGGGTGGACCACTTGGGAGGCTGATTTTGAATTTGTGTTTCCACACAAACTGTCTTTGTAACCTTTTTTTTTTCTCTTTTTTTTTCTCCTTTATAGGAAACCTCAGCATTTGTGCTTTTCACTAAGCTTTTTTATCGTGGGTATCCTTGGGCGCGGTGGCTGAGCGGTAAAGCGCTTGACTTCCGTACTGGAGGTCCCGGGTTCAAATCCTGGTGAAGACTCGGATTTTTATTTCGGGATTTTCGGGCGCCCTTGAGTCCACCCAGCTCTAATGGGTACCTGACATTAGTTGGGGAAAAGTAAAGGCGGTTGGTCGTTGTGCTGGCCACATGACACCCTCGTTAACCGTAGGCCACAGAATCAGATGACCTTTACATCATCTGCCCTATAGACCACAAGGTCTGAAAGGGGGAACTTTACTTTTTTTTTTTATCCTTGGGCTCAAAGCCTCTTTTCATTGCATTTTTTTGTGGGCTTTCTTTCTTCGCCTCTTTTGGGGCTTTTCTGCCTCTTTTTTTTTTTTTTACATTTTACATGCATGTTGAGTGTGAAGGGTATTAAACAAAAGTATTAAACAAGATTAAGTTATGCGTACATAATTAGAAGATAACAATAACTTGAATATTGAACTAACTATATCTTCGTCAGTCTTGTGAAAAATAATGTACACTTTCTGTTTGTATTTTGTGTATATATTTAAAAATTTCTTGTAGGTATGAGAAACCCATACTTAGATGACCTAGAGAATAAAATGGAACATTAATGTTAATGTTTACTTGTTTTATTAATTTATGTATTCTATCTAGTGATAACATACCATAATATAATAAAGATATATCAATATAATAAATTTAAAAAAAACGTAATATACAGCCCTATCATATTGTTTACAAATTTATCATTATTATTTTTATTATTATTATTATCAAAAATCAAAGATGTTAGAATTTAATGAAACGCAGTACTGACAATATAAGAGTTACTTCCCTTGAATATATTTTAAACTATCCAAAGTAATAGGATTTAAAATTATTGACACATTTATAATTTATATAAAGGGTGTTTATGTTGTCCACTTGCCACTTCATATTTTGAAGAGTGTATGCAGCAGCTATTAATTACTTTGTAAAAAAAAAACAAACTCAAGCTTACATGATCACGATGAAAAACTGAATTCACCGAATTCTGGGAACTTCCTAGCATCTTTGAAATTTCTTGCAGAATTTGAAGTTACGAAACATAGAATCGAATATGGGAAGACACATTATTTGTCCCCTAAAATTCAAAATTAGTTCATAAATTTGATGAGCAATAAACTAGTGCACATAATCTTCTTCTTGCAGTGCAAAATTATGAATTTTTTTTTTTTGCTTATCTGAAATTCTGATCAAATCTTATGGGCCCAATCAATATAGACTAGTTCAGAAGAAACTAGAAAAAGTCTGGACTGCACATACCGGAAGCTGCTGAAGAAATTGAAACCCTTTAATGCATTCTGCAAAATGATGAGAAACGGCCAAAACTGATCAACTAATCCATCGAGAAAAAAAAAGGGAAGCGAATGCCATGGATTTCCTGTAATTAAAATAACCATAAGAAAGAAAAGACTTGATGGGGAGTTCTGATGTAGGACTGTCAATAGAACTGCAATTTAAACGTGTTGCGACAGAGTTGCTGTACAAACTTCACACGAAGTTGAAGGATACATTTCAAAGGGTTGGAAAACAATGTGGACACCTTTGGAGTTTCTTCTTGAACCAAGACACCTCTTGGTGTCTATGGATGATGACATGCATATGAAAAACTGTGTTACATTTTTCCTTTTTTGATGAAATACAGGCAAATCGCTTCTTCAGTGATGTCATTGATGATCAAGCACTTTTCATCAACAAATCAGTGCCACAATCACCAACTGAAATATTGAGGAATCTGGCTTGCAACCTCCATCCGAATACTGCTAACTCAGGCCACTTCCATTGCGTTTTTTTGAGAGCTCATTCTCAAAGATCAAGCTAATCAAACATTATCTCAGGAGTACTATGACGCAATGGGGGCTTAGTATGGCTTTAATGTCAGTGGAGTCACAAATACTAGACAGTATCGAGGTAGATGATGTTATAGATGCCTTCGCTGCAAAGAAAGCACGACGTGAAGCGATGAGTTTGTCGCACATGCATTATTTTGCTAACAATGGTATTATCCATTAAAAGATTCTTAATGAATATTTCCTGTTAATTTTACTGATATACTGTACCAATTTGAATGTAGGCTTATATATTTCTCATGCCATGATGTCGAAATGCAAAGTGTGTTGGGCCCCAAAATGCCTAGCTCCGTCCCTGAGTGATTTACACTGTCTCAAGGTATCAACCTCTTTGGTTCGGATACACAATTTTTTGAATGACATCTCTTGTGTTCTTTTTATACTGATTTCATTTTTATATATATGCCCATGGGAATTCAGACCTCACATTTTAAATACAGAAAAAAAAAAGGAAACAAGTTAAGCTTTGAGAAAATTGAATAATCAACAGCTTTGTCGAAATTTTAATTCATGAACATCAGGACTTGGTGTCATCCGTAAGTTCTTACGTGGGCCCCAACTAATCAAGAGTCATGGGCCCAAGTGCGATGAACCCATTAGCGCCATTGTTGCTACTCCATACGCGGTGGGCCTTTTATGGTAGTGGGCCCGGGTTCAATGAACTCCTTCGCGCCATGGATGGTACGTCACTGATCAAGAAAGAAACCGAAAATTGATATCCAATTTGAGCTAAACAGTTGCATAATAGAGGCATTGTCTTTAAAAAGTATTTTTTATGTTTTGCAAATTTTGCTTTTTATCATACTGTTATAACCCTATTGGCGGCGCAAAAGGGTTAACTATGTGTAATTAGCTGACATGTGACACAGGCCAGTAGAACAGTTTAGCGTGCTATATCGAAGGGGAAAGAACAGTACTGGCATGAACTTTGCACGCAAATGTGACCACTGTTATGGTCATCTGCCTGTGTGTAAGAGAGACCAGAGACAGAGTGTGTAGGCAAGCAGTTCAAGACAGGACACGGAGGAGACCAGGTCTGTGAGTCTGTGCTATGAAGTCGGGCCTGGTTGAGTCCTCGAGTGAAACGTACGAGTCCTGAAAGAGACAGTAGAGTTTATAGAGTTAAGTTCTGTGATGTACAGTGTAGCATTTGTAGTTGTTGATGTATTGCCAATGGTCTAGTATTGGCTGTTAGCTTTCCATTATTAAAGTACCAGATTATTTTTGGAGCTCTTGTTGTCTGGTTCTTTGATGTGTTGTGTTATGTGTTTACCAGTGTTTATGGAAAGCCTGAGATAGGAAAGAGAGAAACGTAACAATACTTTACCTACTAGCTTATTGGAAAAGGGTGAAGAGTGGAAAGCTCACCATCATATTCTTGAACCCACGTGCACTAGTATCTATCTACGCCACTGCAAATGTTGAACTGCGCATTTTCGACTGGCACATTGTTCTTCTTGCTATAATAGAAAAAAAAAAAGTTTAATTGATAAGAATGGTTCATACAATAGTGTCAGTGTCATAGCCAGGGTGGAGAGAAAGGGGGGAGGGGTCCCCCCGGGCCCCCACTTGAAGGGGGGATCCCAAATGAGTGTCCGAAATTTGTTTTCACATGAAATATGACGTCATTATATCTCATATCATGACGTCGAATGTCAAAATGCAGGGGCCATAAAGAGGTCAAGCCCCCCCCCCCCGTGCCTCCAAATCCTTAGCCCATGAATAAAGCCCTTTAAAAAAATTATTCCCAGTTCGGTGAATTCACACATTTTTAGCCTTGAAACATTTATTTATCTAATCAGTCATTGTGTGCACCTGCGTTTTTAATTAGTACACATATTTAGAGTCACAATGGCGCATTTGTGACATGAAGAAAGGAGGAAAAAAAATACATGCAGAGAGGGACGCTTGTAGTCTTTGTTCCTGCAACGATCGCCCATCGCGATTAAGAAAGCAAGGGGACGGCAACTCCCGATTGTCGCAATGAAATATTGACAAGAGTCACGTCAAGGGGAGGAATGGCGTATTTTTCCTTTTTTTTTTTTTTAACCCTCGTTTTGTTCTTTGGGAGGAGAAAAAAAAAACTGTTAGGATTTGATATTTCCGGAAATGTCATTAGCATTAGTGAAAGTTGGTGACGGCAAGGAAATAAATAATGGAGGACGTGCACAGGGCGAGAAGGTGAATGTTAGGCTTGATGTGACTAGAGGAACACAGATCTAAATATGACTAGAGGAAACACAGATATTAAGGAACAGGCGAGGTCTGAAGGCCTAGTGCAGGCAGGGCCGGTCTTAGGCCACTGCAGCCTATGCGGTCGCAGTGGGCCCCGCTCTTTCTTAGGCCCCGCGCTAATTCAAGGTGTAATTATTAAATTGCAAAACATATACGAGAAATTCCTGGAAATCTCCTGAATTTATTAAAATCTCATGAAAACACTTAAAAATCTCCAGAAAAATAGACAAAATTGTCATTTGTGGGTGTACTTCATTGCGGAAAACGCCCATCCTACGCGCAATAAAAAAGGCATTGTCGGCTTTCATTTTAAAAAATGTAATAATCAGACGAATTTTCACATTAATGGAAAATTCCAGTTCTTTATTTACTTTTACAGTCTCTGGCATATAAATATTCCATTGGTTACAAGGTTCATAAAGTACAGATCGCGATGTTTAAAGAATGAATAAAATTCAAAGTCGATTTTTTTTTGTTATACAAAATCTTAATTTTCACTTATTATCCTTATTCGAACACAAACTAGGCCCCGCGCAATCAGTTTCGCATAGGGCCCCGCTATTGCTAGGACCGGCCCTGAGTGCAGGACAGTGTTGTCAATGAATAGGAAAAGAGCCAGATGTATGGCGAATGTATGGCTCAAGATGGATGGGATTGGGAGGGGGCTTGGAGAAGAGTAAAAATAAATAAAAAGAATAACAGATAACGAAACAAAACATTCAATAACAACGCTAACAAAATATTATCCTCACCTGGTTTCGCTTACCTGCTTAAGTCTTTCTCTCCGAACCGACGATACCAACGTTGATTCCACCAGAATATGGTAAATAATTACGGAGAGAAAGAGTTAAGTCTTTATTTCATCCGTATAGCCATTAACTCTTTGCATCCAAACATCGAACTGAACCTAAGAAATACAGTGAGCAAGTCAGACAAAAAAATCTAGGTCTTTATTTATGGGGATGTTCTACATGGTTCTACATGGACTGTACAAAATACTTAAAGTAGTGTTGATCTTTGTGCTGTAAGAAGAATTAAATTCTAATTTTTAAGCTCTTACTTCTGTGCGCTTTATGCGCCACCTGCCACCAGTGAAATGAAAGCACATGATAGAACGTCATGGCGTCGCGCGATGAAAACTGGCACAAAAATTGCAGATTTCAAATGAACAACGCTGGCAGAAGAATAGCAAAGAATAGCGTCAGAGAAATAAAAAAGCAAGACCAATGACACTGGCTCAGGCTGGAATAGCCTGCCCAGTGTGCAGCCGAACATTCCGGGCTTACATAGGTCTCACCATTCCACACGAGGAGGCATAAAACGGCTTTGAGAGTTAACTCAAAAATCATGTGTCGGCGACACTTTGCAGCACTCAGTGCTACCCACAGTCAGAAACTGCATCGGGTACCTACCGGACACATCAGCTGCGTGAAAAGAAGGCAAATCACTACGTGGGCGACTTTGATCTAACCATAGGCAATGTCCAAGTTTCAGAAGGTGAACAATAGTCGCATTTCAAGTGAAGAAGAGGAACAATGTATTTTGTACAAGATATAAGTTAGCGGTTTAGTAGGTGGGCAGTGATCTTTCATGAAACGCCATTCACATTTTTTAAATTTTTCTCTACCTTCCATTTTGCGCCCCCCCCCCCCCCCCCCCGCCGAATTTATAGTTTATTGCTTAATTAAGAATTTTTAAAAAATCGGATCTTAAGATAACACTAAATTGACACAAGAGAGGTAACATGATTAATAATAATTAATTAATAAACAACAACAAAGCTTATTTAAGGGAAAGTGCTCATCGTCTAAAACTATATCTCTTAATAATGTAGAACTTATTTCCCTTTTTATATTAAATTAAATAATTATTTACCAATATTAATTGATTAATTGGATAATTTTTGACGTAATTTCTTGTTTTGTTAGGTAAAATAAATAATAGTGTCAAGTTACAACTTGGTATGAGAATAGGTGAGTTGGGAAGTAATGTATATATGCACATATCTAGCCATTTCTCTTAATACTGAATGATTAATTTCTCTTGTTGGTATCTGTCACAAGTCCTTTTCCTCTACTTCAGATTGATTGTAGAACGATGTTATCAACTTTAACTTGAAGTGCTATAGGAAGCTGCTGCCTGAGTAGAAGAATGATCTTGTGTTGCCGGGGACTATGTCTTGAACTCATACAATATTGAATTATTACGATCTAGGAATCAAGTCAATAACTTCTCCGTAAAAATAAAACAACCTGGAACTTTAATTCAAATTTAACTTAAGTACAACTTATGTACAATGCAGATCAAACAATATGAAATAAAATCACAAAGGCTTATAAACAGAGCTCTAATAAAACATGACTTGCTCCTACGAAATTATTTTATCGACTGGCGTTCTTTCTAGCCCCGCCAATATCCTGGCGCTAGTTTTTAAGAAAAATGTCTAATTATTTTTAAATCAACCAATAGATTTCAATTTCTAGAAAGACAAAGAAAAGCTATAAATAACTCCCTGGTAATTCCAGTCTAGAGAAGAACCCAGATTCTAGGTTTTTCCAAGTGTCCCTAGTAAACAAAAATAACATAGACAAACCGAGAATGGCGTATGTGACAGTATCAAACAAAAAATAATAATAATCTTCAATTATTGTCAATTGCCTAATTGGTTTTCTTTTTCAAGTCATTTTTTTTTTCTTTTTGTTAGGTACAATAAATACTTTAGTAAAGTTTCAACTTGATCCGAGAATGTGTGAATGAGAAATAATGTAAATCTAAGGCGAGCACTCGACGAAAGTAGGTAATAAAAGACGATATATTTATTTGCAGTTTTAAAATACATAGTGAGATATGGACTTCAGCTATCAAGTTACAGGGAGTCTCAAGTTCTACAATTCTTACCTAAACATTAGCATAGACCACCGACACACTTCCCAGTGTCCTATATACAGTTCACAGGTGCGGGGAAGGACGGCTCTTGGTCCCAGACATTTCAGACTCCCATAACCTGCAGATCATTTCAGCCGGATCTAAAACAATCCTTTCTGTAGAATCAGCGTGACTTTTTCTTCTGTGTTTAACGGTGTTCTTACGCGCACCATTAGTGTCGGAAGAGCAGAGTTACAATATGTTCAAAAATTTTACCAGACAGACAGACTGACGGACAGACAGAATGAGTTCATATAAACTATGAAAAAATTACAAATCAGTGTAATCAGCTTAATAGGTCATTAGACATTTAATCAGTTCATCTTATTGCACTTTTTATTATTTATGGCTCAGGGCGCAATGAACACAGGATGGCTGTCGGGTCGAGTAGTATGCGCTCTGGACTATTTCGAAGGTCCCAAGCTTGAACTCAGCCCGCCCCATCCCCCGCCATCTTGAGGAAAGTTGGAGCTAGGATGTAATAGTGTTGAATTTTGACGACACACCCGAAACATGCAAAACAAACAATGGTTGCTACGCCACTGTATCCATTATTATTATAGCTTTTATATAGCGCTACTTTCATGCTTATAGCATGCTCAGAACGCTTTGGTCCAATCTCATTTGTGGACCAGTGGGGGGGAGGGGGTATCTAGGAGTTGGTTTCCCGTGCTGCCTTTGGGCGCTCAGTAAACACAACTCTGCCCGAGTCGGGTGTCGAACCTCGAGCCCCCTTCTAGGTAGCCAAGCAAGCCAAGCTCAAGCCGCACTTAGCCTCTCGACCACGCTTCCCACTACATCCCTTTTTAACCCCACCCAGGTGGCAACGCTCATGCGTGCACGCCGTCGCCTACAATTCCGTTTGTCGCCTCGTGTTTTGATTTCGTCTCCTCACTCCACACTCATCCCTCTTGTCAAATCTGACTGCCAACTGCAGAGAGCAATTATCTGCCCTTGGCAACACTTAGCTCATCCATCATTTCCCGGGAGCCTTTCGAAATGATGGAGTTATTTGCCTTTCTCACTGCACTGTTTGCGCATGTCCGCTAGCCGGCCAATCGTTACTCTAGATGAGGATGCCCGTTTTTTTTCCCCTTATGTCCGATAACTGTTAGGAGCTAGTGTAGATAAGGCAATGCTTAAGACCATACGTTGGGCGTATGACAACCTGTACAAACATTGCCATAGGCGGCGACAAAACATTACGGTTTGTGTTTTCTTAAATATAATGGTTCAAACTAAATCGACTAATAACCAGGGGAGGACTGGCTATATGGGCGTACGGGCAAATGTCCGGTGGTACCCAAAATGGGCAGTAGGGCCACCGAAATAGCCGCATGAATGCCACAATGACACTATTGAATAGTTAAAGGTTTTATAATAATCTCTTAGAAAAGTGATCCTTTGAGCGTCCAATTATAGTAATAAATCTACAGACTCTACAGCAGGCATGTCAAACTGGGTGTTCGGGGGCCGCATGCGGCCCGCGACCACCTTGCATGCGGCCCGCTTGGCCATCTAAAAAAAATATAAAAATAATTTTAAACAATTACGCTGGAAACAAGAGATGACAAGCTACTTGAATGGAAAAATAGTATTTGTTAAACTGAACAACGAGGATGAGTCTGCAGTGAAAGCAAGCTACATTTTGTCAAACTTCATTGCAAGTCATTTTAAATCATTTAATAAATGTGATTTTATGAAAGAATGTTTCGTTAAAGCCGAAGTCATTTATTCAGAAAAAAAGGAGAAAGCATTCAAAGAAATAGCGTTAACTACTGATACTGTTGCAGATAGAATACATGACATGTCAGTCAGCTTGCTTGAACAATTCAAGAACGACAGAGCTGATTTTGAATTATTTTCATTTGGGTCTCTATGAGTCAACTGACGTAACGGGTGTCAGTTGGCTATATTCATAAGGGCCTTTAACAGGAATTTTGACATATACCAGGAACTACTTCAGTTCTGTTCTATGCATAAAAATCGAGGATGATTTTTGAGAAATGGCAGGAGGTGAAAAAAATGCAGTACAATTTATCTTTGGTAAAGCTAGCTAGTCTAACAAGTCTAACTTGCAAAAATAAGAGAGACTGATGCTAATTTTAAATTTACTCATTTTCAGTGCATCATTATTATTACGATAAAAGAACGAGTATTCTTTCTCTGGCGCAGCCAGGGTCGAGTTTCGTTAAAGGGAAACAGAATTCATCGTAGTCCCTTTATCAGTTTCCACTGAGGAATTTTCTGGTGATGTGGCAGGTCTGCAGCAGTACCGCCCTCTGACAGGCAACGAGAATGTTCCTAGGAATGCCAATGGCCTTAAAGATATCTGTGAGGTCAGTTGTTATTATCCCCTCGGTTGATATGACAATGGGGTATATTGTTGTTTTAGAAAGCTTCCATAGACGCTTTATCTCCAAGCCTAGGTTCCCATACTTTCGTTGTTTTTCCAACTCAGTTTTTCTTAAATTATGAGACAGTGGTACGGCAATGTCGATAATGGTAGCGGCTTTTTCCTTTTTATCGATGAGCAGCAGATCAGGGCGATTAAAATATCTATATTCATTTCTCTCGTCCACTTGATCCTTTTGGCTCCTCTTGTCCTCTTATTATAGCTTTTATATAGCGCTAATTTTATGCTTATAGCATGCTCGGATCGCTTTGGTCCAATCTCATTTGTGGACCAGTGGGGGTAGGGGGCACCTAGGAGTTGGTTTTCCGTGCTGCCTTTAGGCGCTCTGCCGGAGTCGGGTGTCGAGCCTGGAACTTCCTTCTAGGTAGCCAAGCAAAGTTCAAGCGCACTTAGCCTCTCGATCACGTGATCTGATTTAATTCTGAAAATGCTGCTGGAAATGTGCAATTAGAGCTGATATAATAGAGGTCAGGTTTTTAGTGGAAATCGAAGAATATTAAAATGGCTGTGCCAAAATTGTACATTTACCCTGAACGGTTCGTTAAATTGCGGGAATTTGCAGCTAGAATTCTAGCTATTTTTTGCATGCACTGGTCTCTGTGAGCAGTTCTTTTCCATAATAAAAGCTATTAAAACACCT
>JADKLZ010071522.1:19662176-19675808 GCA_021533235.1 Biomphalaria straminea
TAAAACTGACATTACTGTTGGCTTTATTTGTGAAGTAGAGGTAAAGTGGGGGCGCGGTAGTCAAATGGTTAAGCGTTCGGCTGCTGAACCTGAGGTCCTGGGTTCGAATCCCTGTGAAGGCAGGGATTTTGAATTTCGGGATTTTTAGGGCGCCCCTGAGTCCACCCAACTCTAATGGGTACCTGACTTAAGTTGGGGAAAGTAAAGGCGGTTGGTCGTTGTGTTGGCCACATAACACCCCTGCTCGTTAACCGTTGGCCAAAGAAACAGATGACCTTAACATCATCTGCTCCCATAGATCGCAAGGTCTGAAGGGGACACTTTACTTTACTTTACTAGAGGTAAAGTAAAACTGACATTACTGTTGGCTTTATTTGTGAAGTAGAGGTAAAGTAAAACTGACATTACTGTTGGCTTGATTTGTGAAGTAGAGATAAAGTAAAACTGACATTACTGTTGGCTTTATTTGTGAAGTAGAGATAAAGTAAAACTGACATTACTGTTGGCTTTATTTGTGAAGTAGAGATAAAGTAAAACTGACATTACTGTTGGCTTTATTTGTGAAGTAGAGATAAAGTAAAACTGACATTACTGTTGGCTTTATTTGTGAAGTAGAGGTAAAGTAAAACTGACATTACTGTTGGCTTGATTTGTGAAGTAGAGATAAAGTAAACAAAAAATGAATGAAAAGCAACATTACAATAATTTCAACAAAATGGAGATTCCATGATAGATTTTTATTTAATACTACACCTAGTTATTTTGAGTTTGTAGTCTGTGTGATTGATGTTTTTTTGTTGTTGTTGTTTTTTTTTTTTGGGAGGGGGGTTACTCCTAATATATGGCACCTTTCTGGGAGAAAAGACATGCTTCGATTTGATTTCCGTAATTCTTCTAATTTTAAGAATGAATAAGGGGGGGGGCAGTGGGCAGGGTATGAACCCAGGACAATCTAGAAGTCAAACGACACGACCAACGAGCCATCTAGCTATTAGGACAAGAATTTGCGAGAAGACATAACTTGAAATTCGGAGGAAGAACAGCGTAAATAATACACAAATATGATCTAAAGAAACAAACAAAACACTATAATGTTCCTTTTAGTTAATTATTATTATTTATTATATTATTATTTAAATCCACTCGACGAGGATGCGTGATCTAATTTAGTCCTAACTTAAGTTCATGTGAGTCACCAGCATTTAGTCAACCTGTCGCCCACTTTTAAATAAAATTAATAAAACAAAAACGGAGTTTTCCAATATTCAAACAATTAAAAAAACAACGAGCAATCCCATTGTAATAAAATGAAATAATAAACCAAGCAAAATTTTTTTTAAAAAATCCTTTTTAGAATAAACAATACTTATATAAGGGAAAGAACACTGCACATACTACTACCCTTCCATGATGCAGAAGTAGTTTCCCTTATTCGATATCAAACAAGATAATTAATTACCAATAATTAATTGACTAATTGTATGTTTTTTTATTGATTCATGTTTAGTTAGGTTCAATCATTGATGGTTTAAATTTTCAACCTGATCTGAACGACGGTGTGGGAGAAATAACGTGTTTAATTACCTAAGGGGGAGTAACTCTACATTTGTAGCTTACCCGTGAAAACTGAAGAATTAATTTCCTTTGTTAGTGTCAAATAAAATAATTAATTATCAATAATTCTTTGACTAATTAGTTTTTTTTTAATTGATTCATATCTTGTCTATGTCAATGATTAATTGTCCAAAATTTCAACTTAATCCGAGGATGGGCGAGGGAGAAATAACGTGTACAAACTTTTGACCTCACAGACTGAGTTGATATAAGCTTAGTAAAAACAAAATGAACACTCCCGCAGATCCAACCAATCAGTACCTTGTGTTTTTGGCTTTACAATACGAAAATTAGACTGCCTAGCCACCTTGGAGCTTATAGGGAATGAGATTGTGCTCGGGTTCCACTGCGAAGGAGGATCTGTTATTGACAATCTGTTTTAGATATCAATATTATTTTACGCAGATAGGTTGAGTATTTAGAAAAAAAAAACTCGTTTGACACACTAAGCATCATAATGCTGATTGTGAGGCAATGTCAATGTCTTCTAGACTAAGACTGTCTTGTGTCTTCAAATGTTTGACACTCAGTGTGTCTATTGTAAGAGAAGACTTAGCAGAATGGATCACTTCCAAATCGTCGTTGTTTTCTTTAGGGATGACAAACATCTTATTGTTTAGGTAAGTGTTGAGAACATTCGGACTCAGGTGAGCTTGGAATGTTTGCAGGTTTTTCCCCAATCTGTAGAAGATCCGCGGCACCACCGAGGCGTGGCGAACCTTTTCTGTAACTTGGTCAGGCTGTTCATCAAACGTATCTTTCGTTTCATCAGACATTTGATTATCTGTCTGCGGGTCCAAGACTTCCTTTGAATCTGTAGCAGTATATTTCTGGGGACTGACTTGCTCCTGGAAAGCTGTGGATTCATATGTTTAAAAAATATTGAAAATAAAAGATACATTATTTTCTATATCAAATACTTCGGGAGTTTAAAGAGAACAGAAGAGATGACTAGGGAAAGGTAATCTCAATAAGTTCTTCAAAAGTTGGTCTAGTTTATGCATTGGCGGAGCGTCAAAATTCTCCAGATACCAATTAGGAATGGTTTGTTTGTTTTTTTTTATTTCAAGAGCTTGCTACATATCTCAATAAATTAAACTGGTGAAAAACAAACGTTTTTGATAATATTGTTGAAGCCCTGTGATGCGCACAGAAATTCCGACAGTAAAAGCTGCGCATTATATTATTACATATGTTTATGAAGAAGCTTCCTTCCACCCTGTTGCGTGCGCTGCATAGCGTGAATATGAAATGGTGCAAATGTGTGTTGAAAGGGCTAGAGAAGATGGGATCCGAAAATGGAGTAATGTAATTAGAGTTATTATTGATATATTAGTAATTGTGACTCAACATTAAAGTCGTTATAATCTATCATATATGAGTTTGGTATTGTATGATTAAAAGTCTCATCTTCTCGTAAGTTCTCAACAAGAACTAATCAAAGAGTGTGGCTTTCTGGAACAAGAGGCCTCTTTCTTGACGACTTCGTCCTACATGCTATCTTGGGTGGGAGGCTTTCGCCGTGGACCTAGAATGACTCTGGAAACATTAGTTGGTGCTTTGTTGCTAGGTGGTGCTTGAAATGTGGATAGGAAATGAAGAAAGAGAAAGTGGGTAGTAAAAAAAAGTGGATAAAAGGAATATGAGAACCTAAAATCTAAACTCGAGAGCGCGGTGGCTGAGCGGTAAAGCGCTTGGCTTCCGTACTGGAGGTCCCGGGTTCGAATCCTGGCGAAGACTGGGATTTTTATTTCGGGATTTTCGGGCGCCCTTGAGTCCACCCAGCTCTGATGGGTACCTGACATTAGTTGGGGAAAAGTAAAGGCGGTTGGTCGTTGTGCTGGCCACATGACACCCTCGTTAACCGTAGGCCACAGAATCAGATGACCTTTACATCATCTGCCCTATAGACCACAAGGTCTAAAAGGGGAAATTAAAAAAAAAATCTAAACTCTGTATTTCTTACCGACGAGATTAATCTCTGGTTCATTAGTAGGTCATCGTTCATGAATGAAAATTGTTAATAAATGAAAAGAGGTATAGTACTACTTGCATTGATTTGTAACATGGTTTCTCCTGGACTTGCCAATAAGAGCAATGAAGAGGATTAACAGTAGTAGCAGTAAAAGTCCCACTATAGTCAACAGCACATGATTTGCGGTCCAACGTACTTGTGGAATAGCTAGAAATATAGCCAATAAAAGAATATTTAAAATACATACTAATGACACAGACGTACAAAAGATTGCAATGAAATGAAATTTATTACTTTTTTTTATATATTTCAAATAGAACTTTCACAGCAATTATGCAAATTGGAACAAACTTTTAAAAAATTAGATCGCATTTAACTAAAACTTTATAAGTGTTCACTCGTACCGTTCGGTACTGCGCTACACTCTCTTATTTATTTCCATTTCCTTCAGTTACTTCCATTCTTGCTATTCACATCAAGCCATACATAATGCTCATTGTCTCTTTTATATTAATCCCCGTGTTATTTCGTATTATGTTAACTGTCATATAAATCTCAAAATCTTGGACTGCTACTTTTGGAGAAGCTGTGCAAGTCCTTTTGTGTGTGTGTGTGTGTGCTAAACATCTGCAAATCATGAAGCGCAAGTATTTTTTTTTCCTTGGGCCATTAAAATGATTAAATAGACCGAAAGACTTAAAAGAAAACTATGTTTTAGAGTTACACAGCTCATATCAGTTGTCTATATTTCCTACGAATTTTTGTTTTGTTTTATTGTTTCATATGTCCAAAACGTACAAGGGATTTTCGCGATCAACTAAACAAGGATAAGGCGGTTAAATTGTTACCCACTAAAGTACAATAAAAAAAAAAGAGTTACAAATGAAAGAGCATAGAAAGGTTTATTTCTCTTGTTTTATATACCTTTAAAAAAACAATGCTACTTTATGGAGCAGAGACCTGGAGAACCACCTTCACCACCATGAAACAAAATGATCCGCTGACCAGGCAAGATCTCGAATGAGGAACTGTGGCAAAGAACAAAGCAGCAGCCCATTGAAGTAGATATCCTTCAGAGACGCTGGAGATGGATAGGTCACACCCTTCGCAAGTCTGCATCCAACATAACAAGACAAGACGTAACTTGGACCCCCCCCCATGGAAAGAGGAAGAGGGGACGACCCAGGAATACATGGCGCCGCGATTCGGAAGCAGATGGGCAAAACATGGGGACAGTTGGAGAGACTCGCCCAAAACCGAGATGCCTGGAGGAAGCTGGTTGGTAGCATATGCCCCAGAATGGACCACAGGCAGAGATGAGATGAAAAAAAAAAAAGCTAATCAGCACTTTATTTATTCTGTACACTAAAAATTTATCCGGAATAAAAATCCCATAAAACAAGAGAATATATACAAGCAATTGTTGCAAAGCAATTTCGTTCTTAAAATATTGAAAATGTTGAAAAGACATAATCGTGGAATTACCTTCAGCAGGTGGCTGGACCAGCCAATAGGGACAACTGCGCAGTCTCCCAACCATATCCTTAACTTCAATGACAACAATATTTGACGTCATTGTCGTCTGCAATGTCACGCTGTACTCCTGTGTTTCAGGGAGGGTGGCAGAGGGTGACACTATGCCGCTGCGAATGGAATAAGTCTGGTTCAGACCTCCATGTTTCCAAGTCACATTTACCGGCTTGCCAACTTCAATTTCTGAAATGCGAACATCTTTAGGACAGTTTGGACCTGAAAATATTTTGTATAAGTAAATGTAGTTGTTATGACTCGAGTTCTTGCAACCAACACTAATAAAATGCAAACTTTAATGTGGATTAACATTTTCACCACGTATATTGCGCGATGTATTATTACGTCTAGTTGTCAATAAAAGACATTAAAATCTCACATTTCAAATACGTATGTATCACAAAGTGGATGGACATAATGAAATGCTAGAATAAATTAGCAGTGTGTTTCCCTAGATAAACAAAATTTACTCGTCCAGTAGTATGTTGCGTCGTAAGTTCTCATTATTTGTATTTGTAATTTATGGTTTAGGGTTTATTTTTTATTGCTAATTTACTTTTTTTTAATCTTTTGTCCTAAAGTGTTTAGCCATTTTCCTGATAGCCTTACTCTAGTGTGATACCCGTCTTTTCTTTTACGTTAAGTTCATATCGTTCATTTTGTTTCTCTTTCTTGAAAACTAAATTCCATTGCTCTAGAAATCTCAAGAACAAAGAAATTTTGATTCTATGTATTAGCATAAAGGCACGCAGTTTGATCACCAATGTTATCAAGTAGACCAGTTGGATAAAGCATCACAGTCAAATGTCATGTCTGTATTATTTGTTAAATCTGTAGTAACTCCACAATCTACGGCTAAAAAAAAGATCGCCGTCTTCTTCTAGTTTAGCTATGTAGACACCAAACTAAAAACTCTAATATTGTTTATTACAAAACAAAAACTAAGCTGGGGACTTGCCTGCTAAATAAAGGCAATACAAAAATATAAACTAACCTTTCTCATCCTCCAAGGAGTTGTCTGATACCAAAGAAAATTCTACTAAAGGGAACCTGATTGACTGGCCGATTGCTTCTAACCAATGATGTCTACTGCAATCATCTCTACTTAGATTGACTCTAACGAGTCCAACATCAGCTAGATATGTGACATTTGTTGCTCTTGCATCATTGTGACACTTCAAACCATTGGCCTTTTTGTTGCCTGTTGAAGAGAGATATTAGGCACGCATGTTTTATTCGGCAATATTGGAGACTCCCATACATGGCGGAGCAACTATAAAGAGTTGGCTTTTTTGGCGGATCCGGTGTAGAAAGTACAGAAACTGTTGATAAGCAAGGGTAATGTTTTAAAAGGGGATGATTTCTATGACGCTTTTAGGTTTCCAGAATCGCATTTTTGAATCTCTTATGTTGGAAGAAACATAAGACTTTTGTCTATGACATAAAGCTTGTTTTAAAACAAATGAGCAAGTAACTAGCGGTAAAATGAAGATTTGATGTGAAGATCAATAATATTTACAACTTACAATGGACTTAATTTACTATCAATCACATTAATACAAAATAAGACAATGTTCATTGTTTGAAAAATCATCATCATTGGCCTCCTTCAGTCGTAGAACAACTATTGTTCATCTCGCGTCCTTCCTCGTGTGGCAATGGAGCCCTATTTTGAAACAACACATGTAAATAACAAGATACTAAACAACTTTGGTAAATGTACTAACGTTAAAGTAGGAAGACAGACCTGTGTGAAGCTGAATAAATCTTGGCTTTGGATTGGCCTGGACACACATCAGGACTTCCTCTGCGTCTTGCATGGTATCGTTCTTTACATAGGTTGGTGCAGTGCAGTGCTCTTGACTACCTAAGTTTATAATCAGTTAATCTACCAACAACAAAGATGTTTTTAAATGGGCTTATATAGCATGACATTGTCACATTAGTGATGAAGTTAGAGCTAAGCAGAGAAGGGAAAGAGAGAGAGAGAGAGAGAGAAAAAAAGAGAGATCGAGAGAAAGAGAGAGGATGAGAGTATTGTGAGAGGAGGAAAAGGGAAATGAGAAAGATAAAAATAGATTTTAGAGTCAGTGGCGATGTAGAGAAAAAAAGTAGAAAATAAGAAAGAGGAAGAACTCGGGCAAGAGAAGAAGAGAGGACAAAAAGAAAGAAGAAGAGACGGTAGAAAGAGAGAAGAAGAAATTTCAGAAACAAAAGAAGAGACGGTAGAAAGAGAAAAGAAGAGATGACAGAAGAAAAAAAGAGACGGTAGAAAGAAAAGAGATGGCTCAAAAGAAGAGGTTACAGAAAGAGATAATAAGAGAGGACAGAAAAGAAAAGAAAGAGAGAGTAAGAGAGTACAGAAAAGGAAAAGAACGAGAGAGCAGAAAGAGAGACTAGGAGAGAGTAGAAAGAGATAAGAAAAAAATGTTAAACGTATGGAATCGCCTCTTTCGAGACTATTTTTCCCCACCCACCCACAAACCCTCTTTTTAAACAACAGATGTTGACTATTTCATTGAAGTCTGCTTGATCATTTGTTTTGCTTAAAGTAGAATGTCTCCAACCTTAACATTAAACGTCTTCCAGATAGTTGACATTTCAGTCACAGGCATGTACAGACGACTTGGTTCCCCCTTCTCTCTTTTGTTTTCAGGCTTGACTCATGTCACCCTTTAAGAACAATCGCTTCGTGTAGGACAATCTAAACAAAGTTTGAGTCTTCGAAGCCACGTCAACACCTACGACCTTCTTTTACCTTCTAAACATAGACACCATAGAGACATTGTTTCGAATGCTTACATCTTGTAGGTACAGTACATAGTATTTTTTACGATGTTGATAACCCTTGCATGTAGGTACCATTCAACTTTAACAATGCATTTAAAAAAATATATGTACAATATACATTAAACGCTTTAATGGACAGATTTAGACTTTAAAAGGATTTATTTTAGCCATTTGAAATATAGGGCCCTCAATAAATCCAGATAATATATATCAGTTCTATATTTGATTTGTATAATTATCTATGGGTTTAATTGTTCTATACCTAAATAAACAGTATATAGATAGTGAAATAGTTAACCTTTTATTTAAGATTACTATTATTCATAACAATTTTATTAATGGAGCCCCCAAGAAAGTGGTAGACGATGCAGGTTGTTATTCCGTAAACCCAGCCATTGAATTTACTTTTAAGGTACATTTACTGTATAGAACATCATTCAAATCAAGCAGGTACATACAGTTTAGTATTAGCTTGCTTCTCGCAGGCCTTATGTTGAGAACGTTTTGTGCAGTACAGACTAGGTGACCATCAAATGGACAAGTCGTTGATTCAAATGCATACTCCAGAACATTGCCAACAATCTGTTGAAATAATAATTTTTTTGTTAGTCATTTATTCAATTAGTTCTGTACATCTAATGAGTTCAATTAAAATTCGCTAATAGGAGTTAAAAAATAGCGACGTATTTCTAGTATATTCAAATGTAATTCTTGGTTACACTAAATGAAATTATGAATTTATTTCTAAACTATATTATTATAGCTTTTATATAGCGCTACTTTCATGCTTATAGCATGCTCAGAGCGCTTTGTTCCAATCTCATTTGTGGACCAGTGTGGGGGAGGGGGTATCTAGGGGTTGAGCCAAGTTCAAGTGCACTTAGCCTCTCGACCACGCTTCCCAAATGTTGAAAAGGACTACATCTTATTCTTAACTTAAAAATAATAGTCGTCCTTTAAAAACAGAAGATAATTACTTTTTACGCGAAAACCTATTCCACGCTCTGATAATAGTGGTACCGTTATCTTGTATAAATTTGTCCAAGCAAATGGAATAAGACATTGCCGTAAGAAAACAGATTTCAGATAAATGAATAAACCTAAATCCAAACGAGAACATATGTACAGAGGCTTCGCTAGGGTTGATGTCACACGGTGCGGCTAGCCAATTGTATCAAATTCTCCCTAAAAAACTTGTCTTTAAAATAACTTTACGTCATTCTTTTTTTAAAGCATAGATCAGAGAGCTCATTACCGACAGTCATTAATCGGAACACTACTGTATAATATTTGCCGATTTTAAAAAAAAAAAAATTCGTTGATTGTATCCCTTTAATGTAGGTCCCGATGGATGTACCCGGAATTGTCCGCACCTTTCGCATGCCTAAATGTAGTCATTGTCTACTTTTAAAAAAAAGTCTTAAAATAGTTTCTTGATTTAAATCACAAGGTGACTTGCTCTAAACATGATTTGTAACAAAGAAATATATTAAACTCATAGTAGTGATCGCATAAACAGTCAATCTAATCATCATCTGTCCCATAGTCTGATAAGTCTGAAGCTTACCTGCCATGTAAAGAAATAGTTTGACACCCGACTCGGACAGAGTTGTGTTTAATGAGAGCCTAAAGGCAGCACGAAAAACCAACTCCTAGATACCCCCTCCCTCCCCACGGGTCCACAAATGAGATTGGACCAAAGCGCTCCGAGCATGCTATAAGCATAAAAGTAGCACTATATAAAAGCTATGATACTATAATTTGAGAGTTGCTAACATTACATTACAAAACATAAGTACACACACATGTTTCTGTTACGTTTATGAATAAAACGTAAACCATTACTAGTCACGAAATTTAAACGATAAAAGTACTATAAATTTTCAATGCCTATTCAATGCGCACATCGATAATGTAACAAAGATATCTGCAACTATGACTTTATAATACATGAACAGTGTATTGAATCATGAACCATATACAACCCCTCAATAACCTTTACCACTCAACCAGCAGGCCTCCTCCGATTAGATAATGGTGTACTTTATCCCACACCCTTTCGCAGATTAAGTTGAAACTCTAAATAATTTTTATTTACCCAATAAAACATGACTCTGTTAAAAAAAAGAAAAGAAATTGCATCCCTTGCATCTTCTGTATGATATACCTAAACATCCTTGAGAATAATAAAATCGTTTAAGTAACCTAAATGAATTAATTATTTCAAACTCCTAATAAATTTCTGACATTCGCTGTGACCTTACACTGCCAGGAGCAAAAGGAAGAAGACCAACCAGTCAAAGTATGTAGCCTAAACCCATAAGGGGGTCAATCAGAGTAAATGCAAAGACTGTTTTCTTTACTACTGATTAGCGAAAATAAGTTTTTCAATTGGGATACGCTCTCGCGGAGTCTCTAAAGTTGGACTAAATTTACATGGATTTTATTTTGAATTGTGCTTGAAATCATCAACTGAAAATTTGGTTTTACTATTTTTCTCAGCAACCCTAAAAAACATCTTCCTGCCCATTTCCTATTTCATTATACATGCCAACTTGTTTACCTGAGTGACCAGGTTAAGTTCACCAAGGAAACGTCTGTAGAAGAGAGATATTGTTGGATTAGGTTGACCAGAAGTCTGGCAGATTACACGAGATGACTGTCCGCCCGATAGTGGTCTAGACATGTTATTACCATAGATGTGGCTGAAGGCAAAATATTCAATTGTCGCTTCTTCTGTAAATAAGACATTTCAATGCGTTTGTCATTTTAATTTACCTAACTATAATTTTAACAGAAAATTTAAAAAAAAAACAACAGTGTTTGGTAATTACAATAGGAGGAAACAATCCACACATTAGCATTCCTACAATTCATTATACACTTTAAGAATTATATCTCAGCAAAACGTATTTGATTTCTTTATTGCCTCTCTCTCCCTCTCTCTCTCCCTCTTTCTCTCTCTCTCTGCCCCTCTCTGTCCCTTTCTCTTTCTTCCCCCTCTCTCCCCCCTCTCTCTCTCTCTGTCCCTCTCTCTCTCTCTCCGTCTCTCTCTCTCTCTCTCTCTACTTTAACAAACATCTATCTATCCATTTATCCACCCATTCTTTCATTCATTCCTCTAGCTCTCAATCGACTTTTGTTTATCATTGATATAATTGCTAATCTATGCCAGTACTCAGACTCTACCAAGATAGTATTAACATAGAATAATTTAACATTATTTTTTTAACGTGATGGATTTTTTACAGTTATGTGTTCTTTGTTTTTATTTAATAATGATTTGAGTTTATCTGAGTTTTTTTTTCTAGGATGTGTATTTCTTTGTAAAGTTTGATCTTCAATTGATTTATAAAAACTTTACCAATGAAGATGTCTAGTTCCTGATGGACCTCCACATGTAAGGTTGTTATCTTGTAGTTGGTGACATTGGTGAGTATAGGGTACATGGTGATATTGACTTTATACATGCCAGCACCCTGAATTCTGAAACTGAAACTGCAGTTAGTTTTGTAGTATATTAAGCCTTTGATGTAGAACTCCTTGTGTTCTGGGACTTCAGGGACCAAAGAGCTCATGATCTAAGTGCAAAGGAAAAGATTTAAGCTTAAAGTATAATCATTAGGCTGTTTAGCATGACATCTTTAATATCAGAATTCATTCTGAGACCAAGGCATGACATCTTAAGCATCAGAATTTATTATAAAACTAAGCATGACACATGTGTAGCATCAGAATTCATTGTAAAACCAAGACATGACACATCTTTAGCATCAGAACTCATTGTGAAGCCAAGGCATGACTTCTTGTCATCAGAATTCATTGTAAAACCAAACCTGACACATCTTTAGCCTCAGAATTCATTGTGTAGCCAAGGTGACAGACAAACGGAAAAAAAACTTATGCCTCCTCTTGAGATATGCTCTCCGGATAGCCGTCATTATGGTCCCATGTTTTATACCTGGCCATCCTTTGCCGGACGTTTAGTCTAAGAAATAAAAGTCTTCATTTCTTAATTCAAGTCTAACAACGCAGAGTAGACCCTTTTTTACGTTATACAGATGTATGCAAACGGGGCATGAAGCTCTTTAAGATCGACACCAGCAACTGGGAAGAGGTGGCACTGAATAGATCCACATGAAGAGAGAGCATAAAAGAGGGGTCTTTGAGTGCAGATGCCATACACAACAGAAGCAGAAAGAAGGGTGAAAATGCAATGGCGCCTGGTGACTACATATGCCCAACCTGCGATCGCAGCTGTGTATCAAGGATCGGCCTCTTTAGTCACACAAGAGCTTGCAAGGGGAAAAGATCGTCTCTCGAGACGTAAAATGCCACAGAGACATCATCATCATCAAACTCCATTTGAGTGAGGGCTTGAGAGGCTCAAATCCTCTCTTGCAAAAGCCGTGGTGCTGTTGTCTTGCGTAGTGCATAATTGTCACCATACAGGTCGAGAATTTTTGGTTTCCCAGACATTTCGAGATGGAGATCAGCAAGTCTGGGGCAGTCAAACAGTGTGATAGTGGGGTTATGTAATTGAAACAATAACCCTATCTAAGTCGAACATGCGCACACACAAAAAAACAACAACTAAATATTGTCCTTACACTTATTTAAAACAGCACGCATGATATCTGATCGAAAATTTCAGTATCCACGCAATGCCTTTAACGTATATTAACTCTTTCTCTCCGTAATTATTTACCACATTCTAGTGAAATCAACGATAGTATCGTCGATTAGGAGGGAAAGAGTTAAACGTTAATCTCTTTGATAAGGAATGCAGGTAAAAAGGCAAGTTTTAATATTCTCCACATGAGTATCAAAAGCTATATAGTACAAACTATCTACAACCAAAATCTTTCTTTGTATATACAAAATGGATGTGGGAAAATTGTGTTGCTGACTTGATTTTGTTATTTGTTTACCGGCTGAGGATCTTATTATTATTGCTTTGAAAAGAATACGTCTTTAATGTGCCAATTGTCATGAAGATGTGGTTCAGTGCGAACCTGGCCTAACAACTAATAGAAGGAATGTGAGCTCTAATCGTGACGGACGGATGGACGGACAACTACATAAATTAACTGGCTTTCTTCGTTACGGGGGCAGCTAAAAACTTTTTAAAGTTCTGTAGTAGTACTTCACCCTTCACCTATCCCTTAGTCTGTTGAACCATAGGGGCACCACCAAAGATCTATTGACAGCCTTTCTTCATTCCTGTCTAAGCCTTGGGTATAATTTCTATCAATAACAGACACTTCCATTCATGTATATTATCGTCCCATCGCTTTGTCTGTATGCGTCTTTCTCCTGCTACTGTACCCCAAAGGAAGGTCTCTGCGAGCCTTGAGGACCTTGTGATATGACCATACAGTTTAAGCATGAGTCTTTTTGACAGTAAGTCATCATAGTGTTAGGTTATCATTGGGTCCAATTGGTGAATCAATCCTTTTTCTAATCTCTTGATTTGTGATGTAGTCTTTGTATGTGATACATAGGATCTTTCCTGTAGCATCTAAGTTCCATTGCAAGGATCTTTCCTGTAGCATCTCAGTTCCATTGCTAGGATCTTTTCTGTAGCATCTCAGTTCCATTGCTAGGATCTTTCCTGTAGCATCTCAGTTCCATTGCTAAGATCTTTCCTGTAGCATCTCAGTTCCATTGCTAGGATCTTTCCTGTAGCATCTCAGTTCCATTGCTAGGATCTTTCCTGTAGC
>JADKLZ010071522.1:19676054-19688097 GCA_021533235.1 Biomphalaria straminea
AGCATCTCAGTTCCATTGCTAGGATCTTTCCTGTAGCATCTCAGTTCTATTGCTAGGATCTTTCCTGTAGCATCTCAGTTCCATTGCTAGGATCCTCCTGTAGCATCTCAATTCCAATACTAGGATCCTCCTGTAGCATCTCAGTTCCATTGCTAGGATACTCCTGTAGCATCTCAATTCCATTGCTAGGATCCTCCTGTAGCATCTCAGTTCCATTGCTTGGATCCTCCTGTAGCATCTCAGTTCCATTGATATGATCCTCATTTCTAGTTCTGCAGCCAGCTTCCAAGTTTCGCAAGCATATATTCCAAATTATTTTAAATTTTTAAGAGTAGTAGTAGCTCCTCGCTAACCCAGAACGTTAGTCTGTAAATGAAAATATGTTTAAACAGCCCATATACTGTTATAAACTTAGTAACTTTAAGTATTATCTGATAAATTACCTGTGTAAAACTTAAGGTCCACAAGCAGCCATATCTAGGGAAACCTCTATCTGTCGTACACGTCACCAAAACATGAGTAGACGTCATATTGTATGTACACTTTGGCTTTTCTGGAATAGCTGTTGGTGAGATGAAATTAGTCTCAAAAATGTTTAACAAGTTTGTTTGCAGTACAACACTTAATTTTTCATTCACTAGACCTACAATAAAATATATTCAAACATGGAGGTAAATTCATAAATAGCGTTAGACAATGGACCTCATTCACCAATTGTAAATAAATACATTTAGCCACGTCATAATATTGATAAAATAGTGAAAAATACGTATCACGTGACACCCTTACGTATTGCATAATTTGTATAGAACATATAGAGAAAATGTTGTTTGTTTACGTTTGGTGAATGAGGTCCATTAGTTTAGTTTAGAAACGCACTACAGTAGACCAGTGGCGTAGCAAGGTACCCGTGGGTCCGGGTTCAAGAATATGTTGATGGGCCCCTTCCCCCCTCCCACAATATGACACATATTTTGTGTGACAAAGAAATCCAGTAGTTTGTATGTATCAGTACATTTACTAAAAGACATTCCAATGCAAGTTCAATAACGCAGCTGACAGAGTCCTGTTTAAGTACTGTTTAACAAAGTAAACCCAGTGTGCAAGTGGCTGCTTTTGATGAAACAACAAATGAAGGCTATTCAGTGGCGTAGCTAGGATGAGGGAATGGGGGGGTCCAAATTTGAAAATCTCACCGGACCCCCACTGAACGGCCCCCAAATGAGTGTCCCAATTTTTTATCCATAAAATAGTATAATGTCAGGATGTCGAATGTCAAAATACAGGAATCTCTAAAGAGGTCAAGCCTCTCTGGTCCCCAAATCGCTAACTACGCCACTGATGCTATTGTACTGTTCGCTCATATTGACAAAACATCCTTGCCTTGGCATAGTAAGTAATTTAAAGAAAGATGGTGATATTTTATTGCTTGAGAGTAGCCTATTTGTTCAGTCAATCTTAGAGGCTTCCGGTTCACACAAATATGAAAACCATAGACATACATCGAGTGGACTTAGTTACTGGGCATTGACCTTTTCGTCTTTTTGTTTGGTACGGTCCAGTTACTGGGCATTGACCTTTTTGCCGTTTGTTTGTTACGGTCCAGTTACTGGGCATTGACCTTTCTGTCTTTTGTCTGTTACGTTGTATGTCTAAGTAGTAGCATCTGTAATGCACCATAGAAGATACCCAAGATTCTAGGATTGCTATCAAGGTATTTGTAGAAATACATCAAGCACAACTTATCAATAAACCCGTCACACGCTAGTAAGCTTTTTGCTGTATCCTATTTTTATTTAGAATACGGAGGTATTGATATACGAAGTGTTTTAACCACTGTATAGTATTGAATTTGAAATACCCGCTGAAAGTATGTTAAAATAGCGTAATTTAAAAGAAAAATTTATTTTCCAAAATTATAACAGTCAATTAATTGTTTTTTTTTTCGAAAGAAATAAATGAATTATCGAAAAATCAAGAAAATCGTTATCGAAACATCGTTTCCGAAACATTGAAGCTTCCGGGTTCCAGTCAATGGTCAACTTTTTGAACGCATGAAAGAATTACAAGCTTGTAAGAATTATTGCAAACAGAAGTCAAGAAACTGTAATGAGCCAACAAATCTTGAGTTCTACAAAGTTTTCTCTATAATTAGATGTACTTCAACTAGGGTGTATGACTCATTGACTCAAGTCTATATCGTCCTGTCCACCCAGTACTAAGTTAAGAAAGGGTTTCAAGTGAATGACCCTGAGCGTGAGAATGTGACCTACTTTCTCATATGTTCAGTGACCTAGTTATATTTCACAATATTAAATTATATTCTAGCCAACGCCTTTTCAAAACAAACATAACTATTTACACAAAGAACTGACATTTAGAACTGACACGAAAACATGGTATAAGGAACTCACATGACAAACTGACGCGAAGAACACGAGGAACTGAGATATAGAACTGACATGGCAAGCTATTACAAAAAAGAACTGACACAAAGAACTGACACAAAGAACTGGCATAAACAACTGGCATAACGAAATGAAATATAATTTAAAAAACTGGCATAAAGATAACAAAGCTGGCCCCGTGAATCAAAGTTGGTCAGAAGCAACATAAAAAAAAAACAATTTTTTTTCTTTTTAAAACAAAATATGCTAACTGGAATTTTTGGAGAATTTCCCGATCGACTAAACAATGCCGAAGACTCTCAATTAAACTTCAACTATGTAACTAAATAAATTAAAAAACAAGATTACAAAGAGAGTTTGTGTGATACACAAACTCAGAGGCGGCCCCCGTCGGAGTCGGATCCCTGTCAGATCCGCTTTGATCTCTCAACGGACGGACAGACAGACAGACAGACGGACAGACAGGCCACACAAAAGTAATATACATCTTCCGTGCTTTGATCTCTCAACGTTAGCCTTGTAAAGCCGATGTTCAAGGCAACTGCCACACTTGTTTTATGAGTTGATTACTTTACGAGTAAATACTGGTATGTTACTCGTATGTTGGAACAAAAAAAATGTGAAATCATGTGCGGTATATTAGATTATTAATTGTCTTAAAGTAGGTTTCATTTATATTGCATACTAATTAGGTTTTTTCTCTTTAAATACTGTTTGCATAAAATATTTTTAAAAATTAGATTTTGAGCTTTTAGAAAAAAAAAAGTAGCCGTTGCATCAGAACTTTGAATGCTCTATATTATCGTGATGTCAGATTTTCATTTTCTCTTCTACTTTCTGAGCACTAAACGGGACGGACGGACAGACGGACAGACAGACAGACAGACAGACAGACAGACAGACGGACAGACAGGCCACACAAAACTAATAGCGTCTTTTCCCCTTTCGGGGGCCGCTAAAAATGTGCTTAAAAAGCAACTGCTTACAAAATTTAAATGTCCTTGATGAAAAGTGCCAAAAAAATTTCAAATACATTAAAAAAAACAATGCATATAAAGACTTTCTAAAATTCGGGACTAGAACAACCTGCCCTTGTGGAGCATCACCAAAGAATGCTGACCATGTCCTTCAAGGGTGCATACTGTAACAAGAGGCCAGAACAAGACTCTGGCCGCTAAACCCTCCTACAGAAGAAAAACTTTACTGAGAGCTACCTGATCTGGAAGCCACTGCACGGAACATCTCAGATTTAGGATAACTGATCTGAACCCTCCGACATGTAAAATGAAAACGAAGAAAAAGAAGAAATACTTTCTTCATTCTGAACACCAAATACTCCATAAAGCTAGTTATTTACAGTTATTAAGTCATATATGACAATTTCAATTACAATTTCAATTACAATCATGTAATATAAATTGTTAAAGTGAAGGTTTAATTTGATCTCTGTTTTGATTGTGTCTTATTCATCATGGATACGATGACCTTCAGTAGTGTCACTCACCAACAACTAGAAGGTCACAATGCCCTGAGTAGGTCACGTTGCCCTTGAGGACGACAGCACATGTCAACCGACCTGCGTCAGCTCGTCTGACTGGATCGATCTCCAGCGACATGGTGACATTAGCGTGTGTCACTTTGAGCCTTGGGTAAAGCCGGCCCATCTTTCTGCAACCATGTGGCCTACAGTCCATCAGCACCTTGCCCTGGTCTATGTTGGTGATGGTTGCTTTCAGTACAGTTAAGCCTTGTGGGATAGGCATGTGACATTGTATGGCTGGGCTGTGACTTCCTTCTTGGAGCAAGGGGCAGACCACTTCTGGGTTACTGGAAACTTCTGTGGAATGCAAAAGAATATGGAAGGATTAGCATTTAATATTGTAAGTGTTGTTTCCAAAACCTTATTGTTCTGCGAGGCCTCAAAATGTGTTTTAGCAAACTACTGGAAGAATCTATAATACTAACGTTAAGTCTGTTCTCCTTTACGGTTCAGAAACTTGGAGAGTCACTAAAACAAATCCGGAAAGCTCCAAACTTTTGTTAACAGATGCCTACGCCGGATATTAGGAATTAGGTGGCCAGAAAAGATAACCACTACCGATTTGTGGAAAAAACTAGACAAAATCCCATAGCACAAGACATTACAAAACGAAAATGGAGCTGGATAGGAAACCCTGCGAAAACCAGCTACCAATGTTGCAAGGCAGGCTCTTGACTGGAACTCAAAAGGAAAGAGGAAAGTGGACAGACCCAAGCAAACCTGGAAGAGGTCAGTCATCAGTGAAGCTGAGGGTACTGGAATGACATGGGAGCAGATGAAGAAAGCTGCTCAGAACCGAGTTCGGTGGAGAGGTGTGGTTGCGGCCCTATGCTCCCCTGGGAGTACACAGGATTAAGTCAAGTAAGTCAAACTACTGGAATAATTAACTAGTATGCCACCACGTCAATTGATCTCTCTAAATAATAAGCAAATTGTTCTCTAAATACTCAGAATGTTTGAAGTGTACCGTTAAAGTAAAAAGTTTGGGAATCACTGATCTAATGGATAGATTTTGGGATTATCACAAGGGAACCAAGCTATTCTAAAAAGTAAGTTGCGTTCCCCATTAGAACCATGCGGACTATGTGGAAGATAATGTAAAGCCTAAAGGTCATCGGCTTATGTGGCCCACAGTTAACGATGGGGAAATAGATTCGTTTATTATACAACCAAGTAAAGAATAGTACTGCTCAGGTCTATGAGAGTAATGTGAATGCACACACACACACACACATACATTTGCTATATTGGGTGCTGATGAGCTTGTAAATCTTTATACTATTGACTCTTTTCATTATAGAGAACTGTTGTTTGGTTTATATATAACGTGACACTAGGTGACGTTCTCTAATCCTTATCTCTTGTTTGATTTTATAGACAGCAATCAACGCGCGGGGGGGGGGGAGCGCCCGGGGCGGACTGGCTATATGGGCATTTGGGCAAATGCCCGGTGGGCCGGTACCAAAATGGGCCGGTTGGGCCACCGAAATCGCCCATTGATGTCACTTTGGCAAATCAAATTGTTAGAGGTTTTATTCTATTTTCTTATATAAGATAAGATAAGATAAAGGCCCTCTAAGAGACGTATTTAAAAACAAATCTTTCAAATACTCAACAGTGTAACACTATTTTAATTTAATACATTTTCCGAAATAATGTAACGCTAGTCTTCATTCGTAGACAGTGCTACTAATAGGCTTCATCTTTTTAGGGCCTACATACTTAGCAAATAAAAAGAAACATAAGGCCTATGTTTCTTATAAAGATATAGAGTTCACTGTATACATTCACATTGAAACATGATCAAACTTAACGTGATGATTTTGAGGACAGATACACCTAGAAATGGCTGCCAATCATAAAATATAGAACTTGTAGGCCAGAGTGTATTGAAATGCCCGGGCCGATTTTGACACCCAGTCCGCCCTTGGGGGGGGGGGGAGTATTTTTGCGTAAGCCCCATCCATTTCAATGAGAGGTAAGGAGGGGGAAAGTAATGAAATCGAGGTGGTTTTGAACTCAGAGCCCACATGTCGGCCTAAAAAGTTCAAAGTGCAAATCTCTTTGTCGGTCATTTCGTTCGTTATTAAAATATTACTGACGTGGAAATAATCGATTTTATGCTATAGTTAAAACTAATGTTAACAAATAACATCAATCCTTATTAGAGCCATTTCTCAGAAGTAATTAACATTGCCAAAACACAAATCACTTACCTGCTATACAGATTGACGTTACTATAAGAAAACAGCTCACGAAGTATTTGCTCCGTATCATAGACTTCATCCTTTTAGTTAAGTTCTAAATTATTTTGTTCCAAATCAATAATATCTATATGCAATTTGAAATTCACAAATCCAACTAAACAGATAATTTAAATAAACATTCGTCAGGTCATAATTTTATCTTTAAAAACTCAATATTTTAAGCTTAGTTTTTTTGTTGTTTTTTTTGTTGTTTTTTTTACGCTAGTTTGCTTTCTTTTTTTTCTCCTAAGTTTGAAGAAATAAACTAAATTCGATCAAAAGTTCCTTGCTGCTACCTTCCTCGTTTTACGATTCATTGGAACACTAATTGCAACTAAACATTGTCACAAGTATTGAAGAGTTGAATGAAGAGTTGTCAACAAGGTTTTAGTAACTGAGATTAAACTCCACCCAGTTTCAACACTTTTCTCCAGTGTATGTGTTTCTGTGTGTGTGTCTGTGTAGACACCCATTTAGTGTAGTTGTGTTTTAGCGAGCTCTATCAATGTAGTCTGTTACGGACATTACATTGCTAAAAGAAGGCGGGCTGTGACATTACTATTTACTCAAGGGCCGTCTCATTTTTAGCAGCCCTACCAAATAAGGAAGAAGCCGCGATTATTTTTGTGTGGTTTGTCTTTCTGTCACGTTTAGATTTAAATCCTAAAAAAAAAAAAACCATTTAGAAAACTATTTCATCATATTTTTAAATTTTTAAGTTTTGATGTGTAATTTTTTTTTGACGCGGACCCTTTTGTTTTTAATGTTAATTATTGGAACCTTTTCTCTCTGTGTGTGTGTGTGTTTAATAATAAAATTGTTATAACAATAGTTCTCGGATTTTTATTGTACATCAATTCATTGTGTAAATATTTAATATTAGTTTTGTGTAAGGCACAAATTTGATTAGGAGTTTATATTTCTTATGTGAAAGTCTTGACACATTGAATACAAGTAACCGCGCTTACTCTGTTTTAAATTACTTGACTGACTTCAATACACCTCAAAAAGTCCATGATGGAAACTCCCATTCCAAATGTTTCTAAGTGTTCTATTTACATTTCAAGTTGACAAGTGCTACAATTTTTTTTTTAATACTTCGTCTAGCATACGATGAACTTTGAACCTGCACTTCAGTGAAGGTCAATCAAATAAATAGGCCGATAAGTGATAATTATGTTGTTTTTCCTTCCTTTTAAAATTTGTTTGTTTTAAAGTTCAAAGAATTATGTATTTTCTGTACTCTGCCTGGTCGTGTGGAATGGTATTCGAACTGTATGCTCTGGTATTTGGTCTTGTTCTCTAGGGCGTACTGGGCAAAACAAGCGGCCTCAACGTGGCGCCCCGGGGAGTACGTTACAGGAAACGAATACACCAGTAGGGGGTAAAACAGATTTGTGGTAATTAATTAATTTTGTTTTATGTAGAAAAAGGGAAGATAAGGCTATAACAGTTTTTCTCACCTTACCGTTTGGTAGAAGAGGCGCTGTGGCGGAGTGGTGAACGCTTGGCTTAACCGGGGGTCCTGGGTTCGAATCCTGGTGAAGACTGGTATTTTTATTTCGGTATCCTTGGGAGACTCAGAGTCCACCCAGCTCTAATGGGTACCCGACATTAGTTGGGGAAAAGTTAAGGTGGTTGGTCGTTGTGCTGGCCACATGACACCCTCGTTAACCGTAGGCCACAGAATCAGATGACCTTTACATCATCTGCCCTATAGACCACAAGGTCTGAAATGGGGAACTTTTTTTTTTACCCTCTAGTAGGGCTTGAGTGAGATGAGATTTATTTTGGTATCTTTAAAATAAAAATCGGTAAGGGGCATCCTGGACTATTCCACAAGAGTTTATTCTAACTAATCAGGGAATAAATCCATGTTTTTTAGCCAGTTGCGATCAATACGCGGATGATGTTAAGGACTTCTCTTTCTCTGGCTAACGGTTAACGAGCAGGGTGTCATGTGGCCAGCACAACGACCAACCCCCTTAACTTTCCCCAACTAAAGTCAGGTACTCATTAGAGTTGGGTATCTCAAGGGCGCCCTAAAAATCTGGAAATGCAGTATCCCAGTCTTCACAGAGATTCGAACCAAGGACCGCAGGTTCGGAAGCTGAGCGCTAAACCACTAACCACCACGATATAATAATACTTCGAAAAAACACAACAAAGAATATCTAAGGGGGATAACTCTGTATTTATTTCAATATCTCTCAATAATGTAGAATTTATTTCCCATTTTCGATATCAAACAAAAGAAAAAGAAAAATTAATTGACTAATTCGTTAATTTTTTAAATTGATTCTTGTTTTGTTAGGTACAAAAATTAATTGTTTAAATTTTCCACTTTATCGAGAAATATCGTTTTCAAAATTTTTACCAGACGGTTAATATAAGCTTTGTTATGTAAAACAAAACTATATGTACATATATTCATGCAACACAATCCATTCTCTAGTGGGACTAGGGAAGAAGGAGCAGTTGTATGACTTTGTTCTAGAATGTGAAATAAGAAATGTTCTTTCTTTGTGTCTTTATGAGTACTTCATAAGGTTTTGTTTGTAAACTATGGTTTAGTGTTTTGTGTATTATAACTACTATACCTTTTACTCCATTGTCCTGAAGTGTCTCTAAGTTTAGTGATTATACTAATAGTATTATTTTAATCAAATTAAAATATTCGTTTGTTATAAATCTCACTGCTCTTTATTGTATTTGTTCTTGTTTCTTAATGTTTTCTTGAGTTCTGTACTAGAAAGACACACACACATGATAAAATCTAATACGATAGTTGTAATCACAGAAGAAAGACAACAGATTCGTGTAAAACATAATGCATTAGTAGGAAATCATTCACATTTAGTCACAAACGTTTAAGTGCTATTTAAGTTCTATAAAAACTATTGTAATGAGGTGTATTCACATTTAGTCACAAAGGTTTAAGTGCTATTTAAGTTCTATAAAGATTATTGTAATGAGATGTAAAGTATTCACTCTGCGAATGCAATTCATGAATATTTTTTTTTCTGTTATTGTTGAAATTGTTTGCTCTTGTAATTTATTGTTATGTGTAAATTACAGTTGTCCTGTGGCATTAGACGTCTCGACAGATGATCTTTTCCCTTTGCTACTTCTTGTGTGACTGAAGAGGCCAATACTTGATACACAGCTGCCGTCACAGGTTGGGCATATGTTATGCACTTTCACCCCTCATTCTACTACTGATATGTATGGCATCTGCAATCCAGGACCATTCTCTCTCTCTATGTGGATCTATCAAGTGCCACTTTTTCTTTTATGTTTTGTAGTACGGTAGCTCTTTTTTTTAAACAGTTGTAGAACACATTTACTTACGGATAATAAAGGTTATTATTATATCTATTATTATAATACAAATGATATCTAAGTACCAAACAAGAAAGCAAACGGATTAACAAGTTTTGATATAATTCAACACTATGTATCAAATTTCATACAACAACATCATATCGAAACATAAACAAAATATTCAGAACACAACATCATATCAAAAGTTCAACAATATCTAAACACACATGTTGTAAACACATCATTATATCAGAGCTTGGACAATATATTCAGATTAGAAAATCAAGCCTAGGTGTATATTTGATCTTTACAATACAACGGCTTCCAACTTAAGCAAAAAGAACTTAGCTTAAGTTCAGTTCGATAAATGTGCATATGTATAGATGCATACATTAGTTAACTCTTTATCTCCGTAATTAATTTTTCCACGTTCTGACAGTATATAACTTTCTCACATTTGTACATTCTACCCTGTTATCATTCAACTTTTATAATAGTTTTGTTTGTTATCAGAAAACGTTAAGTTTGGTGTAGAATGGACATATAAATAAACAACATTTAGCCATGTGATTCTATACATCTTCTATACAAATTATGTAATGAATAAAGGCTGTCAAGTGATAAGTATTTTTCCATTGTTTAATCAATATTATGACGTGGCTAAATGTGTTTATTTACGATTGGTGAATGAGATCCACTATAAGAGACTGTATGCTCTTTTTACATAACACAAATTAAAGTTTATAAAACCAGATATTAATTTAGTTTAATAATGTTAAATCAACGATGGTATTGTTAATTAGGATAGTAAGAGATAAAAGTAATTCTTTTGTCCCTGGCTTGTACTAAATGAAAATGTTATGAAACTTTTCAACTCTATTTTTCATCAACGACCACTTGAACTTTGCTTGAACGTTTCAGTCTGACGTTTTGATAGGTTAGTGATCTCCGAATGCTCTCTTTAGCCCTGCGCAACACTCTGACAATGACGTAGCCATCTTTGTTCACATCCTCCTTCCCATCATTCTCAGGGGTTTCCGTGGCGCAAAGATTTGGAGGCTGCCAGTTCAGATAGTCTGCTTTGAGTATTTCCGGTTTCTCAGATGTTTCTGGGACTGAAAGGGTTTCCAGGCAATCTTCGGGTGGCGTGGCTAATGACTGGGGGACAAACTCAATGTATTGGTCCTGGCGAGGTGGTTTGCTGCTGAGAGACTCGGGGATAGTGTGGTACACGTTGTTTTCGACGTTTGCGACCTCTTCGATAATAATTTCTGGCACAGTGATGATTGAGTTCAGTTTCCACAGGCCGACATATTCATTTCCTGTGCGTGCTTCTTCAATTTTTACGTTTGCATCTTTAAAAAAAAAGAGAAAAAAAACTACCTCAACTTTAATACTACAATGTGAAAATGTCAGTCAAAGATCTTAATACGTGTGTCATGTTCTGTGTGCGTCGAGGTCTCAAGAGAAGTGAAAACAGGAAGTTTATGTATACATTAGAACAGGGGTGGGCAAATTACGACCCGCGGGCCACATGCGGCCCGCCGAAGTGTTTTATGCGGCCCGCGAAGACCTAAATAAATCATTGTAAATATCTATAGAAATTATTGAAAATTTTAACAGTTATCACTTGCAATAAAGAGTCAAAAGAAACATTGTCTCTAAACGTCTTTCTAATGAGTTTGATCAAAAGAACGAATATTATATTTAATAACAATACTATATAAATTCAGTAAAAGACATAAGCCCTGGCCAGAATGTATTCAATGCTATGGACAACTGTGTTGAAAGAGTTGGGTTGGTTTGTACAATATGGCAAGGGTAAATACTGATGGAGCTTTGACTGAAAAAAAACTTTTTAATTAAATAAAGAAAATATTCTAACCATAAACTAGTAACTGGAAAGCTTACACAAAGCTACATTAAAGTCACAGATAATTAGGGGAAATTTGAAATCACATTATACATAATTTTAGAGAGAAGTACTAGGCATAGTCAAAGTATGCAGTTGCTAAGGTCTAAGAGTGTTAAAGGGCCAGCTTAATAACCGATGTGTGATATTAAAGAAAAGGAATAGCGAAACTTCTACTCAATGTTATTGTTCGAAGTACACTAGGTCCTTAATAAATTGCATAATTTTAGTTTTTCTCCTTTATTTTGTATATTCTTATATTATTCGGAGCCACCAAAGTCATTTCTCTATGGCGTCCAATCATCCAAGGCCGGTCCTGACTGGCAGTTCCGAAAAGTATGTGAAGAGTTGGAATTAAAACATTCTGATGTTCGGTAGCACAGTTGTATTCACTGGCCAATCATAAGATCAATACGGCATCTAAAGGAAGAAATTGTTACGTTTCTTGGTGGACAATAACCGTGACCCTTTCTTAATTTTTCTAATGAAGAGTTGAAGACAGACTTCATGTTTATCATCGGAAGCATTGTAATTTGTTGTTTGCACATGAAATGTATGTGCATCCTAAATCTTTTCAAACGAAGCATATATATATATATATATATATATATAT
>JADKLZ010071522.1:19688197-19722280 GCA_021533235.1 Biomphalaria straminea
ATATATATGTGTGTGTGTGTGTGTGTGTGCGGCCCGCCTAGTCCCCAAATTTCATTAATGCGGCCCTCGGTTGAAAAAAGTTGCCCACCCCTGCATTAGAAGTTTAGACATGTTCAGTTTTTACTTATGAGTTAAATATATTGGGAAGAGAATTGATTATCTGAAGTCAGAAGTGTAGTGAGTAAAACGTGCGCCCGGGGCAAGGTACTTTATTGGCGCCCACCCCATTTCTATGAACATCGCATAGAAATATAGGCAGCGTGTGGTACCCTCCCAAGGGTGGCGCCCAGCGCATCGTGCACGTTGCCCCCCCCCCCTTTTCACTACGCCTTTGCCTGAAGATTGTGTAAGTTTCGATTTCTAAACTGATCTTGGAAACCTATTTACGCGGAGACAATGTTTTACCGGAAGCATTGGTACATAAGTTCGCAGCTTCATATTAAATACTTTTATGACTCTTTTATTGAAATTAAATTGTATTGTGTTAATAGTAAGTGTTCAATCTTTTCTGCAGTAGGCTATTATATATTGTGTTTTATTTCATAAAGAGTATTTTTTTTACTTCTTGACCTTTAAAAATATCCCCGTCCCACATTGGGTCATTGAATTTACCTTCTATCACTACTAAAACCTATTAGACATACAATTCCATCATTACTCAAGTAAAATATAAAAAAGGGAAAAAAAGCACAAATTAACGGGAAGCACTCCGTCCTTAAAACTATATCTATCAATAATGTACAAGTTATTTCCCTTAGTCGAAATTAATTACCAATAATTAATTGAATAAATAGCGTAACAATTATTTAAGGGGACTAAACTCAACAAATGTAGCCATATCTGCTAATACTGAAATATTAGTTTCCCTTGTTGGTAATAAATAACATAATGAATTACCAATAATTAATTGTTTAATTGTTTACTATTTTTATTGATTCATGTCCTGTCTATGTCAATGAATAATTGTGTAAAATTTCAGCTTGATCCGAGAATGGGTGTGGGAGAAATAACTCTCTTCCGGACAGACAGACGGACAGAGTGAGTTGATAAAAGCTTTGTAAAAATATTTTCGCACTGAGTAACTAAAGTGCTAAGAGAATGAGAACTCTGAATCCAAACGTCCGCTGCCTAGCGGCTATACCCAAACATGGGAAAGGCTTCGGTAGTTTATCCCTAAAGAAAAATCAGGAGCCATTGACCCAAAGGCAGCTTGCAGCCCACAGTGCTACACCCTGCGCTGATCTCAAAGTGTATTTTCCCTGCCATTTCTTTGGACATATCAGCAGCGTGGAGAGGGGTGTAGGATACTGCTTTCAGAGTGACATGTACCGACCATAACTAATTACATGATCCGCGTCATCGCTTCTCGGCTGCACGAAGCTATAAAATGAAAGTGATCTAAAAGAAGAGCATGGCTTTTATACCCATAAGACCTTTTAGCTTTTTGGTTTTCTTGTGATCAACTTTACTCTAATGCCACTTGGAAAGCAACAAGACTTGTATGTATTTGTCCTTGCAAGAGGTACTGTTTATTTGAAAATAAATTTACCTTTTCGCCTTTCTTGAATGTGACTTCTGATGGTGACCACTGCTAAGATCACACCGAGCGCTACAATGGTAAAACAGGCACCGGAAATAAGTTGTACTATCAACATCTCACTAAACTCTTCACCTTTGCCTGAAATTTTTAAAAAGTGATCTAAAAAAAAAGTATTAAATGATTGTAAAGATGCTATTTCTTTAACAAAAGCTGTAAGAGATCCGAAACAAATAAAATCTAAAATAATGTTTCTAAATACAATATACACTCTATCCCTTTTTCCTTCCTGCACTAATACTAGTTATGCTACTACGACAACTATTACTACTCTCTCTCTCTTTCTGTTTTTCTCTCTCTTTCTCTCTCTTTGCCTCTCTCTCTCTCTCTCTCTCTCTCTCTCTTTCTTTCTTTCGAAACGTAATGTCCAGTTATTACAAAATTAAAGGGATTTTATTCTAATTTAAACCCAGACTTGTTTTCAACATATGCTGCGCTTATTTTATTAAAAGCAACTATGCGTCAACTCCTAACAATTCTTTTAACGCCGTTACAAGATGTCTCATTGTTAATAACGGAAAGAAATATACCTTGCTTTTTCTCCTTCGAAAATGTGTAGTATGTTACAAATGGGAACATTTTAGATAGTTTTATTAGTGTCGGAAAAACTATAACCACCTAGCTTTTCGTAGTATCAGATGTACAAAAAAAAAAAAAGTGTTGTTAATCTAGGCATTTTTTAAAGCATATTGTTATTAAATTCTATTTGTAGCTTTAATTTAGTTGTCAAAATAGAAGCTCAGCATAGAGTCCTTGACACTGTTTAGTTGATAGTAAAAATCTCCAATATTATACAGATGTCAAGAAGGCTTTAATATTTAATGTATATTCATATTGTGCTTGTTGTTATTGTTTGTAGCTAATACAAAATACAAAAGATAGATCTATCTCCATTGTCCTTTATTTTATATGGTTATATAAAGATTTTGTTAATGGCCTTGTCGTTTGTCTAGTTCTACTCATATTATAGAGTATATTGACAGTGTCTCTGTCAAAATAATAACAAATGTATTTCATTTTAATTTCTAATTCAACTTGTCTTTTTATGAACCAAATGGATAATTCATTAACGTATAATTTTTCTGTAGGGCTTACTTGTTAGCAACAGAGTTATTGTCTTGGAGAGATTATATTTTTGAGAGACGTGGCGAGCCGAGCAGACACAGCTCTTGTTCTCAGTCTGTCGGCCGATGCTGACTCTCATACTAGCGATGTGGCCTCGGCTGTCAGTAGAGGAGCGTTGGGTGGAGATGTCTTTGATTTCCTTATCGCATTGAATCCTGGTGCCCTGAACCAGGGGCGTGCCTCCGTGGACAGAGCAGGAGACGACGGCGGTGGTGTTTTCAGTTGCGTACAGAGCGCCATCATGTATAACACCGTTGGTGACGTAGAACTTGGGCTCTTCCACTGGTGGCTCTGTTGATGGACACAGAAGGTCAACGTTTAGTTCAATGACTGGTCCATCGGTTGGTATTGGGACATGAAACTGATAACACAATGATATATGTTCTGACACTTGGTGTTACTATTATTCTTATTGGTTTAAAATTTGATCAAAGTACTGTTAACTAACTGCTTAAGGTGACGAAGTAATGAAATGTGAAATGACCCAATATATTAAAGTTGGCTGCTTAAGGGTTGATGTGATGTACATCCGGACATCTAGTCCAAGCACAAATTTTAAATAAAAGCTTAAAAACCTCTTTTATGTGATAAATGAACTTTAAAAAACCGATTTCTACAGACCTTCTATATCATAGTAGAAGAGGCCATTCGAATGAGGGTGGAATGACCCGTCAAAATTCCACCCAATGTTAACCTTTTGAAATCGCGATCCGTATTTATTGGTCAGCCTTTTTAAGAAAATGCCCGGTCAATCCGAATTAATCGGTTTCGATCACTTTATCATTAGACAGCCCGTAATTTTAAAAAAATGACAATCTGTGGGTTTCACAAAAGAAGTGAAAATTTTGATGGATGATTTTGAAACAATTTCTTGAAGCTGGTCACTATTGAACAAAGATTCAGACCTGGGAGAACATATGCTAATCAAAGTTGGTATCAGACCGATGACGTTACATGTCAACAAATATTAGAAAACGAATTGATCGTAGTATTATATGATCATGTTGGTAGACAAATAAATATCAAGGAAAAGAGGCTCCGCTCCGCCCCCCCCTCCCCCACAGAGCTTCTTTTACTTGTTTGAAGAAGATTGGGAGACAGTTCACAAGTGAAAGTTCGTAAAATAAAAACACTTTAAGTCTGACATATGGTCGTTGTCTTGTTGTCTCTCTGTGGAGACCAATAGCTCGATGCCACTCAGTACAGGCCTGTGACGTAACAATGAGCTATTTCACTAAACTGACCACAGGTTGCGACATTGCAGGTCAGTGTTGTGGCCATCTTTTACGATTGGTCTCGGCTCTAGTTTACTAGTTGGTCCACGTTTAGCATCATTCATCAACTCTCTCCTTTTATACATCGCATTTCCTCCTTCTAAAAATAGCATCTTGTTTACATCAGTCAGCACAGACACACACACACACACACGTACCCTATAACAATTAATATAACAAGAATATCAAACCTATAGGCTATAGCTAATATGTAGCTAATAAAATAGTGTTAACAAAATAAAAGATCTTGGGAAAAGTTAGGGTGTAAGATGAAATGAAAGACAAAACAAGCAATCGAAAAGAGAATACCATTTATAAACCCACTTTTCTCATTAAGTAGCATTTATTTCTTTTATTTCGAAAACAATCAAACAATTAATCACCAACAATTATTAGCAATTTTTTTTTACTTTTTCTACTATCCATTCATGTCTTGTCAGATTCAATAAATTATTATGTAAAGCTTTAACATGTTCCGAGATTGGGAAATGGGAGAAATAAAACAAACCAAACAGACAGACGGACAGACGGACAGACAGACAGACAGACAGACAGAGTTGATATAAGCTTTGTAAAAAGGGCTCGAAATCAAAGGAAGCACAGAACGAAGGAACGAATCACTTACCTATCAATATGTCCACTGTTGTGGTCACAGACTCGTTTTTCAGGTCAAGGTCATCAATCACCGGGTACATTGAAACGGAAAACGTATAAAGTCCATGAGACCTGACCAAGACACTGTATTCACATGACCTCTGAGACAGTGTAGAAACCTGACTAACTTCATTGACTTCAGTTCCCTTAGAACTAGACACATTGCCAGCTCTTGAGGACACCTATTATTTACCAGAAATATTTCATCAATTTGGTTCTATAATAACCCGGGCCAATTAATTCTTTTTGTTCAAATCTTTTTATGAGATATATTTAACCCTTAAAGTGCTTAACTGCGTTAAAAATGAATGAATCCACTATTTCGATCATCTTGTCCTCTCAAAAAATACAAATTAGATTAACAAAGTTACAATGACAGTTTGTGTGGAAACAAGCACAAACTCAAAATCGGTCCCCGAAGTGGTTCACCCAGGCAGGTAAAAAGATGGGTATCGATATTTTGAGAAAGAAAATAAAAGAATGGAGAAAAAAGGTTAACAGAGCTTGTGTTGTACCCCAGCGGTCCAGCAGACCAAAGGATAGGTGAAAGTGAATGTGAAGTTATATGTTAACCTGGCCAAATTGCTGTCTTATAATGAATATCTAATTGATCTAATTGTTTTGTAAAAGGTCAATCTCTTATTAATTTTTGTTTTGAAATCGGAGAAAAACATTTCCGTACAAAAAAATTCTTTAGTTATGAATTCTATTGTATCATTGTAACGCTGCGGTTCACGCGATAATATGAAAAACTACTTATTTATTGTTGTTTTAAATTATGCCCAACTTATATGCATACTAAATAGATTTTTTTCTCTTTAAAAAAAAGTAAACATTATTTTTGGGAAATTGTGGTAGTTAGTAGGACAGAACTTACAAAACGTATCAATACAAATGTAAAAAAAAATAATAAATCGGATTTGCATAATTTGTTTGTTTAAATTTGGCAAATTGTCCTCTCCCCTACTAATGAGCCTCCCGTGTCTGTTACTATTAATAGTGAATATTTGCTTGCATGAGTGATTTTTTTCGCTTTCAGAAAAGAATAAAGTAGCCGTTACATCAGAATTATGAATGGACTAAAACATTTTTGGTGACAACAAATGAATCAATCAAACAATCAAATAATTATGTAATCAATTGGTACTAATTAATTAAGTATTAAATAAGTTTTTTATATAAAATATATGAAGCTAAGGAGTGAATATCTTTGTTGTTGTTTTTTAATATTAAAAATGTGTATAAGACCTGCCTGATGGATTAAGTGAGTCCAAGTGCACCCAACTTTAGGATGCACGTTGCGGTCAGTGCACTTAACGGTGATGTGAGTCTCGTTGAAGCTGTGCTCGCAGCTGGGATCTTGTGGAACGGCTAAAAAAAAAGGATGAGACAATTAAAGACATTTGACTTGCTACGTATATATAATATAGGTATAAGATGGGCTTGCTCGGTATTAAACAGTATGTTAGAGGCCTAGTGTTACAAGCTAAGCTGTGCTATGCTAAGAACTAAAGAACTTGAGGTGTTACAGTTATTTCATTGGTTCCACTTGTGGCTTAGCAAATAATAATAATAATAATAATAATAAGGAAGTCAAGGTTCAATGTATGAAACAAAAGTTGTCAGGAGATAGTTGTTGTGAGTGGTACAATGCTTACCATTAAATCTAATAATATATTAGTCTGGTAGTAAAAGGGTAATAAAAGCAGGGCCAGCCTTAGGCATAGGCGAAATAGGCATCCGCCTAAAGCCTCCGGTTGATAGGGACTTTACACATGGCTGAAAATAATTAATTTTAGACAAGACATTGCGAAAGTTGTATCCCATGTTATTGTTGCAGTACACTAGGTTTGAAATAAACAGCATACTTGTGTGGGTTTTTGTTTGCGCTGTATTTTATTTTTATGTTTAAATGAGGCCACCAAATTCACTTTGTCTATGGTCTCCAGTTACCTCATGCGGCCCTGATAAAAGTTTTCAAACTTTTATCACGCTTGCGCTAAATAGCTGAATTTTTTTTTTAAATTTTAATCATCCTAATGAAGCGTTTGAAATCTTTTTAATTTTTGAGAAATGGTTTTAAAATTGTACCGTACACTTAAAAATTTCAGGATTTTAACAAGAATGGACTTTTTAAACTGTGAAAAAATGCTAATTTTTCGGGATTATATGAAAAAGTTTCCGTAGAAAATCGAATCAAATATTCAAAACCTTTAAACCAATATTAGGTGATAATTTTAAAAAAAATTACCGTAAATATTTAAATCACAAGATGCCGATGACATGAGATCGTTTCTCAAGTGAAAAGTACATGTAACAGGTCCTGCATCACTTCTCCTGACGATATCAATCTTTGTGGTCAGTGAAACCTTGCCAGGAATTACATTTAGACTAGACTGCAACCCTAATTCGCTTTCGCAGTTGTCCTGCGTACAGTTGGCCCATTGTCCGGTGGCTCCATCCATTTGAGCAGACCTTATCGTGCTCTTGGTATTACTCCAGGCCTCGCAAACCAAAGAAGTATTCGTCTCCCCCTCTTTCAGGATTGGACACTTTAAAACTGGTTTTGAAATAACTGAAACAAAATATTTTGTTGTTGTTCTTCTTTTTTTACAAAGCTTGACAGTTTCAAAATACAGATAGAGTAATAAAGATACTGGCCAACACTTACTACTTGAAGGTATAATAGTTTACAAAACATCATTTGCCAATTTGTTTATATATTATATGTGTGTGTGTGTGCATACAGAGAGAGAATGAGAGAAATGGATAGATAGATTAGATAGATAGATAGATAGATAGATAGATAGATAGATAGATAGATAGATAGATAGATAGATAGAGAGAGAGAGAGAGAGAGAGGTAGAAAGATAGATAGATAGAGAGAGAGAGAGAGAGAGAGAAATAAGACCTTTGGAAATAAGAGCTTTAAAAACAAGATTTTTCTTAGAAAAAAAATCCTTTGAAAAATAAAAGCTTTGAAAAAAAAACGATCTTTGTAATTTAAGTGATTGGAAATAATTAGTTTTAACATCAATGAGTTACTGAAGGGATCTTTTGATGTGTTCTTTTGATTCAAGTACCTTCATCCATTGATGGTTAATTTAATAATGTATCTAAAGTATTTTAAAGTAACCCAGGTTCTATACATGAATAAGGTAGCAATACTTACGCGGTTGAGTCTGGCAAAGAAAGTTAACTGGGGTATTCCCGAACTCAATCCAACCTTGTTTAGTAGCTACTGCAGTAGAGTAAGAAGGGCTCGGTATGTGGGGCCTGAACGCCCAACCGAAATAGGAAATCGCCTTTTGGAAAGTCAGTAAATGAAACGATTATTCTTCATGAGTAATGTAGTATTATGTTGTTTTTTTTAAATGGCCATTGTTTCATACATACATTTATACACATTCCTAAGTTCCTGTTATAAATAGGCTGCCGGACTGCATTGGCAGTGGCGTAGCTATGGGTGGGGGGAGATGAGAATTTGAAAATCTCTCCAGGTATCCACTTACTTGAGGGGGCCCCCCAAATGAGTGTTCGAAGTATCTTTTTTTTTTACATTCAAAATTAAATATTAATATTACAATATTATCTCATTTCATGAAAAGGTCAAGTCCCCGAGCCCCCAAACGATGTCAAATTCCTAGCTACGTCATTGGTCACAAATTATTTAGGCAGCCCTATCTCAGACTGTAGGACTTCTTCGAGGATAAAAAGTAGTGTATTTACCTTGTAGTTATAAATCAAAGTTTGAGTATAGATCTACTTAAAAGGGCACTATTAGCAATGTTTAAAAAAACGTGATTCGATTAAACTAAGTGACTTTTTTTTACAATTTTCTACGTCGCCCAACCATGCAGGACACCACGCACGCACGCCGACCAACCGATGTAAACATACTATTATTGGATAGGCTACATATGGTGGCCATTAAATATACCAACTATTACCAACATAGTTCAACATACAATAATTAATAAACTTCTTGAGCCCTTGAATTCATTCTTATAATAGTAGGTCTACATCTATTACAATAGTATCTAGACTCAAGATGTAAATTTAAATATATGAACAAGCAAATAATGTTGTTATTAAAAGATACATTTAAGTCGATTTCCTATTTTGATAGTTCCATTCATAATATTTTTACATTCACGCATTCGCTTTCTTATAACATTATTATATATTTGCTCAACGAGGATTCTTTCTCTGGAGGGGGAAGGGGGAGACGGGGTATAATTGTTCCATTCTATTTTTAATCTAACATTCATTTGTTATTATGAGAAAAAAATTTCCTCTATAGAAGAGGTATTGTCTTTTCAAAAATATATTTTTTATGTTATTCTTGTTCAATTTATAAACAGAGCTATTCATACTGCTTTCGTGTGTGTGTGTGTGTGTGTTAGTTTGTGTGTTAGTGTTTGTATGTTAGTGTGCATGTTAATGTATGTGTGTGTTAGTGTTTGTATGTTAGTGTGCATGTTTACTGTATGTGTGTGTTAGTGTTTGTATGTTAGTGTGCATGTTAATGTATGTGTGTGTGTTAGTGTTTGTATGTTAGTGTGCATGTTAATGTATGTGTGTGTGTTAGTGTCTGTATGTTAGTGTGCATGTTAATGTATGTGTGTGTTAGTGTCTGTATGTTAGTGTGCATGTTAATGTATGTGTGTGTGTTTGTGTTTGTATGTTAGTGTGCATGTTACTGTATGTGTGTGTTAGTGTTTGTATGTTAGTGTGCATGTTAATGTATGCGTGTGTGTTTGTATGTTAGTGTGCATGTTTACTGTATGTGATGTGTTAGTGTTTTTATGTTAGTGTGCATGTTTACTGTATGTGATGTGTTAGTGTTTGTATGTTAGTGTGCATGTTAGTGTATGTGTGTGTGTTAGTGTTTGTATGTTAGTGTGCATGTTAGTGTATGTGTGTGTTAGTGTTTGTATGTTAGTGAGTATGTTAATGTATGTGTGTGTGTTAGAGTGTATGTGTGTTAGAGTGTGTGTGTTTGTGTGTTAATATGTGTATGTGTGTGTTAGTGTGTGTCTTAGTGTGTTTTTAGTGCGTGTGTGTGTTAGTTTGTCCCTGTATTAGTGTTTTATGTTAGTGTGTATGTTAATGTATGTGTGTGTGTGTGTTAATGTGTGTTTGTGTCTGTTAGTGTGTGTCTTAGTGTGTTTTTGTTAGTGTGTGTGTTAGAGTGTGTGTGTTAGTGTGTGTGTGTGTGTTAATAAAATATTTCAGTAAGTCTGTCCAGTACGATTCTAAAGTTTAGCCTTCTTTCTTTTGTCAGAAAGCTCACATTGTTCTGGAATGAGGTAGCGTTTTCCTGTTCACGTCTATCGTATGACCAAACCGAGGCTGATCATGTGACCTTTAAACCTATTTTTGCCTCTAATGTCGCGCTAGAAGAAATGGTGCGTTGTAGACGCCAGGAAAATGAATTTCTGGAGTTGATAAAGTAGATAACTTGAGGAGGGGCGCTAAGTCATAGATCTATGTGTGAAAGGGACTTTTGAAGATTTGCCAATTTACCTTAGTAGTATCTCCCCACGTATAATGTCCGTTTTTCTTACTATCTTTTAAACCAATCAACGCCTTGTCTGTGGAACTGTTGAGAAAACCTGAAGTATTAGAAAAATATATTTTTATATACAAAGAATTGTTTTTTGTTTATTTTTTCTGAAGATATCGTTTACAGTAAAACTTCGTTTATACGGACGTCAGTTATCAGGAAAGTCAAATATCCGAACTGCCATTTTTTGTTTGTTTTACTGTAAGGTATCTAAGTGGTATCAAAGTGGTCTTGCTGGTGTGCAGTGAAAGATCAGCAATTATGTATCTCAACATTTTGTTTCCTTGTAAATTTTTCTTGAAATTTTATGTCTACGTACTCAGTGATACATACACATTTTTGGGGAAATGGACCACTTATTATATTCCGCATTCTGTTATTCGATTGATCGACTATCCGGACAAAATCCGTTCCCAGTTATTCCAGATAAACGAGCCTTGAGTCTAGCTGTTTGTTTGTTTTACATGTTTCGGATGTTCCTTCAGAGTTGAAGATAGTTACTTCCTAGTCCAAACCTCCCGCAGGACGACTGGGGGAAGGGAGCGGGCAGGGTTTGAACCCGGGACTATCGATAAATCGAAACGACTGTCCAGTGTGCAAACCGCTCGACCAGGCAGTCATCTACATCACATCATGTCTACATCATGTTTGTTAACATATAAATTAAATTATTATTATTATTATTATACTCTAGATACGTACTATGATACATTCAACATCTATACTTTTTTTAAGGCTTCTTCAGTTTTGCTGGTGACATTAATTGTCGAGCGTCTTACATCCTTTAAATTCTTGGGCTTTTGCCTCTTATTTTGCTTCTTTTGTGGGCTTTTTTTAGCCTCCTTTTAGGCTTTCTGCCTTTTTTTTTTTTTGGGGGGGGGGGGGCTTACTCTATTTGCTATAATTAATTTTATTACCAACTTTGTGCTTTTACAAAAGATACAATTAGACTATTTAAAAAAATGATTAATTACATGAAATAATTTTTAAATTTTTTAAACAATTCTATATAACGGTCTGTATTACATTGCCGCCTCTTGATAACCGTTCTTCTTAATGCATTAAATATGGAGATCAAATTAGCAGAGTTTATGTCCGCTTTCACCAATGTGCTTCTAGTTCTATTCGAGTCAACACATAGTTGAATTTTGTTATGTGATCTATTTATATCACGAGTATATTTGTCCTAACAGAGGATCTACAAATATGGTAGACAAGAATGTTTAACAACAGCACCTACGAACGTTTTGTCCTGATAGAAGTCAAACATGGTAAATGGAAAGGAGTTGAAATGGTATAGTATTTCTCGTCATTTGAAACAATGTATTCCCCGTTACAACTTAAGACAAAGAATCTCATCTCCATCTAATTTTATGAAGTCGACATAGGCTTCTGTAACTGTTAGAGTCGCATTTAAAAAAAAAAGAACTGGAAACATTTTGCATCTATTTTTTTATACAATGCTCAATGAAATAGTATTTCACATATCTTTCTTATGCATTTGTTATTTGTTTCAATGGTACACAATATTGTATTAATAACATACTAATTATGTAAATATTTGTAAGTATTTATAGATGTGAAAAAAAAACTTTTAAAAAGTCAAAATGTCTTTAGAGTAATATAACTGTGTATATAGAAAATATAAAGAGTTAGAAATATATGTTGATAGAACAGCACCGAATGGATGTTATAGCGTGTAACGATTTCAGACGTCATTTTTGACGAAATGTGAAAGGCATTTATAAGCCACAATTCCTAGTAACACATGTGTCTCTAATTTATGGTGTTAGATCTATTATAAGATTGTATGTCTGAGTGAGGTCTATGGGACATTGAATAAACGAGTGTGTTGTGGGGTGAAACAAAAAGATTAATTAATATATAACTATGGCAACCGAATGTACGAATGACGCAATGAAAGTACTGATAATGCATTTCGGGATAGATACCTCGGATGAATGTGTCGGTGTTTTCATCCAGGACATGAACCAGATGTCCGCCATAGAACAGGTCACGACAGTAACCCTCTGCTTCGGAGTGCCTGGCAAGATGCTGGACCAACACAATACAGGTCTGACTGTGTTCGTGGTAGGTCATGTGTTCACATATCTGACATTCTGATAGAATCACAACATTACAATAAACACAAATTTAGACTTTTAGAAATAGATTAGTAATTATTGTTCATTAAAAGAAATATTGCTTTGGCTTGCATGAAGTTTTTTTTTCTAATTGCAGGCCCTTCAAATCAAACACTTGATTTATCAAGTTATTAAAAACTTGGTAGCAGCTATTTCTCACTCTTTTGAGTGATTTTTGCGGCCCCCAAAAGTGAAAAAAAAAACGCAATTTACTGTGCATGATCTGGTCTGTCTGTCCGTCTGTCACATTTGCATTACAAAAAACTAGATGATAGGCCCTATAATTAATATATTTATACTTCGATATCATGATATTGTAGATCTAGCAAATCTTTATCTTCTGAAAGTGAACCGTTAGGTTTTTAGAATTAATTTTTTGCCAGCAGTTTTTTCCTAAAATACACTTTTACAACAACCAGTAAACGCTGGAGTTAGGAAAGAGATTATTATAATTAAGAAAGATCTTTTTTCTTCTGTTTTTCTTGTTATGTTATATATATATATATATATATATATGATATCTGATTTCCAATATCATTAGGCTACTATTTTTCGATATCTTAACGTGACGCTGATTTTGAAAATATGCTTACTAAAAAGAAGCAAAAACTGACCATTGAAGAACGAAATAGGAAGAACTAAGCTTGGAGATGTAAGAAAATAATAATATACCCTGTTGTTATATCAACTAGAAGGGGACAATTGACCTCACAGACACCACTGAGGGCCTAAACATCCCTGCCAAGATTCTCAGTGGACACCTTTGAATTCTTATAGGGACTACAATAAATTTTGAAGAAGAGGCAGACAGAGAAAGCGGTGGGAAGACAACATAAAAGAATGGACGGGCCTACTATTGAAATTGGTTCTAAACAGTGCGAAGGATAGAGAGTAATGGAGAAAGACGGTCTACAAGTCTTGCTTGGTGCCCCAACGGTCCACTAGACTAAGGGATAGGTAACAGGTAACAGGTTACTACATAATTTAACAGTACAAACTATCACCATAAAATGAGTGACAGAGTGAAAGGCGCTGTCAGGAGTTTGAATCCTGTTTGAATGCAAGATTTATGAACTGTGATAGCATTTTGAAATAATCATCACTTCTAGATAACATAAAAAATGTGTCTTATATATCACCAACCTGATACAACAAAAACATATAGAAGACATATGATGATTAAATTCATCTTTCAAAAGTCTCGAAAAATAAATTAATCCACTATCCACGCAATGGTAATTGCTTTACATTATGCACTGCAGATTTTCAGAATCCAAAACAAAACTTATTTCTTTCAAAAGCCACTTAACTTTTGCTCAAAATTTCCAAAACAATATATGAAGATGAATCCGTATGAAGCATATGTCGTGTGACATCAACTACATCTACAACATGTTGGTTACAATACAAAAGGAAAGTTCAAGTGAGGAAACTGAATGAGATAAATTGTCCACTTCCGTGATACCCACATTTCAATGACATTGAACGGACTAGAATATTTTTTTAGGAAATATTTATTTAATAGGTTCATAACACCATCCACATCTGCATATAACGGAATCATTGAAATGGACAAAACTCGATATGTGTTTAAAACATACACATAAATAAACATAGACTGGAAAAAGGAAATAACTTCATGGAGCTTGAAAACATGTATATCTATTGTATTCGGATTTCCGAATTATGAAAAAATAAAAAAATTGCATGATCTTCAGTTTTAGAGATTAAACAAAACTCATAGACATAAATAAAGTACACACAATTGCAATTCACAAATTTTCGTTTCATAAAATAGTCTTATTGGCCAGTCTGTATTTATTTATGTCTATGGTTTAAAAATAAAATGCAATCCTAAAGAGACGATTACTTGATAATGTCGTGCGTTGTTTACAAGTTACTGCCCAATCCATTAACAGAGATTTTTTTTTTTAAAGTTCACTTATGTTAGGGTAATAGTTGTCAGAATTTAGGGCAAAAGAAGAACATGGCCTCCTATTTTTTTTTTGGCAAACCTTATAGAAACTCTCTCTGCCTATCTGGTATTTTTTAAACACATTATTTATACCACAAACATCCTCGGATTAAGTTGAAACTCTACACGCTTATTATTTGTATTAAGAATCAATAAAAACATTAACCAATTAGTTAATTGATTGTTGTTAATTAGTTGTTATGCTTGGTATCGAAAAAGGGAAATAAATTCTACTAATTGAGAGATGTGACTGTATCGCTTACAACACGTGAGTCGAAAAAAAAATAAAGAGCTATCTGAGTTGAAAACCACTGCGCAGTTCATCTCATGTATTGGTCTAGTCATCTGAACTCTCCAACATAACAATGAGAAAAAAAAAAGAAGAATTCGTTGATTAATTCGTGGTAATTAATTAATTAATTTTTTTTTTGTAGAAAAAAAAGAGCTTTTTTTCCTGCAGTATTGAAACATATTGTAATGACACAAAGACGCGTAGCAGTTTGGGTTAATCGGGTTTCCATATAGTGACGTGACGAGGAATTAAAAAGTAGGATTACGAACTAGAGGAGTAACGGACTAGGCTAGTGGACAACGTAGACTGTGCCCTTTATTAATGATTACTAATTGGATTTATTTAGTTGATTCATAGTGTAATCTGTTTCTGTGTGTTAAAAGAACTAGCGTTTAAACCAACAGCTAAATTGAAAGTCAAATATCAAACAGAAAAAAACAACACCAGAACAATATGACATAATCTTTGTGGTTATTTCCCATAAACTTTGTTTTTAAAAGTAGGCTATTTTAAAAACATATTTCGCTTGTTTGAGGTCGGGTCCTCCATGACCAATAGGGGCCTTATATGGGGCCCACACAAGGGCTTGGTCGCAATAAACCCCTTCTCGACATGGTTTCTACGCCACTGCAAAAATGTGGCAAGTACTTTTGAAAGATGAAAGGTTACAGAAACAAAAAAGTTACATGATCTCAGCGGCGTTTCCCCCTCTCCCATCCCTAGAGACTTCAATTTTAAAATGTCAAGTCAGCCACGTAATCAGTGGCGTAGCTAGGGTAGGGGGAAGAGGGGGGATAATTTGAAAATCCCCCCGAGCTTCCACTTGAGTGTTTTTTTTTACATTAGAAATAAACAAAATTACCCAAAAAGCAAGGACCCTCATAAAGGTCAAGCCCCTCCCCCCTGGGGCCCCCAAACGATGCGAAATCACTAGCTACACCCCTGCGCGTAAACCTGTGTTTTGTGTGCTTGTATTGTATGAATAGATTCTAAGGTAACTATGAGTTAGACCAAGACCATTCCTTAAAGAAGGCCTAAACATAGACCTTTGACGTGGCAACGTGCTATTGGTCTAAACTGCCCACAGATTGTGACGTTGCAGGACCAGGCCTTCTATAACGATTGGTCTCGTTAAGACCAGCGCAGATGAGGTTATAAATAGGGGTTGGGGGGGGGGGGGCTAATAGAAGTCAATTGAAATAAAGAGTGCAAACGGGAGATAAGTGAAAGCACGTGTGTCCAGTGTAGTTTTGAAGTGACTTGTGTGTTGGTGTGTTGTTTTGAATGGTTCAAGATCTGATCATTTCGTTTGTGTTCCTACATATATTTACACTGAACGCTGTATGTCCTTCACCTATACTGAAGTAGTCTGTTGGACCGTTGACTGTTGGGGGGGGGCACCATACAAGATTGGTGAACCGTCTTTCTCCACTCTTCTCTGTGTTTTGCCTTGGATAGAATCTCTTTCAATGGCAGGCCTGTCCCATTCTCTTATGTCGTCTGCCAATCACATTCTATGTCTGCCTCTTCTTTCTTTTCCTGGTACTTGTCCCTGAAGGAAGGTCTTTGCAGGCCTTAAAAAAACCTTGAAATATGGCTATAGAGTAGAGTTTTAGTTTCATTTTTCTTTACAATAGCAGGTCATCTTGGAGTTCACACCCTCTAGTAACCCTGTCTCTAATCTCTTCGTCTGTGGTGTGGACTTTAAATCTGATATCTAAGATCCTTCTGTAGCATATCAATACCATTGCTAGGATCCTCGTCTCTATCTCTGCAGTCAGCGTCCAAGACTTGCATGTACTATATAAGTTGTATATATGTTCGATAAAAGTTTAGTTTATTTTGTCCAAAAAGAAGTTTAAGTCTTGAGAAAGTGACACAACCTACAACGGTTTTATTGCACTTAGCTGTCTTTTGCTACAGCCTAACAACGACCCTGGTTAAAAACTTAAGTAGAAAGCAAATATAATATGCAATTATAGGGATCATGGGCGTAGCCAGGGTGTGGGGAAATTCGTGGTTTCGGGCTCCATGTTATGTTGATTAATAACTTATTTCTTTATTTTGTTTCATATTGGGATAAAGGAAACAGTAGATCCTTAAGAATTTTACCTTTATTTGGCAGATGTTACTTCGAAGCAGGCTACATTGTTGATTCGTTATGTAAAGTGCCTTTGTGCCTTTTATTTGAATTTTTCTGAGTATTTTATCAGGCTGTGTTTTTGTATATTATGGTTCAGTATTTGTGTATGATTTTTTTAATGATTTTTTTTAAGTCCTGAAGTTACTGTATACATGATTTTGATTAATTGTTGTTTAAAATCTTTTGTACTGTTACATTTTCAAATAAACTGTTTTGTAACTAATATCATTCAATTTTTCTTTCTTTGATTATTACTTATATTTAGGTCGAGATTCTGTTACATTTTTAAACAAACTGTTTTGTAGCAAACATTATTTCAATTTTGCTTTCTTTGATTATTACATAGATTTAGTTCGAGATTTTGTATGTGTTTTAGTAATATATTAAATATAAAAATAAATTAAGAAAACCAACATTTTGAATATTTTTTTTCTTCTTTTATTAAACTTCGAATAAATTCAACATCGTCAATAAATAATGTGTACAAATGAACTTTAAATTTCAAAAGAATATAACATAAAAAAAACTGGCCATTAAAATTTCAGTAACATTCAAATTAAATGAAACATTGTCAGTACTCAGTAATTTGTACATTTAAAATAAAACAATGACAATTTCTACTTGAAATACAATATCACAATCAAATCAAATTCATAACAGTAAATCATCATTTTAAAAAAATGAGATAAAAAAAAAGCACAAAATAATATAAAAAAAAACATTTCAAAGTATAATGAGATTGCATTATACTTAATATCAATACATTCAATAATACTGTAAGTTCAAAAACAAAAACTGACTAGCTGGAAGCCAATGACGTTTTTAATCTACCTCTTCAACTGTCGGGCCACTGTTATGGTCCTGATGCTGTCCTGGTGCTGACCCGCCTTGGGAGTGCAGCTTGGCCATGACAGAAGAGCTCAGTTTCTGTATCTCCTTCAGTTTATCTTCATACTCTTCTTTCTCGGCCAGAGAGTTATTGTCCAGCCATTTCAGCGTGGTGCTGCAGGCGTCCAGCACCGTGTCCTTGTCACTCGAAGACAGCTTCTCCCCAGCGGCATCAACAGCTTGTTTGACGTTGAAGACGTAGTTCTCCAGCTGGTTCCTGGCCGACACCCTGTCCTGCTGCTTCTTGTCCTCGTCTTTGTACTTTTCGGCGTCGGAGAGCATCCTGTCGATTTCAGCCTGGCTGAGCCGGCCTTTGTCGTTTTTGATGGTGATGTTGTTGGTTTTGCCAGTGCTCTTGTCCTGGGCGCTGACGTTGAGGATGCCGTTGGCGTCGATGTCGAATGTGACCTCTATCTGGGGAACGCCTCTAGGTGCAGGGGGAATGCCGGTGAGGTGGAACTTGCCCAACAGGTTGTTGTCTTTGGTCATAGCACGCTCACCTTCGTACACCTGGATGTCGACGCCTGGCTGGTTGTCTGCGTACGTGGTGAAGACCTGGGAGGTTTTGGTTGGAATGGTGGTGCCCCTCTTGACCAGTGGAGTCATGACGCCTCCAGCAGTTTCAATACCCAATGAGAGTGGAGCAACATCCACCAACAGAACGTCCTTGATGGTGTCGCTTGTGTCGCCAGTCAACACAGCAGCTTGAACTGCAGCACCATACGCTACAGCTTCGTCTGGGTTTATAGATTTGTTCAACTCTTTGCCATTGAAAAAGTCCGTCAGAAGCTTCTGGACCTTTGGAATGCGAGTTGAGCCGCCAACCAGTACAACTTCATCTATTTTGCCCTTGTCTAGTTTGGCATCTCTCAATGCTGTCTCAACAGGCTGCAGCGTTGATCTGAAAAGGTCACCACACAGCTCTTCAAATCTGGCTCTTGTAATCTTAGTGTAAAAGTCTATCCCTTCATAGAGAGAGTCTATTTCAATGGAAGCTTCAGAGCTGCTGGAGAGTGTTCTCTTGGCGCGCTCACAAGCCGTTTGAAGACGTCTAATAGCCCTTGGGTTGTTGCTCATGTCTTTGTTATATTTACGTTTGAACTCCTGCACAAAGTGAGTGACCATTCTGTTGTCAAAGTCTTCACCTCCCAGATGGGTGTCACCAGCAGTAGCCTTCACTTCAAACATCGACCCTTCATCGATGGTCAAGATGCTGACGTCGAAAGTGCCACCACCCAGGTCGAAAATCAAAACGTTCTTCTCTCCTTTATGACCTTTGTCCAGACCATAAGCCAGGGCAGCGGCTGTGGGCTCATTGATTATTCGGAGGACGTTGAGTCCAGCGATAGCACCAGCATCTTTTGTGGCTTGCCTCTGTGAATCGTTGAAATAAGCTGGCACTGTGATCACAGCATCAGTGACTTTCTGGCCCAGATAAGCCTCGGCCGTCTCTTTCATCTTGGTGAGAACCATAGAACTGATCTCCTCTGGGGCGAAGAGTTTGCTCTCGCCTCTGTACTCAGCTTGGATCTTAGGGCGACCATCAACTTCCACAACCTTGAAGGGCCAATGCTTCATGTCGTTCTGGACTGTCTTGTCGTTAAACTTCCTACCGATCAGCCTCTTGGCGTCATAGACTGTGTTACTTGGATTCATGGCAGCCTGGTTCTTGGCTGCGTCCCCCACCAAGCGTTCTGTGTCGGTAAAGGCCACATAGCTGGGAGTCGTCCTGTTGCCTTGATCGTTGGCGATTATCTCCACCTTGCCATGTTGGAACACACCCACACAAGAATAGGTTGTCCCCAGGTCAATTCCAATTGCGGGAGCCTTCTTTCGTCCTGACATCTGAAAAAAAAAAAATAAAAAAATATTAGAATTATGTACAATGTTAGTTTTGTTTTGTTTGCTAAATGTAGGCCTAAGTGTGTAACTTAAAATAAGAGCGGGATTAATTAAGTCTTCTGCGAGTGTATTGTTTACCTTTTGTTAGAAAATTTAGGCTACATTAAGAAAAAGTAAATTATGAAAGCAAAGGAAAACGTTAGGCTATATTAACATGATTGTCATGATTAGTCTCAGAGGAGTAGGTAATGTTAGGATTTAAAAGTTTATTAGGATTACTTAAAAAGAGAAAGATTAAATGAGGCCTACACAAAACGTCTTAATAATAAAGCTGACCTAGAAACGCTAGAGCGAACTTCTTTACCTTATTATATACAGACCTAGACATAGACTATATAAGTCTATGAGTTACTATATAATTATTGTTAAATCTAGGTGCTAGATTTAGGGTCTAATGCTAAAACAAAATCATTACAAAATATACAACTTACCTTAATTGTAGATAGATGTATTAAAACTCTTGTTTGAAATCTTTAAACGTATGACTCCTGTGCAGATTGCGATATATGCTCAGTAAGATGTAGAATGATGAATGAAAATTGCGTTGCGCTGTAGTAATAGTTGATTACTTTTCGCTTGATTGTCGTTATATCAGATTCAGGTATTCTGTCTCTACTCCCTACGATGCCTGCTTTTATACTAGTTGGCGAAGAAGGTGTAGAATTCCCGAGAATCCTCCTTGCTTATCACAACAATCTAGAGGTTTCTCGATGACCCTGACTATTTATTTCCTGTTCTTCTATTGGCTGAACTTTTAGTCGGAATTGCTCGGAAAGATCCGTCAAGCTAAAAATAAGTGTGACCCAATTATCTAGAGACTAGAAGAATTTTCTAGCCACAACGAGATGAGAATTGAAGAAACAACACGATATTTTTCTTCATTGGGATTTAAAAACTAGAATCTATACATAGATCTAGATCTATCTGGAGAAATCTAGATCAAATAAACTTAATATTTCTGTAAATCTACTATGATCTCGATCCTTAAATGTCAACACAAATTAAATGTTGTTTTTTTATTTATTTCCATAATTAGATATCTATTTATCTAGTCTAATCAAGATGTAATCTAGAGTCTAGAGGGAAAAAATTGTTTCACTACTTTAACTTTTTAATTCAATGTTATGGTTTGAAAAGTAAAATGGCAGCCACCAGAAGATACGAAGAGCTCTGTCGTAAAAAAAATGAAATTGAAGGCAACATAAAAGAATTTATGGATCTTCTACAGTCTGTAAGTGCAACGAACAGCACTGGTTTGTACACATCTTTCAAGACAATAATTGGACAACTTGGACTTGAACTTAGATTACTTACTAGATTCTAAGTTACTCGATAATGTAAATGTTGATTCAGTCTTATTGTCGACGACGACATCATCGACATCATCATCAGACATTTCATGTAAAAAAAAAAAAGTCACATTGAAAATGATTGATTGAATATTGATGGTTGTGATTGTTATTGTATAATTGTACTTCAATTCATAGTGATATAATCATTTAGACTTTGTGTCTTTACTTACTTTTACTCTTTAGCCTAGGCTTTAGCAACAACTTTTATGAGTTTAGTTTGTTAGTCTAAAACTTTGTCATAGGTCTTACTCTTAGTTCTTCTCATCATGCTTTTAACTTTTAGTTTTACTTCTGACAACTGACATTCAAAATCTTATGTCTCATTCATACGTACTGGGTCATTATTTAATATCTTAACTGTCTTAACTAAAAAAATAAAATTAAAAGGTATTCAGCTCCTGCTTTTGAAGTTTTTAGGCTTTTGACTTCTCGCCTTCTGTCAACTTCTGAAGAAAATTTGACAAGCCTGCAAGCTGAAGCTGATGAATCCTCTTTCAATCCTGACAAAATTCTTTTTATAAATGTTATGTGAATTATAGAGGTGGATTTAATTTATTAAATATATTTTCACCAGTCCAACTACTTTAAAAATTCAGTGGGGGGTTGAAGCAGCCACTGAGCCAGTATTGTGTGCTGTAGAAAGAATTACAATTCAGAAGTGACTTTCTAGAATACTAAATTTACGCTGTCTACTTTGAAGTAATGAAGTATAGACCTCTCACCAACACCAGAATCAGATAGATCTAAAGCTAGTCTTGACCTCTGTACCCTAAACAAATAATATCCTTGTCACACTTTTATTTGAAGAGAGTTTTGATTCCACAATGATATAACTATTAGGATTTGTACCAATTCAGAGGTGCCTATAATCTATTTAACACACTTCTATGATACAATAGCGCTGAATAGATTTTTTTTTTTTGAATATTTTTTTGCTTTCAAACTCAGTTAAGAAACTGTATAAAATCCAAAAATATGTATAAATCACTTCAATGATAACTTGAATAAAATAAAAAAAAAATATCTGAAGTAGAGCGCGGTGAAGATAGAGAAAAACAATAGTACATCAGTGAGTGACCACACTAATTAATCCATATGAAACAATGACTAACCAACCAACCCTGATAGCTAGCTAGCTTATATTCTCAAATCAATGTTATCTAGAATACTACTACGGGTCATCTGTTATTGTGTGGTATCAAGCGTGACATTAAACACATGACAAACGTTAATGCCAATGAAAGACTCATCTATGAAACTTACCATAAAACTTAAGTTTGATCTAGGCCTGAGATGTCTCAAGTTTACCATACTGTGGAAGATAAATTGTGAAATGTAAGCTTGTTTTACTTAATGCTTTAGTTACTTTCTAACACATACCTGCCTACCGTTACGCAAAATGCGTATTCGTTACGCAAAATCGCCCAAAAATGACAGCGAGTACGCAAATACGAATTCAACCCCTCGCGTTACGCATTTCGTACTTTTTTTTTCCTCTCTAAACTAGCTTACGAGCGGCCACGGAGGTCACGCTAAGCGGCAACATTGACTTAGAAGTCACGCGCTAAGCCGTCCTGGGGGAGGGGGGAACAACAGAAAAGGTGGGGTGGAAACATTGAGCCCAGATCTAGATATACGTTGATTGGAATCAAGCAATTAAATCTAGTCTACAAATGAAGAACGCGGGAGTGGTGGGAGAAGGGAGTTGGTACCATGCAAGAGCGATTGCGAGAGGCTGTTTGATATCATTCAGTCACCAACGTGACTTTATTTTCATTAGAAATTAATTAATTTGGAGCTTTAAAAAAGTCGAATGCAAAAAAAAAAATTTAAAAAAATTCCCGTATTAATTTTAATCAAAAATATCGAAGCGCTATTGATTCTAAACATCGTATTTTAGCTAGATCTAGAATATGGATCTAGATGTATATAGACCTCTAGATCTAAGAATCTAGATTTAGATCTAGATCTATATCATATAACAGACTAGATCTAGAATAATCTAGATCTACTTATAATACTTATTATAGAGTAGATATATTCATAGCTACCGTTTTACTCTAAGCCTATTAAAGATAGATTGAAATTCTCTAGTTATCTAGAAAATCTAGTTCTAGTAGTCTACCTTCTAGATCTTGGTCTACGTTAGTCCTATATTGTAGCCAATCCACGGTAACACTCACTACTCACTTAGAATTAAATTTTAGAGTCTAGATGATAGATCTGATCTATATATAGATCTAGCTTATTGATTTATTTTAGATTTAGGTTCTATTTAAAGATTAAAAAGTGCAGTGCAATGACTAGGTCTAGATCTCTATTACTATTTCTAGAGTCTAAGTCTATAGGCATGGCATAGGCCTACTATTAGAAATTTATTAATATAAATTAATGTAGTAATAGGAGTATTAGTTAGATCTAGATATGATTATATCTAACTGTAATCTAATCTAACAGTTAGGTAGATAGTAGATCTAGTTGGTAGAGAGACAAAAATATAGTCACTAGATTAATCTAGATCTAAACTATAAAAATATAATACTATATTTATTTAGGCTAGAAATTTTAGTTTCTAAATTTACTAGTTAAGTTATTCTCACATTATCATGATTATGAGAATTAAATTATCTATCTATCCATAGGTCTATATTAATATATATATATAATATATATATATATGTGTATATATAATATATATATATATGTATATATATATAATTTTAAAATCATTTCGGTTTATACGGTAAAAAAAAGTCGTTCGCGTGTGTGTTACACATTGAGGTCCCAAAATACACATTTTGACCCTCAGGAATACACATTTGGACTTTTTTAGGTAGGCAGGTATGCTAACATGATCACCCAATTGTAAGACACATATAATTCATTTTGATAAGCTTAGACATGTAGTTAGACGTCCTGGTATCAATCTTGGTTTTAACTATATGTTTTCTCAGGACTGGATCTTACTCGGAGATACATAGTAATTTCACAAACTCCAAGACATTGTCTTAAATTTGTCCCTTGAGATCTATCAGCCACTTCGAAATGCACACAGTGTGCCAGATTTTTTAATTTATGACAGTTTGTAGTTACATACTCTAAACCCGATAAATAGGAAAAAAATGGCTGACCAATTAATTGGAATCTCGGATTCAAAAGGTTACTATTGGGTAAAATTTTGATGCCCCCCTCATCAGGTGATGCACCATGCGGTACACACCACGCGTACAACCCTAAAAGCTTCTCTTACTTAGACAATAACTAGATGTCAAACATAATCATAATATCAATGGTACAGATGGAAAGAGAATTACTCAATCAGGCCTCCTCTCAAAAACAGGAACCTTGAAACTGACCCAGTGTACAGTTAAAACTGCTCCCCTTTTCCATTTGTGGTTTAAACTGACTGAGGCTACATGCCAACTTTACTCTTGATTTATGCAAGAAACCCATTGAGAGAACTGGTGATATATTGAGAAGGAACATTCATTTAGGATATGAGGAATTCATAAAGACTTTTTACAGTATTTTTTAAAACTATTTTATTTTTCCTTTATGGAGAGTTGTATGGATGACTGACAGTGTAGGATAGGAACTCCATTATTCCATATATTTCATAAGCAATACAGATAATATTTAGCAATCATAGCAAAATTGCTGTTTGTAGACTTTTAATCATACAAAATAGCTGTGAGTAAAGTTGTTTTTTTTAATTGCTAAAAAGCAACCACTATAAGTTTAGTTAACAACTATGTTAAGTTTAGTTAACAACTATGCACTTCTTAAACTGTTCATGCAAGCTTTGATTCAAAGTCGTTAGGTTAAGGAAATAATTATGAAATAAAATGTGAAAAAGTTTTTTTTTCCTTTCTACAGCAAAAAGGGGTCGGCTTGAACGAGCCTTTAGTTGATTCCGAAGGCTATCCTAGATCTGATATAGATGTGTACTCCTGTAGGCATGCCAGACACCAAATTTCTTGTGAGTAAACATGTCTAACAATTTCATTTTCTTTGCTGTTCTATCTTATTATGCCATTGGTAGAAATTCAAACTGTAGATAAAGAAGCCTTAAGTTTGTTTAAAGTTACTTTTTGTTTTATTCAGTAATGTTAAATAAAATCTTATGGTATGACATTTTATTAAAGGCTAATTTTTTTTTTTGCAGGATAATAAATTATAAATTTTGATAACAACATGATAGTTCAACACGATAGTTCTAACATGATAGTTCTAACATGATAGTTCTAACATGATAGTTCAACATGATAGTTCTAACATGATAGTTCTAACATGATAGTTCAACATGATAGTACTAACATGATAGTTCTAACATGATAGTACTAACATGATAGTGCTAACATAGCTATACATTAACCAAAGACATGAACCACTCCCTCTACCTTCAATGTATCAATGTTGGTCTTCATTTCCCCAGGTCTGCAGAATGACCACCTGATTGTCATGAAAGAGATAGAAGAGGAGCTGGTCAGCATCCATCAAGCCGCTAGGGAATTGAAGTCTATGGAGTCTGACATGGACTCTGCCAACATCATGAGGGATGGCATGGAAGTTGACAGGATTCCATTCGCACTTGTGGACAGAGTAGACTCTGGCTCTCCAGCAGCTGAAGGTGTAAGTTGGTTTTATGTTCATGTTAAGTGTGACCAGACTTTTCTTTAGTATGGAAGATCTATGTAAGTTTTGTTTGATTTATATGGTGCAGCAGAGGCGTCACTAGGCAGGTGCGAGGGGTGCGGTCCGCACCGGGTGACACCCGATAGGGGGTGACACCCAAGTGTAAAAAGGCACTTTAAAAAAAAAATATTAAAAAATACCAACTTTAAAATGTGACAGAAGCAAAATCATAAAGCTTAGAAATTGTTGAATAAAATTATTCTAAATGGGAAAACATCAATAGCAAGATTTTCTCCTCCGATAAATAGTGGACATGTCCACAACGAGAAACTCGAGAGAAGACTGAAGAACATTTATCAGGCTTTCAAATTAGAAACCTTTTGGGAGCAGGACTTTAGCTTCAAAAAATTGACAAGGACGTCATTGCTATGATTGACGTATAGATGGGAAAACAGGAACATCTTGTATTACTTACTATCGCATTGTTTCTGGCAAAGAAAAAGTTGGTATATGGTGGCGAACTGAAGAAGACTTTTCATTGAATAATGCAATTTTTTTTTCTTGGGATTGTGGAAATGTTATCCAAATATGAGCCAGTGCTGAAATAATAACTTATATGATCGCAAGTCAGCGATGAAAAACAAAAGTTCCTTTCCAAGCTTGTACCAAAAGTATATATAAATGTCTTAGCAAACCACTTAAAGCATATACTTATCAGAGATGAAAGACATAAAAACTGCAAGGTACTCTGGAATCTAACCTAGATCTCTGAAGTTGTAAGATATATTAACAGTAGCAATGTTAATGTTGAAATGACAGAAACGTAGGATATTCCTCTTAATGTGGGCCAAGTCTGGTGTATCAGTTCTGATAATTTAAAAGGACTGAAAAGAGATGGGCTTAACGTATCGATATGATGAGCTCAGGGACATGGTAATGCAGCTACAATGTCAAGGATTCATGAAGAAGTGCAGGCAGTAATAAATGAAGACCACAAAAGAAACTTGAATGGATGTGTACACCGTTTACTTAAGCTATGTGGTCCAAAGTCTTAATCGGAAAATATTTTCTCAAAGGGTTTTCTTTCTTTGCCGCTAACACTAATAGATAGGATAATATAATTAATGATAGCATGTCATATGAACAATTCGCTGGTGTGCTCATGGTGTTGCTGTTAGACCCATGAAAGAAAGATTTTATGAAAGTGTGACGGCGAAAATGAAAATACAAACACTAGAGGCGCAGCACAAATATGATTGCCAGCTGTCTGTGAATACATGCATAACTTTCATTGCTTGACTTTCTTATTGGCAGATGTACTCAAAAAAGTAAACTGAACACAAAAGTACCTTCAAATAAAAGTGTTAATTATTTTCAAAGTGGTGGCTAAGCTCAAGCACTTAAACATTTACTCTACGAAATATGTGAAAAGTTAACTTTTCTCAAATCAAACTAGCATGTTACTTTTAATGCAAAAGAAAATCACATTTTAACAATATGAAAATATCAGGAAAGTATTCTTAAGATTTACTATTTAAATAGAGAGCAAGAAGTTCATATTGGGCCTGACGGCAAGATATGTGAACAGAAATACTAAAACTGGAATACTAGAATGCAGCAAAGTTTTGAAAGACGATAACGAATCTCTACCAGCCTTTGAATTAAACCTTTAACTGTTTCTTGCCAAATGCATGTTTACAAGGCGTCATGTGAAAAGAAGCTTTGCAAAACTAAATTTAACTAACAACGTTCTCTTATTAAAACATCAACTAACAACGTTCTCTCATTAAAACATCAACTAACAAAGTTCTCTAATTAAAACATCGACTAACGACGTTCTCTCTTTAAAACATTAACTAACAACGTTCTCTCATTAAAACATCAACTAACAACGTTCTCTCATTCAAACATTAATTAACAACTATTTTTTGAAATCAAATCAAGCAATTCTGTCCATTGAAAACGAAGTCGCAAGATATATTGAGTTTAAAGTGTTTTATTAGTTTTCTAATTTGAAATCCTGATAAGGAAATTTAAATATTTTTTTTCTAAAGTTATTGTAAACTTTTAAATGTTAAAAAATTCTTTTAAAATTTTTGTACCTATCAATATACTTTTCATTAAGTTGCATTTTTCATTAGTTGTCCTCATGAAACTACCACTATATGTTATTACAATGTTGAAAAGTTTCCATTAAGAGCTGTTTAATGCTTACTTAGGAAAGCATGCTCAAGTGGTTTATAATTTCTTTCTATTTAAAAAACCGTAGATGTTAATATATGTAATGATTTACGATAATATGTAAGAGAAAAACATAATCGATACTCATTTAAACTTTGTGTAGCAGCAATCAACGAACTGTATTATTGCGCAAAAAAACAACAACTGAACAACGATAGTTTTTTATTTGAATAGTAAGCGGAACGCTGGGGTGGGGGGGGTGACACCCTGATTTTACCGCACCGGGTGACACCCACCCTAGTGACGCCTCTGTGGTGCAGGACATTTAAGTTTACTTTATTGCTCCAAACAAATGGAAATTCGGTTTGACTACAATAGTCCAATTCTTGATTACTGCTCAAGTATAACAATATAGGCGCAAACACACAAAAAAATGTCATTAAGTGAGTGCTTTCACCTTAATTTTCCTGGACAGATAGAGCCTTCACTGGAATTTGATCTTAACGCTTTCATTTGGCTTCCACTAGGCCACCACATATTTTTGTTTAAATGATATAGTCATCGACTTATAGGGGAGAGGGGGGTAACTGAAAAGGTTTCAGTGGTGCCTTAAGGTGGTCACTGAACTCAACTGAGCTCAATCTGGGATTTGAACTTGAGCTGCCTTGATAAGTAGCCAAGTGGTTTATATTACTCAGCCACACATCTGCACATGTCCAATAAAATCTACATTTTCTTTTTGATAAATTTTTGTGTTCTTGTCATTTGTTCTTATGAATAAAACTGAAAACCATAACTTATATTTGTGACTACTTAAGTAGCTGCACAATTAGGAAATACAAATTCTGAAAATATCAGTTAATCCTTTCTTCATTTTGTTTATTTAATATTATATGTGTCACAAGAAATGTTCAATGCTTGCTAAATTGCTAATAAATTATTGAATGCTCCATTTTTATTTTCTCTATTAAAAAAAAAGTAAATCAGAATTCTTCACCTATCAATGATCAATTGTTATAGCGATCAAATAAAATGATCCGGTACTCTCCTCTGTAGATGTATGATAACCATTATTTAGAACAGGTAACTTGCTTTCATTTTAATGATATGTTTGATTGTTCAATTCAAAATTTTTTTTTAAAATAGGGTTTACTTGTTGGTGATCAATTGATTGAGTTTGGATCAGTTACTTCAGACAACTTTGTCAATCTTCAGACAATCGCTACAGTGCTACAGCATTCCAAAAATGTAAGCCATTAACATAGTAACTTGATTTTTACCTGCTGAATGTTAGAATAATGAAATAGAATGGAAGCATAAAGAAAAATTACTGAATTTAATTACTTATTAGCATATAGACATAATTGCATGAGGCGCGGTGGCTGAGGGGTAAAGCGCTAGGCTTCCGAACCGGGGGTTTGCAGGTTCAAATCCTGGTGAAGACTGGGATTTTTTAATTTCAGGATCTTTGGGTGCCTCTGAGTCCATCCAGCTCTAATGGATACCTGACATAAGTTGAGGAAAATTTACGTAGGTTTGTCGCTGTGCTGGCCACATGATAAACACGGTAACCGTAGGCCACAGAAAAAAAATGATCATTACATCATCTATCCTATATGCCATAATGTCTGAAAGGGGAGCTATTACTTTCTAAGACATAATTGCAATTTAATTCAGACTTTTTATTTTTTTTAAACGTTGCTGTTAGTTAAAGAAAAGAAGGTATTATTAGGGAGAAGTAAAACATTACTCATAAATATATATAATATTTTTTTGGGTGGTTGATGTATCATTTCCAGACCAATACATTATCCATTATTAGAGATTTTTCACTATGGCAAATAACTAAATACCCGTATGGAAAGACAAAGGCTTAAGTTCTCAGCAACAAAATCAGACTGATGTTCTCTTTTATACTACTAAATCTCATTTCGAGGCTGTTTAGCTTTTAGCGAAAAAAAATTTTCTTTAGTTTGGCAGGAGTCATCTTCTCATACAGTGTCCTTGATATTGTTTAGATATTAAATTTACTTTCAAAATCTCTAATCTAATAAGTAAAAAAAAAATTTTTATCAAGTTAGCATTCTGGCTTTATGCTTAATTTTTATTGATGAAGATTTCTTTACCAAACAAGAGTGTTAACCAGCTCTTACTAAAGTGATTATGATTGACGTTTTGATAATATTGATCTTGAAGAATCCATGAATTGTATTTTTGGACTTTGGTTACTGTTGGAAGAAGTTTGGACACTGATTCTTCTGCTGACTAGTTATGTGTGTTACTAGATTAAAGGCTCTGTTTGTGACCATTTTCTTATTACAAGAGCAAGACACTGAATATTAAACAAAACATTTATCTGTTCACAGAAACCATTGCGGGTTGTTGCACTGCGTGGGGACAGAGCCGTTCATTTAAATGTGACGCCATCTGCTTGGAGTGGACCTGGTTTACTTGGGTAAGTAGATCTTGTGGCGGCTGTAATTTTCACCTTGGCTCGTCTGCCCTGGCATTTTTGACAATCTACTTAATAGGTTAAGACTAAGAACAGGACATACACCACATTTAAATTATCATCTCAATAAAATAAATCCCACACAACTCCCACGTTGTAGACACTGCTCCCACCCTTATGAAACTGTAAACCATATCCTTTTTGAATGCCCCCTCCTAATCCACCTTAGGCAGACCCTACTACCACTACAGCCCAACATAACCAACACCCTTTATGGCAGTGCTGAGCAACTGAAAAAAACAGCACAGTATTTTTCCTTGGCACAGTCTGCAAAAGAGCTGACAGTTCAGCAGTAAAAAGCTGGTTAGAAGAAGAAGAAGAATAGGTTAAGACAAAAAAGTAATGCCAGTGGGCTAATGCACAGTATCTAACAACATGCAGTAACATAACAAATGTTTAATGAATGATAGCTTACACGTTGCCATTAGAGAAAACAGTCAATATTACACATGAAGATAATTCTAGTTCTAAATTAAAGTGCTAATAAAATAACTCAAAGTGTAGACAAAGTAAAGATTTTAGAATATGTAGATGGTGGCATTGTCAATCCTTTTAAACCACCAATTTGAGATTTTTTTTCTGGAATTGATTCAGGTGTAAGTGGTAAGTCTACTGATACAGAGAAGTCAATGACTAAATCAATTGGATGTTGATTGAACTATATACTGATAAATTGTGTTTGATATGAAGGATATTTTGTTTGTTAATCTTCCAATGTCTTACCAAATTTTTAACTTCATTTTATTTTTATATTTCTAGAGAAATTAGAAATGTTTCTATTAATTGTTTTAGTTTGTTGAAGAAATTATGTAAGGATTATTTTTTTTTTCTTTCAGGTGTAACATCAAGCCATTCAAGTAGTTCGCAAAGAAGTTGATGTGAATGATGAAAATGTTCTGAATGAGTGGGGAATGTGTGAAAGTGTTCTGAGTGAGTGGGATGTGTTAAAGTGTTCTTAGTGAGTGTGGCGATTGAACCTTTGTAGTAAGCCGCTTCTTGTTGGATATCTCTGGACTGTATGAAAGTGAATGGTATGCTACTGTATCAATCCTGTATGACTGTCCTGTGATTAAGAATGAAAAGTGTTTAAAGGAATTCTCTGGTAATTGTTTCTGGCAATTAAATAATTCAAATGGGTACAAAAAAAAAATAAGCCAAACATACTATTTTTTTTGGTGCTAAAATTGACAGTTTATCTGGATACAGAACTTTGATACAGATATATATTTCATTTTGTACATTTATTGTCACATTTGTTCCTCTAACAAATGATTTTAAAATTATTTTTTTTAGACTAATAAATGCAATCAATGCCCCTAACTTGAGAAATCATTCAAATAGAACAAAAATGTGTTACCTGCTAAGCTAGATAGACTTAGTTTTTCTTAGATCTTTTTTATTTTTAACATTGCTGGAGCTATTTGTTTTTTTAAATCAGATAACAAGAATGGTAATCTAAATTTGGATTTATTAATCTTCTCTATCAACTCGGCCTCAAAGATTTTTGTGAATGCAATCATAACATCATATGTGAATATTTGAAATAAATAATCATTTTTATACACCATTTATTATAAAGTACTTGTGTTAGTTATATAACTATTATTTTTAATATCCTGGTGTAGTATGAAGTTAAAATTAAAAAAAATGATTTTGGACTAATATTTTACTATACAAATTTGATATTAAACTTCATTGTGCCTCATTCATTGGCCTCCTTCAGTCGTAAAACGACTATGGTTCATCTCGCACACTTCCTCGTGTGGCTGTGGAGCCCTATTTTGGAGAGACACTCCCGTCCACAAGTATCGCAGGTAAAGGTGGTCTTCGCTACAGTGGTAGAGGAGCTGGCCATTTTCCGCATTGTCCGCTTTTCTTCCAGAGCTGAGGCCCATGCTCTTTCGCTGTCCATAGCTTTCTTGGTCACTGTCTCTCTCCATCTGGTGCGGTCTAGAGCTATGTCTTCCCACTAAGTTCCCACTGGTCAGTATTGATGCCTAGAAAAAGCCTTTAAAAGTCAATATTTGGAAGGAATGTTTTATGAATTAGAAGTGCATGGATAACACACATAAAAAAAGTTTTGAAATTGTTGAGTAAATTGTCTCGCTCCTTCAGATATGAGTACCAGGTACACTAATATCTTAGTCATGGTGGTAAAGTATTTGTTCACATGTGTTACATTTTGTACATTATACTGCTTGATGATCATGTAGACTGATTACAAAATAAAGTTTATTCATTGGTACAATTTTGACTTTTTTATTGGTACTTTTGTTCTTTTGACTTGACTCTGTATATAGGTATTTATAATCCAGAGCTTTGGACTATTGAATAAGTGTTTCATGTGACTGCGTTAAGCTAAGATGTGCATAGGTTTTATTAATCTTTGTTTTCATTACTAAAGTTTAGTATTAAGTTCTCCAATGAAAATATACAGGAATGAGTTGTTGTTCCAAAGATAAGGCCCAAAGTTTGACCTCTAACTTTATCAACCTTTTTTCTCCTTATTGCTGCACATTCCATTAAATGTCTCAATGATTAAAGGTTTGGTGGCGTCGGGATCCTTGGGCGCCTGAGTCCACCCAGCTCTAATGGGTACCTGACATCAGTTGAGGAAAAGTAAAGGCGGTTGGTCGTTGTGCTGGCCACATGACACCCTCGATATTTGTAGGTCACAAAACAACAGAGGACCTATAGACCACAAAGGTCTGAAAGGGGGAATTTATGTACCGTAATGAAATCAAAGCGGGCAGGTCTGATGGATTGAGACATGCTGACATCAGTTAATTCATTCTGTAACTGCCATTAAAGTTAGGATACTTTTTATGTTGCTTTCCACACTCAAATCAGACAATGCCAAGTTTAGTAGTTAGTGCATTTTTTTTTAGTTAGAACTTTTAGTCTATTGATAAGAATACTTCCTCCAGCAAATAAAACTTATGTTGCCTATTTAGTTGCCATTCTAAATGGTACATTTTAAGCTCAATGATTAAAATGACATGAAACTAGACAGATGTAAGTAATTAAAAAGTTCCCCTTTCAGACCATGAGGTCTATAGGGCAGATGATGTAAAGGTCATCTGATTTTGTGGCCTACGGTTAACAAGGGTGTCATGTGGCCAGCACAACGACCTACTGCCTTTACTTTTCCCCAACTAATGTCAGGTACCCATTAGAGCTGGGTGGACTCAAGGGCTCCCGAAATAAAAATCCCAGGATTCGAACCCGGGACCTCCAGTACGGAAGCGCCCTCGTGTAAGTAATTACATAAAGCAATTATTTAAGAAGATAGGCTCCTTCATTATCAAAGATGAGGCTAGATGAGCTAAATCTAATTTCCTATGAATACTAAGATGGTGATGTAAATTTATTTTACCAATGTTAATGTAATTAATAATATTTTTTACAAATTCTGATTAAAAACTGTTAATTCAAAACGAGGTCTGTGTAAGCTGACAGACTAGTTCTAAACATGCTTGTATACACACCATACGATAGATACAGTTTTTGTGTGATCAATAACACACCTGTTACATAAGAGCCTTCTAAATTACATTGATATGTCATGAGATGGCAGCAGGCAGAGATGAAACCCAGGACCATCAAAACTCCCAAGGCCAGACACATCCAAGAACTAGCAGTTAATTCAATAGTGGAATATGATTTGGGGCATGGTGGTTAAGTCATAAAGCACTTTCATTACAAACTGAGGGTAACATAAGTTATATCAGTGAAGACAAAATTCATGAATTTTTAGGGTTCCCCGAGTCCACCTGACTATAATGGGTACCTGACAGGTTCCCTGAGTCCACCTGACAGGTTCCCTGAGTCCACCTGACT
>JADKLZ010071522.1:19723479-19734894 GCA_021533235.1 Biomphalaria straminea
GAGTCAGTGTCTCTATACTAAATGTCTCTAGAAACTTGAGAACCATGTTAGGTCAGAGTCAGTGTCTCTAAACTAAATGTCTCTAGAAACTTGAGAACCATGTTAGGTGAGTCAGTGTCTCTATACTAAATGTCTCTAGAAACTTGAGAACCATGTTAGGTCAGAGTCAGTGTCTCTACACTAAATGTTTCTAGAAACTTGAGAACCATGTTAGGTCAGAGTCAGTGTCTCTAAAATGTTTACTGCCCACTGGGTAAGTGGACCTACTGCCAGACTAACTGACCAGAGGATCTATGAGTAGAAGACTTCTAGGAGAAGAGTGGTCTGAGAGCAATCATTATTGTAGGTCTGACTGCAGATCATGTGACCAAAGGGTCACACCTGGTTAATTTATTAGATATTAGCTTTTCCCTGGTGTCCAATAAGAAACAATTTAAGTGTCCTCAGAGTAAGAAATGAAGATCCTAATTTTAAAAAAAAAACTGTTTTGATTAGCCACCATTCAGAGGAACATGGAACAGTGTTAAAAGCTTTTCTCCTAAATAAAATACATTCAATTCTGTGAAACTTGACAACATATTTGAGTAACAAAGACAAAAATGATGCATACACATTACAAATAGGCAGCACTGGGGACCAAATTGTTTATGAAAGAAAATGGTGAATTAATAGAGTGAAAAAAATGGATGTCCTGACCAGTGTAGATAGTTTTATCAGTGACTAGGGGGAAACATATCTTTTTCAATTAGGCAATAGTCAGTTTCCGTTTAATATTTCAATGATATATGCTCATTAAAAATATAAACAATTTGTGTTAATGTCAAGAAAATGAAGAATGTGATGATGGCTTATATGTAAAAATAATTTTTATTGTGCTTTTTCAGATGGTGTTTCTTTTTCTTTTTGTTTCTATGATAGCCTCACTTGTGTACTTGTTACTAATGTGAAATGTATTAAAAAACTGTTCTCTCTTTTAGCTATCAATGTTTGCAGATATTTTCAAAGAGCAAAACCAGGCAATTTGTTTTTCCCTACTGCTTTGTTTTCAGAAGCTAAGGCCAAACCTAATTCCACATTTTTTTTAATGCTGAGATCAATGAGTTAGTTTTATGAGACCATGTTGACCTACATTCAGTATCATTTCATGGGTCATTCACACAAATGTCAAATGAAGTTATAATGTAATAAAAGGGACCAAAGTGTTTTTAGTTTAAGGCATATTGAGGTAATGGTATCATAGAATAATATATAATTCAAGCCACATTATATTCATTATTAAACTAAACTACTCAGATATGACCCTATTCAATAAAATATGAAAACTAAATTACTCAGATATGACCCTATTCAATAAGATAAGAAAACTAAATTACTCAGATATGACTCTATTCAATAAGATAAAACTACATTACTCAGATATGACCTTATTCAATAAGATATGAAAACTAAATTACTCAGATATGACTCTATTCAATAAGATAAGAAAAATAAATTACTCAGATATGACCCTATTCAATAAGATAAGAAAACTAAATTACTCAGATATGACCCTATTCAATAAGATAAGAAAACTAAATTACTCAGATTTGACCCTATTCAAGAAGATAAGAAAACTAAATTACTCAGATATGACCCTATTCTCCCCCTTCCCTAAGTATTCCATGAAATGACATCATTCTACTAATGTACTCCATTTTGAAGTCTGACTTTATCTCAGTAATTATGCTAATGAAAATGTGTCCATATCATCTCATGCCTATAATGTTTATAAATTCAGGGATAAAATTTAAAAAATGTGCAGGTAAACATAACATGTACCTCCACAAGTGAACACCAGCATGCAATTATTCTGATTACATCACTTTGAGCTGCAATAAATGAGCAAAACAAAAAAAAGAATATTGTGTCCATAATTCATGGCTCCCATACCCAAAATATTTCTTTTGTATGCCAGATTTCAAAATTAGTATTAGGAAGGCTGCTTCATCAGAAAAAGCTCTGTGGTCTGGAAAAACAAATAAACTCAGCACAAAAACTAGGATGCAGATCTACAACGCATGTGTCTGTGTACCCTACAACCCTACAATACAGTACTGAAACAGACAACAAATGCAAAGCAAGAAGCAAATTTGTTCCACTTGCACTATCTTGAAAATGACACAGAAAAGAATAAGCAACACGAGGTTCTTCACTGCTCAGGTCTCTTCAGTATAATATACATAACCCTCAGGCCTGCATTGGTTTGGTCATGTCTGCCCTCCATTACATAGATGTAATGAAACAGGAGATCAAAACATGGAACATAGGTGCTGACTACTGGGAAGACATAGCCCTAGCCAGTAAAATGTGGACATGGTGACCAAGAAAGCTATGGGCAGCGAAAAAGGAATGACCTCAGCTCTAGAAGAAAAGATAGCCAAACAAAAAATGTCTGGTTCCTGTACCAGCAAAACAAATGCCACCTTCACTTGCATTGTATGTGGATAGGAGTGTCTCTCCAGGGCACTACACTCACATGAAATAGTGTTCCATGAGAGGAACTATAGTCATTTCTGAACTAAAGGAGCCCAAAGACCATTACCATTGTAATACTATTTTGATTCATTTTTGACTATTGAAAAGGCATTTTTGATAATAAATGTTGCTAAGTAGACTAAACTATATTTATGTGACTAGGATATAGGTCAAAGGGTGCCACAACTTGAACAGATAGAAAAGTTTACACACGTAGGCAGTATCATAACACTTGATGGAGATGCCTATCATGACATAGGATGATGATTAAGAAAGGCGAGGGTCATTTTTCAACATTGCTAAATGGAAGGCAATATCTTCGTCGTGCCTAAAAGTTTTGCCAGCTAGGAGATGGCTAGAAAGAAACAGCCAAAAAATTTAGCTCTATGACATCATAGAGATTGCGCCAACATCAAAAAAATATTTTGCCTAATAGGCAGTTGCCCAGTAGGATGTAGGTCAATGGGTGCCACAACTTGAACAGATAGAAAAGTTTACACATGTAAGCAGTATCATAGCACTTGATGGAGATGACTATCATGACATAGGATGCTGAATAGGAAAGGCAAGGGTCATCTTTCAAAGACTATGGCATTTGGGACAACCAAGCCATTGGACTCTAAAAAAAGAAACCTACATGTGTGGGAGATATGAAAGTCATCTGTAAAAGTTGAGAGGGTGCTAAATGTTTGTTGGCAGAGATATCTAGACAGATAAACGATTGCGCCAACATCAGAGAAATACTTTGCCGAATAAGCAGTTGGCCACTTAATGAGTAGTGACAAATTTACTATTGGGTTTGGGGGACATTACCTTTGACAAGATGAATTATATTCCCCTTAACTCTTTCAGTGCGAATTATTTTGATCGAAAAAATGGAGTTTTCTGGAACGAACACAAATTTTCAAGGGGGTAGAGTTTCTAAAACAACTATAACTTTTTTATTTTATTAAATAATCTAACATATTTGATTTTATTTTAAAGGAAAATGAATGAGCTACAAATGTATAGTAAATTAAATAAATTATAGAAAACAAAATTTTTTTTCATTAATTTTAAACTGAGTACAGAAAAAGAAACTTTGATAAAAAATTCATTTAAAATCGATATACTAAAAGATTTAACATTTTAATTAAACATTTGATCCCTAAATATTTAAAAAATCACAATACTAAACACATTTAATCACTTTAAATTTCATAAAAGATGAGAAAATGCACTAAGAAATTGTATTATTTACATTTTTCGGGTCCCTGGAAATAAACTAAAAAAGAGGAACCATTGACATAATTTTGTGTATTTTTTTTTAAACGCGTTGGATACTGCATTGAATTTAGTATCAAAATAAAGAACAATCACTTCCACATCCGGTAAGTTAAAAAAAACAGAGAGAAATAAAATGTTTAACATAAAAAAGATAGTGAAACAAATAGTATAAACCAAGTTACTCGCTGAGAGTAACGCTGCACTGACCAGCGCTAGCGAAGTTACTCGCTGAGAGTAACGCGGCACTGAAAGAGTTAAGATAGCGATTGAGACCAAAATAATCTCTATGGAGAACAACATGGGAGGATCTATGTCTACCTTAAGTAAGATTAGTGGAAAGTGAAAATACATAAAGTCAAACATACTAGACATTGCTAAAGGGAAGACAATTTCTTCTAAAAGTTTTGCCAGTTAGGAGATGGCAGAAAGAGTTTGAATACTAATAAGTTGTGTAAATAGTGGAAACCACAAAGCTAACCAGCTAGTCAGCCCAAAAAAATTAGCTCTCATGACATAGAAAGTGTTGAGAGATTGATTCCTTCTTATTCTGATATCAAGTCAAACATATTTTAATGTTTACCAGATATTATAATGTAATACCATCTTTCAAACGTATATGAATAATTATATTTCTATTCCAATAATGTACATAGACTTTAATGTATAAATAGAATGCCATCATTTCTCTGGAAGTTATCAGCAATCATTACCCAAATACTATGACCTTTTCTGACAAATACCAATCACCTGTTGAACAAGTCAGGTCAAAGAAAATACAAAAAACTTTGATTAAAATTCAAAATAATTTACAAATAATCTGACACAATAACAAGAAAGACATAAAATAATACCCTTTAAAAAAAAAAACACTATCTCCTGAATGGAAATGAGGTGCTACAGAAGAATCCTAGGCATCACATTTAAAGACCGCATCACAAACCAGGAGATTAGAGACAGGGTTACTGCAGTGATCAGACCCCATTATTATTATAGCTTTTATATAGCGCTACTTTCATGCTTATAGCATGCTCAGAGCGCTTTTGTCCAATCTCATTTGTGGACCAGTGGGGGGGGGGGAGGGGGTATCTAGGAGTTGGTTTTCCGTGCTGCCTTTGGGCGCTCAGTAAACACAACTCTGCCCGAGTCGGGTGTCGAACCTCGAGCCCCCTTCTAGGTAGCCAAGCAAGCCAAGCTCAAGCTGCACTTAGCCTCTCGACCACGCTTCCCACATGATGACCTGCTAACTACTGTAACAAAATGCAAGCTCAAAATGTATGGCCACATAACAAGATCTTTGGGGCTCGCAAAGACCTTCCTCCGGGCATACCACTGAAAGAAGTTTTAATCAGGGCAAAGGATAGAGAGGAATGGAGAAAGACAGTCTTCAAGTTTTGCTTGGTGCCCCAACGGTCCACCAGACTAAGAGACTAACAGGTAACACTATCTCCTTAATACATCATATTAAGTGATTATTTCGCTGTAATGACTAATCAATGTTAGATTTTTAAAAAACATTTTTTACTCTAACCCCCTCCCCCCAAAAATAAATCCTGCTTCAGCGAATGTATAGATGTACAAGACCTTATAATATACTATGGATAGGTCTTAAGATCTACACTTAGAAGACAGTGTGCAAAATGTTCCTGAACATTTATTTATTAAACTCTTGAATGGGTCTAAAAGCAGAAATAACAGAAGATGTGTGTTTAAGATAAAAATTGTCTGGTCCTCTAGCTAATTACTTTTTCTTTTATAATTTGAAAAATTATAACGCTCAAACTATAGTTTTTAGTGCGACCAAAAAGATAGTAATTCTTTTTCAAATGACATGCATTAACTGTCAAATTTCCAGAAAAACCATTAGAGCCATTTTCAAGATCCCTCCGCATCCCCTCAATTGGGATATTCTTTAAAAATTAGTGTAAAAAAACAATAACAACACAGTAGTAATTTAAAATTGTTTAAAAAAAAAAAAATAAGATTAAAATTGAGCATTTTTCATCTGAGTGACTGGTCTTGTCCACTTGTATCTATCTAGAAGATAGTCTAAAATAGGAAGTAGATTCTCGAGAAGTTGGGAGAGGAATACATAAATGTTAGAGCACCTTCCAAAAATTAAGTACAGTATGTTGATCTTGAAGCCTCCGTGGACTTTTACAGCAAGAACAAGCAAAAAGAGAAAAGGTTGGAGTGTTTTTAAGAGTTCAAGTTCCCAATGGCAGCACTAGAGATATAAAACAATTTAAGATGGTTTAATAATTTTTTTTTTAACCAAGTTTAGAATGTTATTCATTTAGACAATGGAAAGATGATGCTGTCTAACTTGTACATAAAGCCTTTCAGATCTTATTAAATACTTTTATAAGAAACCAAATACATTTTTGTAAACATCCTACAAGTCACATCCTTCTCATATCTTTTTACTATTACTAAGTGACTGCATACAAACAGTTTTACCACTTTTCAGCACACCAATCTTTATCTTGTAAACTTTTTAAGTCTGTCAATACCTTTTAAAGACAATACAATTTACTTAATGTGAAAATAATTGAATTCTTTTAAAGTAAGATTGAATGGGTATTCCCAATTTCTATTTATACCTGCCAATCAAATTGTAGACTAACAAAACCAAGTCTTCTTCCTACACCACTACAAAGGCCACATTAAGAATGACAGTAAAGATTCAAACTTTAGCCTCTCATCACAAACATACACATTTTTTTTTTGTTTTCATTATTTACAATTTATTTCTTTCATCATACAAGTTAAAACTCTTCAAGCCCTAGAAATGTGTAGAAATGGCCTTCACATTCAGCGTGAATCCACCTTCACACAAATGTTGAGGCCAGAAGGGGAAGCCACTCATCCAATTATACAATATTTACAAAAATCACAAATGTTTGAAAGAGAAGTTAGCTATGACAGATCATCATAAGTAATCCTGTAGGAACTTCAGCACTGTGGTCTTGTAGTGTTCACTAGCTTCATGGTTGCGTATACCGTGCCTTTCATTGGGGTATATCTGTTGAAACATTCAAAGATCATCTCAGTAATGTTATATTTTAATTTAATGTTTAACAACACTGTTAAAAAGATCAATGTTAAGAATTCTGTAAAGATTTTCACAACTTTAATTAATATGGCAATGTTTACATTAAAAAACATAAGGCTATAGTTTTTAGTCATTACTTTATTGCATCAATAACTGCAATCAAAAGGTTAATTTTGACAGAAACTTTCAAGCCATGTTCCCTGCATGATCAAAATGTTGTACAATTTGTTACTTTAAAAAAAATACAGAACCAACTTAGTTATAACTGATTTTTTCAGTGCACATCCTTATATTTTTATCTTGACTGGAGAAATGTGCCGGAACAAGGGTGTTAGGCTGATGTAAGACCTTCTTTAACCTATCTCTCCTCATAACAACATATTAAGTTATTAGCTCTATCTCTAAGGTTATAGGCAGAAGTGGTAATAGATATAAGCACTCCATTACCTATTAATCGCATGCACCCAAAATAGCCTTTAACAACCATTCCAACTCCTGGCCTACATGTGTGGCTCAGATATTTCAGTCTGGTGGTACTGCTATCACTGACAGGAGGAGCGAAGATGAGCAACTGGCACCTAAACCTGTAAGCTTTGGGAAGGAGGGCTTGTTAGCCTTGGCTAGCTATCCACCAAAGAGAAGGAAAACCTTGCATCAAAAGCTCTGCTGCTTTGTGGCTATGCCCAAACAAGGAAAAGCCTTCAGGAGGAAAAATCAGAAGCCAGTGACAATTAAGCAACATGCAGTGCCACACAATGCTACTAATCACAAACTTCCTTTAGACCAGGCATGTCAAACATGGCGTTTGGGGGCCGCATGCGGCCCGCGACCACCTTGCATGCGGCCCGCGTGGCCACCTTAAAAAAGTATTAAAATAATGTTAAACTATTATGCTGGAAAATAAGAGATCACAGATTATTGAATTAAAAATTTTATTTGTTAAACTGAACAACAAGAGTGAGTCTGCAGTGAACGCCAGCTACATTTTGTCAAAATTAATTGCAAGCAAATCATTTAGTGAATGTGATTTTATGAAGTAGTGTGTCGTTAAAGCCGAAGTAATTTGTCCAGAAAAAGGTGAAAGCATTCAAAGAAATAGCGTTAACTAGGAACACTGTAGCAGATAGAATAAATGACATGTCAGAAAGTTTTCGCGATTAATTAAAGAACAAAATAGTTGATTTATTTTTATTGGCTCTCGATGAGTCAACTGGTGTAACGGGCGTAGCACAGATAGCTATATTCATAAGGATCCGGTCATAAGGAAATGGTATTGATGCAAAGCTACTTGCGAAAATAAGAGAGACAGTTGCTTATTTTACATTTGCTCATTTTCAGTGCACCATGTACCAAGAAACATTCTGCGTACGCAACAATTACAGTTGCAACATGTCATCAAACTGGTTTCAGCCGCTCTCAATTTTATTCGTGCCGGTGATTTAAATCCTCGCACATTTTCAATGTTTCTGGATGACATTGGACACGAATCTGATTGTGTTATCTACTACACAGAAGTCCGCTGGCTGTCCTGTCATAAAGTATTAAAGAATTTTTTGCTCTGCGTTAGGAAATTGTATTGTTTCTGAACATGAAAGGTGAACATGTTCAACATTGCGAAACTGACGAATGGGTTCGGGATTTGGCATTTGCAGTTGATCTCACTGGTCACATGCAAGACTCGAATTTGAAACTTCAAAGTGAAGTGCTTTCAAGCAAAATTACGGCTGTGGATAAACCAAATATGAAGAGACAATCTTGTCCACTTCTCGTGTCAGGAACTATAAAGATTAAATACGGCTACAACATTTGGTCAATATGTCTTACACCTGGAATCGTTATTAGATGCTTTCAGTGGCCGTTTTCGTGACATCGTTTCGTACGAGTATGAATTTTCGTTGTTTTATCTCCATTTTCATTTGCTCATGATAATGTGCATCTAGAGCTGATAGAATAGCTGTCAGATTCTTTGTTGAAATCGAAGTATATAGAATTGGCTGTGCCAAAATTATACAGTTATGTACCCTGAACGGAATCTTGAATAGCGGAAATTTGCAGTCAGAATTCTAGCAATGTTTGCAAGGATTGAAATCTGTGAGCAGTTCTCTTTCCATACTGAAAGCTACACAAACGCCTCACCGTTCGAGATTATCTGATCCAAATTTGTGATGACATAAATAAAATGGTATCCCAGAAAAAATGTCAAGCACCAGGACTAAGAAAATAATGCGTAATCATAGTAAATTTTAATTAGCCAATAGTACTACACATTTATCTAATTAAGGGATAGGTATGCCATTAATTATTGTATTCTATTGTATTATTTCTAATTTACATAAAACTAGTAGGCTGTTTTGCAGCTGATTTTTTTTTGCTGCGGCCCCTCAGGTCATAGTAAGTTTATTATGTGGCCCATACACCTTAATGAGTTTGACATGCCTGCTTTAGACACAATCAGTGGCATAGAGAAAGGGGAACTTCTGTGTGGACCACATCATTCTCACCACACCTAATGCCCAGGCTTTCATCTCATTTCTATGATCCATAATGCTTCACCACTGAAGGAGGCCACATATAGGTAGAAGGAGAAGATAATCTTTCCAAATTTTCATTTTTAGCTCCACGACCATATCTCAATAAATATCTCATTAATTATTTCACCTCTCAGCAAGTAGGTCACCCCCCAATAGGTACCTACCCTAGCTTATTATTAGCTTGTTTATTAAGTAAATGTGTGTCATGTGTTGCAATGCTGAGTAGGCTTCAAAACCTACTGCCAACAAAGTATACCACCACATAAAGGCAAACATACATCATTATCAAGAGCCATAGAGTTTTTCATTAGAGAGGCTCAAATCCTCTTTTAGACTCCACAAAAAAAAAAAAAAAACTGCATATCAGGAATGTATATTTCTATGCAAGTCAAGAGCTTGAGGTTTCTTCAACTTGTCAAATGAGAATTCAGCAAGTCTTCAATACAACCAACTTAACTTTTGCAAGCTTAGACTTACATATGCCACAGAGTAACGCTACACTAGTTTGAGAGCTTTGACCATGGGTCAAATCATTAGAAAGTATTCAATTTATTTCTATACACAAAATACTTACTTGAAGCTGATGAGGTTTACAAGAGGTGACAAGGTGATTGATTAAAACACTGGAGTGGCGGAAGTGAACATTTTCATCAATCAAGCCATGAATCAGCAGAAGTTTGGTCTCACTGTCAGAGAAGAGAGGGAAATTTTCATCACCAATCATAATTCAGTCCATGTTAACTCTTTATTATTCATTATAATCAATGTTGTTTACTAAAAATAAATATTTATTACATTAGTTAAGTAAACATTTCCTGGCAATTATATAACATGATATAACCTTTACTTAAATTTGAAATACTAAGTCAGTGTATTACAATTAGATCAACTTTTTCAAAATTGTCATAATAGACAAAAATAAAATGGTGAACATTTTGTATTAAAGAACATTAATGAATGTTGAATATTCATGAATAATATTCCTACTCAGAAAACAATAACATGGTTACCTTGGACTAAAGAGACTTTTTTTGTAGTTTAATTTGAAAACATTTCCTAATCTTTATAATAAAATTAAGTACAGAACTAAGAAAATAAAAATAAATCCTAAGCAGATCAATGACTTACTTATCTGGCAACATGTCTATGTAAGTAAATCCTAAGCAGATCAATGACTTACTTATCTGGCAACATGTCTATGTAAGTCAGCACATTCCCTGCCTTATAAACATCTGGGTTACTCTGAGGAAGGCCAATGTATCTTTCTGTGTAGCCAGTATCATACAGCTCCCAGCTGACAACAGGAGCACCAGCTATAGCCACCTACAAACAACAATTAGTAGTCTTAACACTTCATATTTAAAATGTATAATTTTTTGACAATTTTCAAATTGAATTTTTTAAAACAAACATCGCCTTGTCAGCCCCAGCTAATGAGCTAAGAAGTTCAACTTTATAGCTCACAGTAAATATTCTAGCCTCCTGCTACATTGAATTCAAAATATGTTTGATAGCTGAAGTTGATCTGAAGGGCCTTCTTCTAACTAGCTTTTTACTACTGAGCTGTAGGCTCTTTTGTAGTCAGGGCCGAGAAAAAATTGCCCTGTTTGCTTCAGTTGTTTAAGGCTGCTATGCAGCGTGTTGGCTATGTTGGGCTGTAGTGGTCTGCCTAAGGTAGATTAAAATGGGACATTCAAATCGTTCAGTTTCATAAGGGTCGGCAACGCAGTGTCCACTGAGGGGTAGGTTTGTTAAGGTGGAATTTAAAGGTCTCTGTCCTGTTTTAAGTTGGAAGATTGTAGTTTGTTCTTTGCGGGGGAGAAAATGAATACTGTCCAGTTTGTTTGGTGTGGTCATTTCCTTGTAAATAGCTCTGTAATATTATTTGCAAATCAGTAAAGAAGTGAGAGTCAAACCTTAAAAATATCACCTCTTTGTGCCAGTCCCATGAGTGATAGATAGCCACCTGAGAGATGAAAGAAACAGAAGAAATGAAAATATTCTTACAAGAAGATAAGATTTATAGAGACAGAAAATAGTTACTTACACTAT
>JADKLZ010071522.1:19734904-19766153 GCA_021533235.1 Biomphalaria straminea
AATTGTAACAAGAAGATAAGATTTAGAGAGACAGAAAATAGTTCTTTCCACTATAATTGTAATAAGAAATTATTAAGAGAATCCATATTTATTTTGTGCTCTTTTAAAATCTTTTTATAAAGACAGGTTATTAAAAACTATAGCTATACAGGTCTGTGAATATAGGTATTACAAGTTCAGATATCTCACCATACGACCAGCCATGAATGGCCACTCTGGACATGTCTATGAAGTCATTCTGTGATGCCAGCCACAACAGGCCTTCCACTTGATCTGTAATTTCTACCGTGCCCTGAACATCGCAAAAGACAACAGAGATAAATATTTAGGAAATACTAATTGCCTTTAATTTGGTTAAAAGCTGTGAGATCAATTCAGTGCCCCAAATCATCAGTAGTAATTATAATTAATCAATTGATAAAGGATCAATTTTAAATCCAGTATCCACAGGAGGGAAAGTAAACAAAAAATGACTAAAATCAAAATAAGAATTTGTTTTGTTTTATACATTTCAGACAACCTAAATGAAGATTACTTCACCATAGCCCAAATAGTTCAAACTTAGGACCCCCATAAGTGCATGTCACATGACCAGGCAATCATATTAAAAAACAAGTTTGGTTTATAAGAGCTCAAAAGTCGCACATGCACCTTTCAGTAAAGTTTCCCCTTTCAGACCTTGCAATCTATTTAGCAGATGATGTTAAGGTCATCTGAACTTAAGGCCAATGGTAAACATGCAAGGTGTCATGTGGTCAGCACAACCACCAACCTCCTTTACTTTACCCAACTAAAATCAGGTACCCATTAGAGTTGGGTGAGCTCAGGGGCACCCCAAAAATCTTGAAATTCAAAATCCAAGTCTTCACCAAGATTCGAACTCAGGAACCCAGGCTCAGAAGCCATGCACTTAACTACTCATCCACTGCACTCCCACCAGTTACCTGACCTATCTATAATAATGAATAAATTGTTAAGTAGTCATTGGAATGCTACTTTGCCCAAAAATAACAATAAAAGTTGTGGCAGAGTAGTCTCAACATCAGTTGCCTTGCCCATAATACAAACTTACCAATGATAGAAAACAAAACTACTTACCAAACTATTTTTGAGCACTCCTTCAAAATGTAAACCTCTGTTACTTGAGCCCCTTCCATCAATGACTACAACAACGTAGCCTTCAGCAGCTAATGTATGCAGTCGTAGAAATCTAAGAATAGAAAGTAATTAGGCTGGTGAAAAGAGTTTTATTTTGAAATCATCATGACTCAAGGGCAGATAATTATTAACCCAATAGATTAGATCTCTATTTTGTAGCTGTCACACTTAGTTTATAGCAATGCTCTCAACATGATTCCTTAGTGTACACACAACAAATGCTGCACATAAGAAATTAATTATTTTCTAATAAAAAAAAAAAGAATTTCTATTGTCAAGTGCTTAAAATTGTTTTTCATAATTATTTGCTCCGATAAGCTTTATTTAATGCACTGTTTTTTTTCTTTCTCCAATTAAAGAATATGCATAATAATAATGGCAATCTCTTTGATTCTGAGATTATGGATGTGTGCAGTGATTCCCATGACTATGTAGACACAATTGCGACCAGCATATTTTCCAACATCTCATGCTGGCGTTCTAAATGAATATTATATATGTTTATTCTACAAAAATTATACACCCATCAGACAGAACATGATTCCTAGAGGGTTTCCAGCATCTCATGTGACAAAGCCATTGTCCGCTGGCAGTCTAAATGAAGAATAATACATATGTTTATTCTACACAAATTATACACCCATCAGACAGAACTTGATTCCTAGAGGGTTTAAGAATGTGATGGAAAAAGAAAAATTCCATGAGTGTTGAGACTATTTTTAATGTGTATATGAAATATATTTTAGAGTGAATGGCCTTTTAATATTTACAAGCATTTGAATTCATAATAAATGCTTTGTCTACTGTTTTTTTTTTTTCGCAAGATAACAAGAGAAACTGACCTTTGCCCTTTGAATGAGTTGCTCACCATCTGGACCTGAGGACCTCCGTAGACAAACAAAACTGTCGGGTATCTCTTGCCTGGCTCACGCATGCGAGGAAGGAAGTACAAGCCATAAGCTACGTGGCCAGCTCTGCTGGGATATTGGAACAGATACGGAGGTGTGTAGCCAAAGGTGTCTGTACAAGAAAAAAAAAAGTTGTATGGAATATGTGTTTGAGTCAAATTTGTTTTTATGAAATTATCCTGACCAAAAAAAAATGTTTATGATATTGCTATCATGTCAGAAAAAAAAAGATATATTTTTATGTTATTGGAAAATATTACGAGAATTAGTGAATAATTGCAATATCCTATTCCAACTGAGAATAATACTGAATAAAAGGCAAAAATATTTGCCAAGGAAGATTTTAATAAAATAACACACAAAAAGTTAGAAAGTATAAAAATAGTAGTTAGTTATTTAGAATTAATTATTACAAAAACAAAATCCAGTAAATGCAATCAAATTATGAGTTGAGTTTATTATTTTGAACAAACTCCTATGTGGCCCCCCACAATTCAAGGCTTTTCTATTTTCTTTTTCACACTTCAAGCAAAAAACAAAACAACACATTGTTAATTTAAAAATTAATATTTAGCTTTGTAATATTTTTTTTTTATATTTCAATAGAAGAACAGAATAAATAAGAACTAAAAAATTATGTCACCTGAAAACTAAAATGGTATGAATATGATAAGACTCTTGGCTTCCGAAACCAGGGGTCCAGGGTTCAAATCTAGGTGAAGACTGGGATTTTGAATTTCGGGATCTTTAGGGCGCCTCAATGTCCACCCAGCTGTAATGGATACCTGACATTAGTTAGATTGATCATTGTGCTGGGCATAGCACACCCTCATTAACCGTAAGCCACAGAAACAGATGTCCTTTACATTATCTGCCCTATAGATTGCATGGTCTGAGAGGGGAACTTTTTTTTATGATAGGACTCTAGTAATAATCAGTGATAAACATCACTAAAGCAGATCGGTAGGGTCTGTACCAACTTATTTAATTAAAATACTGACTCAGAATCACAACTCATATTTCTAAAGTATTTAAAAAAAACAACTGTTGGGTAGATGATTCTAGAATCAGAGTAAAAAGAGCCCAAGAGTACCAGTCTTTGCCTTAAGTTGATAAAGGCATTAGGCTTTACTAAACAGAAACTACTTGACTATCTTGACCTACCTATTTTTGGTGTCAGAGAGCCGAGGTAGGACGCTCTAATGTGTCCCCAGTCTGTGTGTACTATCTTGTAGACTGCACTTTGTGGGGGCGAGTTTAAAGAACTGTACACTGTGACGTATTTACTCAAGTCCTGAAAGAAGGGAGACTATTGACTTTGTAAAAAAGTTTAGACCAGTGACAGGAACAGACTTTTTAAAAAATGTAAGAAATGTATACATTTATCTGAACTGATGCATTGAGCTGACCCAAAATAATGACTTTCTGAATTCTTTCTAAAATACTTAAAATTCATTATATTGAATATTGATAATGATAAATGTTTTATTGCCCACAATCACACAAAATGTATACAAGGAATTATTGTTTGTACAATTAGATGGGAGAACTTTTACAACTTTTTTTTTCTGAAATGACATCTAACTATATATCTGGTGCAGGCAGTCAGAACATTCAATAATTAACTAATGCTTTTTAAAACTGATATAGTGATAGCATCTCTCTCAAACAACTCTTGAGAAGTGTTATGTTTTAAAAATCAAAAGTCTGGACATCTTACTCTTCTTACTGGGTATGAGCTCAATGTCTGCTCAATTCTCTAGTTATTAAACTGAATAAATGAAAAAGAATTCTGTTCCACAATTTAAACAAACACTGTTGGAAAACTTTTGAATCTCAAAAAGAGCAACAGAGTCATAGAGGGAAAGAATGTTCAGTAATAAGACTGGATATTAAAATAATTAAGGCTTACTTTTAATAGTATGACAAACATTAATGCTAGTATACATGTACAAATAAAATCAAGTCTTAGTTTATACGTTCCCAAAATAAAAAAATATAAAAAAAATCATTAGTTGCTTTTCTTTTCATTTAAAAAAAAAGGGGAAAATGTGTTCATTACTTTTAAGGTTGGAAAAATATTGGAAAAAAAATTCTTTTTTTTTCTCCTGGAAATAAAGGGTGGAAAAAAATTTGATGATTTCCTTAAAGTTCATGAAATTTCCCATCAATGTTTATAAAAAAAAATTAAAATTCAACATGACCTCCTATTTCAAGTGCTAATAAACATACAAGAAGAACTGTAACAAAATGCTTAAAATCATGTTGATACTGAACTGCGCTGAGTTACCTGACTAATATGGACAGAGTGGGAATGGCAAGGCTGTGTTAACTGCTGCACTGGTGATGTTTGGTCATACCTTGTGACATATCTAAAGATCAAACATTAAAATTATCAACAATATATTTACTTAAAATATTAATAATATAACTGGCTACAACGTATAAAACCTATGTTTGTTTTTTTTTGTTTCTATTTTCTCCATATGTTGTCAAAATATTTTTTAATACATATTAATACCTTAAATGTAGACCTACTTTTGTTTACAAGAGATTGATGTTTTTTCGTTTGCTATATCTTGAAAAGATTTATTATTGTTGGGAGCTTCTAATAATGCTTCCAGCAACACAATTGCAGTCTATGTAAAAACTGGCACATTACTTTTAAAAGCAAATCAGAACCACAATTTCAAGACCAAATTAACACATAATAGGAAGCACTCTAGGAAAAGACACTGTAGCAAATTAACACATAATAGCAAGCATTTTAGTAACTAAGAAAAATATTTTTTTTTTTAAGAGTTCTCTGCCAAAGGCAAAACAAAATGAAATCTATTTTAGTCTTAAGTACATACATTTATATTATTTCATATACTAAAAAATGTTTGCAGTTTAGCTCTCAGTCTACTAAAGAAGACTAATAACTAGTCACATGACAATACTTACAAATGAGACTCTAATGGAGAATCTTTCAAGGCCATAAAATAGACCAAATGTTTGGACTCGTCTACCCAAAGCTGAAATTTAGTTTGACACAATTTTCAATGATATGAAAAGACATTGAACTTATCTAAATGCTTTTTGTTTTTGTTTGATATGTTTTGAATGTTCCTTCACAATTGAAGATGATTACATCCTAAACCAAACCTACAGCAAGGAGGCAGGGGATGATAGTGGGGGCAGGATTGGAGCCATCAAGATGACAGCCCAGAGCACATACAAACATGAACAGGCAGCCACCCTAGAATGTAGATACATGTACTATACTAGAATATTTGTGCTGCAGGAGTATATATAACAAGATAGAGGAAACCCTGCTGGGCCAAAATTAAAATAAAGACTTCTTAGTTTGCAGCTGACAGGTTTAAAACTCCTTTCTTTAAATTAAGTTCAGGAGGACTAAATAAATTTAAAAATTTTTTTCAAAAAAGTGTGGTACTAAGTTAATAGACAAGGAGAAATAGTTAGGGCTCTTACAAAAAAAAAGCAAAACAAAAATAGATATTATCAATATTGTATACGGGGATCAAGGTAGAGCATTTGACAACTAAGACAAAAAATCTTGAGTCAAATCTTGTCAAAAGATCTCAGTTTCTCTGGGTAGGGAGCAAGGGAGGAATAACTTGTGTAAATTTGTACTATATACATGTAAGTCAGAAAGAAAATCTTTTCTTCTTATAAATACTGATGCCATTATTGCCCTTTATTTTTTTTTAACATTAAGGTTCAAGGTTACTTCTGCTAAAAATGAAGGAGGAGGACGCAATGAAACACTTCCATTTAAAGGCAAGCAAAGAAAAATGATTCATTATTTTAAAAAAACAAAACAAACATTTCAACTAACATGAAAAGAGAAATATGAGCTACAGATTACAATTTTATTTAAATTGATAACACTCTAGCAAAAGTAAAATATTTACCTCTTTTGGTAGAACCACCCATTGACCTGATGTGATTGGCACCTCACTGATGACCTTACAGCTGACATAGCTGTCTGAAAATAAAAAAGGATGAGATCGTCATGTGCGAGTTCTTGATTTTATTCTTAAACAGCAAAGAAAATTCAAACTCCTTATAACAGCTTCACCTTTTGTTTTTTCACCAGTACATTCCTATAGTCTCTACTTCACATAACTCTCTCTCACCTATCTCTAATCTAAAATCACTAACTGTACAAGACTTTATATTGAATCTCTAGCTGCTCATTCAAATATATAGTTCGTCCATCGTGGTTTGATGATGACCACTTTGTCATCCAGGGGCTGAGGGCTTTGCACTGGGGTTTTATGCCTCCTCATGTGGCTGGTGAGACCTATGCAAGCCCGGAATTTTTCGGCCGCACTCTGGGGAGGTTCCTCAGCAACCTGTGCGCCGGATCTCACAGCGTGGCGCCATGATGCTCTGTCATGTGCCTCTGTCTTCCAGGTGCCTGGGTCAATGCTGAACGCCTTTAGAGGAGCTTTGAGGGTATCCCTGTCTCGTTCAAATAAAATACACTCTCACAATCATCTTTTTTCACCAACACTATTATTCCAGCCAGATAGGATGTCAACTGCCCCCGCCTCTACAGGCCATTAAGGTTATCCAGTATACATATATGCATAACATACAAGCGCTAAAATGACACTCTCAAAAGTGCCTTCAAGGAATGCGATATCGACATTCACGGCTGGGAAGCACTAGTTCTCGATCGCTCCTCATGGCGTGAAGCTGTGAATCTATGAGTCTCAAGATATGAAGCAAGAAGAGTGGCCAGGGTGAAAGAGCACCAAACCAACAAAAAGCTGAGAGAAGAAGCAGGCCTATCTGCAACTGACCTAACACACCCATGCCACCCACGTATGCGGCCGGCTTTTTATAGCGAGGATTGGACTTTACAGTCATCTTCGATTCCATAGGAAATGAGAAATGTGCTTATCTTTGACTACGAAGGAGATGCTATATATACATAACAAAAAAAATATGGCTTAAGCTTAACTTTCACTCTCTTTTTCACTCTCTACAGAGACCAACACAAACAACTCTAAAAGCACCGCAATTAAAACGCAATTATATGAAAGATTGTATAAGGGAGAGAACCTGTTTGGTCTCCCTGTCCTATCTGAAGACCCTTGTTTCCATTCATGACCAAGCACAGCTGCGATTTGATGAGGTACAAATGACGGTAGCCTGACTTCTCTGAGGCGTAAATGAAAGAAATTTCACTCTCTGAGGTTTGAGGGAAAAAATGTAAAAGATCATGGACCTGTGAAATTAAAAACAAAAACATCTTCATCATTCAGCAAGAAAGAAATATTTAACTTTAAAATAGTTCAAAAGTTCAATGCGTGTATAAGTTCTTTAAGCTGGCAGTGAAGTGTTAATGTCATAATACATCCAGTGTCATGTCTTGTCACTGCTGATTGTGGCAAGCTTTTGCTTAGTTGTTGTTACATAATGAACAAGAACAACATTTTTTTTTTAAGCTGGCTTATATTAAGTGTAATTGTATCAATTAGTGATTCAATTTGTAATAGATCTAGACTATTCTAGACCAACAATAACAAATCAAGAGCAATTAGAAATATTTGTACCAATAGTTTTTGTTTAGCTCCTTCAGTGGTAGAACGACTATGGTTCATCTCGCACACTTCCTCATGTGGCTGTGGAGCCCTATTTTGGAGAGACACTCCCGTCCATAAGTATCCCAGGTAAAGGTGGTCTTCTCTACAGTGGTAGAGGAGCTGGCCATTTTCCGCGTTGTCCGCTTTTCTTCCAGAGCTGAGGCCCATGCTCTTTCGCTGTCCATAGCTTTCTTGGTCACTGTCTCTCTCCATCTGGTGCGGTCTAGAGCTATGTCTTCCCACTGATTTGAGGTCACGTTTAGCTTTCTCAATGCACTATGATCCTATCACTTGTCTGATCCAATTGGAAAAGGGGGGAGGGGGGGAGAAGATGGAGGTATTTGGGTGAATGTTATCATTATTGCTTTTTAAATGCATTAAAATTGTACGACTTTAATTTGAACTCAGGGATCAAGCCTCCTCAAGGGGACTAATTCAACTTATACCACCACATCTGTCAAATACAATTTCTTTCCCTTGTTCAATACCAAACAAAATAATCAATTACCAAAAGTTAATTAATAAGTGGTTAATTTTTTTTTTATTGATTCTTGTTTTTTTAGGTACAAGAAATAATTGTGCAAAATGTCAACTTGACCTGAGATCAGGTGTGGGAGAAATAATGTGTACAATCAACTTTTTACCAGACAGACAGATATAATTGATATAAGCTTTGTAAAAATACATGTTTTTATCGAGCAGAAGTGAATAAGATTATAGGTTTAGATATGCCTTAAATTTGACATCAAGTAAACTGGTTTACAGTGAAAACACTTCAAAACGGGCAGATGATGTTTCTGTTTCTGTGGCCTATGGTTTATGTTGGCAGCAATACTTTTCATTAACTAATGTCAAGTACCTATTACAGCTGAGTGGAATCAGAGACGCTCTAAGGATCCCAAAATTAAAAATCCCAGTCTTCACCAGGATTCGTACCTGGGACCTCTAAGTTCCGCTAGGTGTTTTTACCACTCAGCCAACATGCATTATGTTGATAGGAAACCAAGTCAATATAGCATCATGTACCTTGGAGCTCAAGCTAAGGAAGAGTGATGTTCATGAGAATTCGGTTTAGGAATGATTAATGATGCTCATAAGTTAGGAAATGGTGATGTTCAGAACAATGAAATGAAACAATGTTTTTAAGAACGCAGCAAAGTTCAATTTTTAAAAAAAATGTACTAACATTGATCCAAATATCGGAGGTTTCCTCGTATATACACTGGATGAAAGACGAACAGGAACCCGGTGTGGTAGCAGTGTAGAATATAGAAGGGGAGATAAGCATGACAGCCTGTCTCATCTGTAATCTATCAATCAAAACTGCATAGATACTGAAAGTACACATCCAGGCAAATTTCTAAATAAAAGCTTCAAGCAGTTTTGTTTTTTTATAAATGGTTTTAAAAAAGACAAAATTTACAGTAGTCAAAAAATCATAAATTCAGAAGAGTACTGCTACTCCTTTAAGGTATCATGGAGGTAGTGGCTCAGCTAAACTAATTGCAGTTAAAAACAGATTATACTCACTACTTCCCATCAGGAGTCCAGCCTGCTCTTGACAGGTACTCTGCCCATGGACAAGCATCAAACAGAGCTTCCTTCATGCACAAATCTTTCACCTGAATATCTTCCACCTGAGTTATCTAAACAATTAAATTACAATAATTAGTGTAGAAAATAATTAGTAAACAATAAGACATAAATTTTAAAAGAAGACAAACTTTTGTGTTTAAAACATTAAATCAAAGCTGGGATCAAGTTGTTATACCAAAGAAGCTAAGGAACTCACTAAATGAATGTGCTATGTATATCTACAGTATTCCTTTGGTTGTTTTATACAAGTCACACACTGGTGTGAGACAAAGAAACAAGAGACTTACTGCCCCTGAGAATGAGATGATGATTTCTAGTAGTTTTAAATTGGAGTAGGCATTGTTAGCACCTGCCTTGGGATACCTGTAGATGAAATGTTAACTTGAAAACTACTTTACAAAGTCCTTGTCCCCTCACAATAGTACTTAAATATATAAATATATAATTTTTAGTATTCTTCAAAACATATACATAGTGGCCACCTGTATAGTTCAGAACAGTTGGGTTCCTGGCCAGTGGGTGAAAATATTGACAAAATCTCTACGTCTGTTTCATCCACCTCCTCATAGAGTATACGATACATCTTTCTGCCATCTACAAACATAAATCAAAGATAAAACAGAATATAAATCTGAATTATTTCTCACAAAAAGAGTGTCAATTTAATGGCTCGTTAATGAATAACCCTTGTTAACCGTAGGCCGCAGAAATAGATGACCTTTACATCATCTGCCCTATAGACCACAAGGTTTGAAAAGGGAACTTTACTTTTACTTTTTTTTAATGAATAATGATTTTATAACTCAGTGTCCCAACATTTTTTTATTCACTAGAAATGTAATCTTTTAATGAAGTTAGAAGTTACACTTTGAATTACATGAAAAGTCTAAAAAAAAATTAAATAGCCTGGAATTTGTTCCTGAGAAAAAATTGGAACAAATATTAAAATACTTTGTAGTAGATTATATAGATGTCTGTATAGGAAACCTGTTTGGATAATTTCCAGATTTGACTTTTCATATAAAAGTACCAATCCTTCCCCATTTCACCAGATTTATAATCCCAGCCTATATTTCATTTTTAAAAGTTTAAGACTGTAACTATTAAAATTTCTTATGGTTATTCTCCTACCAGCATGCCAAATATCTCTATGGAAAAATGTTACAAACAACCAATGTTATCAATCTTAGATTCAGCCAAAAAAAATTCAATCATGATCTTTTATAATCCTGTATTTTAACAGACCTGGTTACTAAAACAAAACTTAGGATGGAAAAGGTTCAGTAACTCATTGGACAGCCATGGGGAGACTATCCTAACCGTAGTGTATCAATACCTGGAAGTCTCTGAAACTTGGGACACCACCAGTAGCCTGTGTACCTATCAAATTCTTCTTGTATTACAAATCCTGGCACCCCTGCGCTAATAGGATCATCTTCTAAGCGAACATCTCCTGAAACAAAAATTGGGAAGATTATTTACAAGGCAACATAATAGCAACTAAATTAAGAAATTTGGGTTATAAAATAGTTGTAAGCTACTTTGAATTATTTATGCCAAAGATTATTGGTGGGAAATTAAAAGTTATGTTCCCCTTTCAGACATTGCAATCTGTCACAGATGTGTGTGTGTGTGAGAGAGAAAGTTAACTATTTTGTAGGTGTTTTAACGGCCCACAGACAGACTTGACAGAGTAGAGACAAAGGGTAGGAATAGCGTGACATTTAGATGTATAGCTTGTAGGGACTCGATACCCGTAGTGGGGGCAGAGACCTGAAGATTTAATAGCGTTAGTTTTAGCGTGGGGTTAGGTCTCCGCCTATATAGGGTAGATGCTGTGGGGCATTCGGGAGACAGCGCCATGTAGTTCTAGCAGGGGTGTGTGTCGTGTTTTCTGGTGAACGACACATACAAACATTGGGAGCAAGTCGCCGAGGCTGGCTCGCGATCTTGGCTCCAAGAGGTGTGAGTTGTTTACCAGAGACATGTAGTGAATTAATTCAAAGGGACCAGGGTAAGAAGAAATATTTTTTATTAGTTATATATTTAGATTTAGGTGTTAGTTGATTAAGAATAAATAGAATGGCGCTTTAGCTAGTTGTTAGCGATATTTTGATTATTTCTTTATTTAGAGTGACAGTCTGTGTCTTAGTGCCGGTCGGAGTCTTAGTCAGTCTTAGTACAGTCTTAGCCTGAGTCTTGGTCTGAGTCCTAGTCCTAGTCCTAGTCTGAGTCTTAGTGACAAGCAGCCTTAGTCGAGAGTCGCAGTGACAGTCTGTATATCTGAGGGTCTAATAGATGTTAGCGACAGTGGCGTAGACCAGTCAGCAAGAGGATGAGACAGGCAGCGATTGACATCCAATGACAAGGACATCGGTACTGAACTCTGATGCAGTCTGCGGCACTGGGTCCAGTGCATGGAGGATGGAGTAGCCGTGGTGGTCTGATTGGCATGGGTGGTTAGTTGCTGTTTCATAGATTATGTCTTTGTTGTTATTTTATTAACTTATGTAATAGTTTTATTGTTATATATTATTGAAGCCACTTGTCTTTTTATTTTATGTTATAATTGATGTTTGCAGTTATTAATTCATTTCATCAAACCATCATTACATTTATTTCATTATTTTAAAGTGGCCATCGATGCCCTATTTACAATATTAAACGTTAAGGCTATGTGGGACACTAAATTTGGGTAAAAAGGTCTAAAATTTGGATTTTCAGTTTTTACCTAATTTAAATAGCCCAACCATTTCTGGACATGAAAATATAATTTTCACGATTGGCAAATAATTACTTATTTTTTTATAATTTTTTTTTGTAAGGTATTTACATTAGTTTTATATAAATTTGTCTTCTTTTCTTTCGATTTTCTCAAAATACTATTTTTATTCACTTTTTTTACTACTCCTTCACTAATTCTGCATAGAATTCAATCAAACTTGTCCAGCTTATTGTTTATACCATGTACAACAACTTCTATAGAACATTTTTTTAAGTTTGAATTAATATTTTGTCTTAATTGCAAGAAAATATTTGAAAAAATTGAAAAAAAAAATTAGCAAGGTTAGAAAAAAATTATAAAAAAAAGTTTTTACTATATTCAGAAACTATTCTATAGAAAATGTTCTGGAATCATTGGTCTACACATTGTATATTTGTGTTTAGCAATAGCTTAAATAGTTTTAAAGCCTTAGCGATTTAAAAACAATATACAAAAATCCAACATGGCGGCCGTTGCCATGACAACCATTAATAAGAAAACATTTTTAACCACATTTTTTAAAATGGTTATTCATAGGGAGTATACATATAAAGTTTGGAGTAATTTGGTTGATAAATAAAAAAAAAAGGTGTTTAGTGTCGCACATAGCCTTAAGTTTTACTAGGAGAGTTTGACTTTATCAATTCAATTTGTGGTCATTGGTGTTGTGACATTGTTATTAGTTAAATTAATACACATCTAATAATTATGCAGAGAAAGCAGACATGCGCCATTAGCGAGAATCATCACTAGACAATAGAGCCAAGGTAATATTACTAATACATATATTTGAGATGGAGGTAAAATAAGGTTGTGATCCATGAGTGGGGAACAGGGTCATTACAGAAATCAAGACCAGATAGAAGGGTCGTGACACAATCTACAGGGGAGGTGATCTGAAGGTCAACTGTTTCTGTGGCCAACTGCCTTTACTTTTTTTTTTTCGCCAAAAAATATCAGGTCCTCTTAGGTGCCCTAAGATCCCAAAATCCATCTTTGCCAGGATTTGAACCCAGGACCCTTGTCAAACACTTTACCACTTAACCACTGCGCTTCCTGGTGGGAAATTATCTGCTACCACGGCCAATAAGAGTTGTTGAGGCTTCCTGTTCAAGGTAATATTCCTTAAATTCATAATTGAGTTGGATATGATTGCCAAGTGGTACAGCTCATGGCTTTCAAACGGATGGGTCTCTAATTAGTTCGAATGAGACTACGGTTATGAGCTTCTGGAGTTTAGGGACTTTCATCCACCCAACTCTACCCTGATAAACTGGAAGTAATTTAGTAAAGGTTGTTGGTTGACATCCTTATTAACTGTCAACTATAGATCTGAAACAGGTTACATTTTTTTTTAAACTGATGATTGCATAGTTTAACAATTTTGTTATTCAGTAAATGGGACTCACCTTTATGTGCATGTGTTAATCTAATTTCTTTGCCAGAATGGAGGCAGGTCAACCAGATGTCCAATTCATGTACGAAGGCTACCATATCACTGTTACAAGGGCAGATCTTGGGGTCAAGACGTGCCCCAAATGTTGATGTTGGAATTTCTGTAGGGACATCTAAGGAATCCTTATCAATTTAAAAAAAAAATACTGGGTATATAATTTGTCATTTACTTTTCAAACTTCCTAACAAATTTTCAATCATTATCATGTTAAGCACCAAAAAAATTCAGTTTAGTTTGATAAAGTATATTTTTTTCCTACAATAAATTTACAAATCACCAAAACTTTTCCCAAGATTTTACCCCGCTGGCGCCTATTTCCAGTTTGAAAGACGCCCATAATTTGCATGAATTTGAAAAAAAAAAAAAAAGAAAAATTCTTTATTAAAAAAAATATTAATACTAGAAACTACAAATCAAAAAGCTGTAAACAGTTTTAAAATATTGAAAAATATGTCTAGTTTCAAATAATATTTAATATTCTTTTAATATCCTTAAAGTCAAAGTAAGGAAAAAAAAATCTCAGTTTCCTGGATGGAGCTTATTCACACGACCTGTTCATTTCAAAAATAAAAAAAAAATAATAATAAAATAACTAAACATATCTGGGTTCCAGGCTCTCGTTCTAAAGGAGACATAATGAGCTCTTTATACGAAAGTTTAAAAAATAACAATAGCATCCAAATGCATTCTACCACATTAGGCATTAAAGTGACTTCACATCCTTTGGCAATAGGCTCAAGTGCGAACTGTGGGTCGCGACCCCTTAGAGGGTCGATTTACGATTCATCAGGGTTCGCCTAAGACCAAAAAGATAGATTGTATTTTGTGCATTCTTCTATTGCTGTGTGTGAGTGGGAGGGAGGGGGTCACGGCAGAGTGGAGGAATGGAAAAAGGGGTCGCCGAGCTTAAAAGGTTGAGGACGCTGCTCTAGTGGGTTAAACAATGAAAACAATTTTTTATAGTGTCATTTTTAGAAATATGAGTTTTGCTATTTAATTTTTAGGTATATGTACAGTTATTTTCAGAAATTTGTCAAGAACTCTCAGCTGTTTCTTTTCTGGGTGTTAATTTTTTGTTTAGTTTCAAATTCTAAGACTCCTTCATGGACTGTTAATTCATTTGAGTGTTTGTACAATCTAAGGATAATTGCTTTAGCCTGTGTTAACTATCTCCGTAATTATTTTTCTACATTCTGACAGAATTGTTCATTTTTCACATTTGTACATTCTACCCTATTATGATTAAGATTCAATATAACTTTTGTTTGTAATCAGAAAACATTACTTTTAGTAAAGATTTATAGAAGAATGCATGATTTTTATATAACACAAGTTTTACATTCTAAAACCAAAAATTTATTTAATTTAATGGGGTCAAATCAACGATGGTATAGTTAATTAGGAGAGAAATAGTTAAAGGAGGAATGACAATGACCTCTGAACTTACATTGTCATAGCAAACATACAAGCTATTGTTAGCAGGGAAGATAAACAAGCCGTCTTCAGCTAGAAACTCGTACGACGTCAAACCATAAGAGCCAAGCCTCTTCCTCTCTCTCATCAGCTGCTCTTCCCTGGACATAGGCACAGCATTCGTGTTTGGCTGTCGCTCAAATACGGGTGAAATCCAGAAAAGTGCACTTTGGGATTGTTCATTTCCAGAATCAGAGTCGGTAGAATCATCTGGTGCAAACAGACATGTACAAAAAAAAAGTTATGAATTACATTTCATTATGAATTGATGAAGCTAAATGAGTTTGTGAGCATCTTGTGAGACAGAAGTCATTTGGTAAAGTCAATCCTCCAAATAGAGGCATGATCTAACAGTGTCAAAGATTAAGCCAAGGCTGCACCATAAGATATAAATATGTAAAACACGCAGCCAGTGATTTTGGCTGTAATTCAAAACAACTAGGAAGTTCACCAAGAAATAAAGACATGGCTTCTTAATAGCCTAGGCCAGCGTTTCTCAACCTTTTAAGCTCGGCGACACCTTTTTACAACCTCCCACTCTGCCGCGACCCTCCCCCAAACACACATACAGTGATAGAAGTAGACAATAACAATCCATATTTTCGATGGTCTTAGGCGACCCCTGGCAAATAGTTAATCGACCCCCATGGGGGTTACGATCCACAGGTTGAGCACCCCTGGCCTAGGCTAAAGCTATCAACGAGTTTGACTTCACTTTTAAGATTTTAGAAATTCCTCCGGAAATGAAGATTATTTTTATCTTAAGCCAAACCTCTGGCAAGACAAAAGTGGATGGCGGTGGGCAGAGGTTTGAACTGTGATGACAGAAAGGAGTGATACCACACGACCAGGCAGCCACTCTTTGTGTATTGTTCAGAAGAGTTGGATTGCTTAAAGTTGATCACATTGTAAACTTAGCCTGAACTGGATAATCATTGCAGTCCATTATAGAACTTTGCCCAAAGACTTCCAGTAGTAATCGCCCCTGGCTTCAGATTAAACAAATAATATGAAAGATTTGGATAGACAGTTATGAAAACAAGATGAGATCATTTCAGTTTCATTTACCTCCATTGCAAAAAAAAATATTGGACAGAGGTACAATTTTGTTTATCAATCTATCCGCCATAATCATTTATACTTTTTTTATTATTCACATACTTTTTTAAAAATATAAAATGTCGACATAAAGATTGAGCTTGAAATTTGATCATTAATAGTAGCACTATTATCATTATATTATATTATTATATTGTGTTATTTAAGACCAAATTAGTTACCTATGTCTACTTTGAGGAGGGTACTGTCTCGTCCTTTCTCAGGCACACCAAGAAAATAGAGTCGAGTGAAGGGATCTTCCATGTCTGAAGATATCTCCCTAAACTGGAAGTTGCCAGGAGGTGAGGGAGTGATTCTTGTTATGTTTTTTCTGTGGAAATGAACAAGAAAAATTGTTCTATGCCAATTTCTGTAAGAAACTCTTAACATTGTGAACATAAATTAATATACTGTATTTATTGATATTTTAGACATAACATATATACTCCCTATTACTGCTGGAAAAGTGATATCTGGTATATTGATAGTAAGTATAAATGTGTAGGATGTGCTCCTTGTCAGATGTCCAAAATGGTTCGAGACTTCGTCCCTTTAATGAACCATGTGACCAGAGAAAGGCTTTTATCTCAGACCAGGATGAGAGATTGGCACTTCACCGACCTCTCTGTCTGGAGCCCCCCTGCAACTAGGTGATAACATAATCACACCCGTTTGGTCGTAGGACACAGCTCCTTGAGCCCGCATGGGTGCCCCCTCCCATGCGAGGCCGGAGGCCAAGCTCGGGGATGGGCCCATATGCCTATATGGAGGGATGTGCTCCAGACTGTCATCACAATTGTCCTGGGTAGCAATTAGGTACATGTTGCCATGTAATGTAATCTAATAATCTAATTAATTTCAATATTTTGATTATTTTAAAAATCATGTTTCCCTGCTTTTGGATACCATTAATCAAGCAAGAAAATATAAAAAATACTATTTTCAAAAATAAAGCTTGTATATTAGGAAATAACTGCACATTTATAGCCATATCTCTAAGTACTGTAAAAATGTATTTCCTTTTTTATGTCAAACAAAATTAATTCATTATCATAAATTAATTAATTGAATATTTTTTTTAATTGATTCATGCAAGGGATTATGAATAATTGTGCAAAATTTCAACTTGATCCGAGAATGGGAAGTGGGAGAAATAACACATACATACAAAATTAGTATCAGACAGACAGAGTGAGTTCATATTATAAGCTTTGTAAATAGGGATACCTAAGACTGTTTGTGTTGGCTCTGTTAAAGATCCTTGGTGAAAAAAGGAGTGATAGGATGTGGGCTGGTTTAATGGGTTAGGTGACCATTGATGACCTCTGTCTGGCAAAGTGTGGGGCTGGTGAACACAACTGAACAAGAAAGATTAACCTTGGGGGACTTTGCAAGTTCACGTGGGCTGTAAACTGGACCAGTGTATAGTTGCTGAGGCTCAGTGTTTTGTACTCTTTATGGAACTATTATTTAACTATACTTAACTTTTTTCTCAATGCAAAATTTTCACCAAGTGCTTCCATTATGGATGTGATATGTTACCCTAAAATGTTGATCTAAAGTTCACGAGTTTCGATATCAACAAAAAATATATATATTTCTAACTATTCAGATCATCTTCAATTTTTTTCTTGTTTTTTTATATTATTCAATTTCTAATTAATGCAAAATGTACTTTATCTATATGTATATTTCCCAGCTAGTCAAATCTTTCTAATTAATTTTTTTTTAACAGAAATATGTTAAAGCTAACAATAGAAGGTCAACAAACCTAATTTCTCTTGCAGCATTTCGAAGCTCTTGCCATGTTTTTTTATGCCCTTGTTGGGGTTTAGGTGGAGATGCTGTTGGCAAATCATAAGCATCAAAATCTTCCGATGCCATTCTTTTTTGTATACCCCTACTTGCTATATATTTAGACTGAAAAAGAAAAAAGATTTAAAGGGTTTAACACAAAACAAGACTTCTAAAGGAATTTAAGGTTCTTTTTTTTTAAACACATTTGTACTGAGTAAAAAAAAAAGTTGGGAGGTATATTATTGTATAAATAAAAATTTTTCTTAAAGTAGAAATAATGTTTGTTTTTTTTATTTGGCACTTATTTATTTCAAATTATAATCTAAAGATTTTTTTTTTCTTTCCTGATACTGTTTATTTGTAAATATTTAGGTCTCTGATTTGAAAAGAATATTTTTTTTTCAGAAAGGGATTAAGAGGTAGCATCATAATACAATTGGCAAGAAGTGGGTTCAAATGAAATGTTTCTATTTAATTCTTCTTTACACCTGCTTTTCCTAAGTGTAAGTCATGAATATGTGGCTTGATGTTCCTCACTATCATAAGTATTGGTGGCTATTATAAACTTTATGAAGGCAGTAAATGGGAGGGGGGGGGGGGGTTGACAGCCATTATGCAATTATGGCATTAGATTATTTCATTATATTCTGTGTGTAACAAATGCCAGACCATAGAAGCCAAGGGGACCTAGAAGAAAGAGATGGCTGGGTTATAGAGATCTAGAATGTAGACTATATCTAGACTGTAGACTATTCTCTAGAGATTGACTAGATTAAACTCTATACTTTTAGTCTTTACAAGACGAAGAGTAGATAAACTGACTAAGACTAAGTCTGCAATAATTTTTACACATAGTCAAGATTCGAAGAGAAAGTTTTAATAAATTTAAATTCAAATGGGAAACAATAACAAGAATGAATAGATATTGACAACATTGTCATATTGAAATTATAACTAGTTGCCGACTCACTAACACTACTAGTAACTTCTAGACGACTTAGTAACACTTGACTAGACAATCTAGAAGAGACTCTAAATCACTCTACTCTAGTTCTAGAGACTCTAATCTAGTAAGAGAGACTCAGAGTCAAGTCTACTATTACTAGCTGCTTGACAGTTTAGATACTCTTAGATCTAAATAGACTATAGATGTAGTCAATGTAGAATCTAGATTCTAGACTAGATCTAGAAAATCTTTAGAATTTATATTTATTAGAATCTAGATCTAGTTGAGTAGATCTAGAATCTTAGAGTCTTAGTAGTCTAGACTCTACATACACTCTAGTCTAGTACTCTAGCTAAGTTCTAACTACTACTACTAGTCTGAGTATTACTTATACTACTTATAGTATACAACTAACAGTTAACTAACTTATTAGAGTGAACTTAGACTTTAGACTTAACTAAGATAGATAGTCTAATAATAATAACTAATAACTTTTAATAAGTAATATACTCATTATATAGATTTAGAAGACTCTAGTCTAACTACTACTAGTAGTACTAGACTAGCCCTACTGCCCCTAGCCCTACCTAGCTAGGGCTAGCTAATCAGAATCTAGATCTATAGACACTAACACTATAACTATAGTTATAATTATAAGTATAACTTAGTATAAGTATAAACTAATCATAACTATTAAACTAATGTCAAAAATGTATAATAATTTAATTAGATTAGTAATAGTCTTGGTAACCATACTGGACCATAGTCTTAATAGACTCAATATTATAGATCTAGTATACTATATAGATAGATCTATTAAGATAGTAACCAACTTTTAGATTCTATGTTACAGTATGTATCAAGTCAGAATATGCACAAAATAATAACAGGAAGTGAGCCGTGGGAATGTCCATGGATGCGCATTACAGTAACAAAGTTTCGTACTTTTAAAACTGATTTTATAATAATTCTTACTAGAGGTTATTTGATTCACTGCTCTTATCTTATCTTTTGTTATGTAATGCAGACGTTACTTTAAAAAAAAAGATGATTACGTCCTACGCGTCATGCACATAAACCAATGTCCTAAATTCTGTTAAGTCACTGGTTTTCCTGGCCAGCTCAAGCAATCCATCCCATGCTCTAATAACACTAGGGAAGAAGGAGCATTTGTTCAAATTTGTCCTATAATATGGTTTATGGAAGGAGGAATAATGTGTCTTTCTGAGTATTTTATTAGATTTTTGTTATATTTGAAGATTATGGTTCAGTGTTTTATGTATAATTGTTACTTTACCTTTATTCTACATTAACATGTCATTAAATTTCTAAACAAACGAGCCTATTATAACTCTGCCTAACTAACATTTCTGTCTCTCAAAAAAAATAAAAAATAAATAAACGCCTTTAGAACTGCATGAATGGACTTCCAAAAGGAACGGATTGTAAAATATATCTTTAGCAGCCTTTTGTAACAGGTAGGCTAAGTTTATGTCCACGTAGGCCTATATAACCATAATAGGCAGGCAGTAACAGTTTGCAAGAAAATAAAAAATAATGATTAAAATAAATAATGAAAATATCTCGGCTCCTTGAAGTGCGGGGCCTGTGGAGGTTTCCCCATTGCACTAGCGTTGCTCTGATCAGAAGTATGGTATTTTTATTATCATTTTGTGTGTGTGTTGTTGTTTTACGGAAAATGTGTTAAGCTTTTAAGAAATAGTGAAATTTGTAAATATTTTTGATAGGGCAAAGGTCAGTCACGACGCCTCATTGTCCGGCCCTTTCATAGGTCTCTATAAATTATAAAAAATTCAGTTTTAAAAACAAAGGTTGTATAAGGAGAAGAACCCCAAAATCATTGCCATATATGTAATGTTAGGTAGTGTAGTTTAGTATTGCGCACACTTTTTAGATAGTTAGTTTAGTCTTTTAGAATTGCGCACTTTTTGGTACCGACATTGAACGCACATTTTATGAGACACAGACTGTAGGGTTAGAGATTAAGATTGACGTAATAGGATTTCAGTGACTGCTAGGCTCTTGGGGTGATCAGACGTATTTATCTTTTGACTAGACTGTGGCCCATCTTGTAAATAAATTATTATTGAATGTTATCTCGAAGTCAACTTGGTCATTTGAACATTCGTTCCTGTTCGTTCTTGTTCTTGTGATTGTTCACTGTGAACTCGCACATAATAATTCATCGATACAACTATACCCAAGCATCTAGTATCCAGAAGGAACTTAGAAATACAGTAATCTACAAACAGCAAGAAGAATACATTAACAGTGATACAATTACAGTAACACAATTATAATTAATCACCATCAATCGATTACCTAATTTGCTAATTTCTTTTTAAGCAATTAGAATAGGAGAAAAAAAACGCGTAGGCCTACAAAATTTGTACCAGAAAGGCGGAGGAAGTTAATAGGCCTATAAGCTGAAAGATGTAATTTAAAGGTCGCCTGTTTCTGTGGCCAATGGAAAGTAATCTGTTTCCATGGGTGTTGTGTGTCCGGCAGAAGAATGCAGTATTTCCCGTGGCTACGCAGCTCCAGCTGTGACCTACATATTTTGCCTCATCCATTGTCCGCCGGTGGTCGATTAAGATTTTCCTTTATTGTGATATCCACATCAAGGCGGATGAAGATTCCTCGATTATCAACAAACTAGATGATAGTTGCTAATGAGAACATTATACTTCTTCTTCTAGCCAGCTTTTTGGTGCTGAGCTGTGAGATTTTTTGCAGACTGTGCCAAGGAAAAATAGTGTGCTGTTTTATTCAGTTGTTCAGCACTGCCGTACAGGAGGACATTATACAAATAATTGCTATTGAATGCAATCATAAACTATGTCAGTATGTGGCAGTGGAAAAGCTTATCTTTATAGATAAATCTACATCTAGGCCTAAATATGCTCTTTAACTATAGCTTAAATCAGAACCTCGCTTGACTCGGGGTTCGCAGCAGGAATGGTTATAGGAATAGTTTCATTCATTAAAAAACAAAAGTAGGCCTACAAATGAAACATTGCCTTATTAGGTGCCCCATTTATCTAATATTTTAAATCGGTCCAGTGAACATATTGACACAACGCAAACTCTATATGTTTTACAGAAAAGAAATATAGGTGGCTAGGTCTAATGTTGTTTATCAAACGCATAGTAGGCCTATGTTTTAGGAGTTAAGCTCAATAAAAGAAATGTATACGGATGCAGGCTATTTCATTAGCTTATTACCGAAAAGTCGGCTGCTTTAATTAGACCTATCGTTTTAAAGAAATATTTATAAATGAAGGCATGGCTATGACCAATCACGATACTCGGTTCCTTTTATAAGAGAATTTAGGCTATAATCATCTATATAATGTTTAATGAGAAATAATGTCCTTTCATGTGACCCATTCCGTGGTATCAAGTGCCCATATGGCCAGTCCATCCATGTAATAACAGTAGACACTTAAATGAATGAATCTTTCACACTTAACTTGGACATCTGAAAACTAGAACTTTATATTGTTTACGTAAAAGGAACACTTTGCATTAGAGTTAGCCGTTTCTACATATTTAAAAAAAAATTATTAAGCATCTTAAAAATATTATTCAAGCTTAACCTTCCATGAAACTTATCCACACACAAAAAAAAAATTACTCATCCACCAGTTTTTTTTTACCCATTTATACGTGAAGAAATAAACACCCAGCATCCGTTTAGCAAAGTCAACAGGAAGACGATATAGACCTTAAACAAGATGCTTATGGGGACTGGACTGATCCATGGTGGGATTCAGTGGCGTAGCTAGGGGAGGAGAATTTGAAAATCTCCCCGGGCCCCCAATTAAGGGGGGGGGGGGACACCAAATGAGTGTTTTCTTTACATTAAAAATTAAATATTAAGCAAAAAACAGGGCCCCAAAAAGAAGTCAACCCCCCCCCCGTACCCCAAACGATGGAAAATTTCTAGCTACGCCTCTGGTGGGATTACATTTGATTTATATGTTTCGGACGTGCTTTCGGAAATGCAAAACTGATTACATCCTAGGCCAAAGCTCCTGCAGGACGGCAGTGATTAAACTCAGGATAATCATGATTATAATTTCCAAGCGTTTACCACAAACCCAGCCATCTATATTCATATAATAAAGAAATTATCCCCCTTTGGCTGCTCAATTTTCACGCCGAGTTATATGCAAATTTTCGTGTGTGAGCCCTTATATTGCTATTGAATATGATGAGAAAAGGCCGACTTAAAACTAAATGAAAATGGACATAGAACTGGTGTTCAACAGAATACAAGTAAGCTTCTTTTTTCTGTCGCTCTGTTACATTACAATCGTTTTTTATTTTTTTTTGTTACATCTTTTAAGTGAAATTCACCAGTAACATTTCATTTTGTTTGAAAAGCCTAAGAATATAGGTACTCTAGCATAAATAGTCGTTGTTAGTAGTGATAAACCCAAGGCATTTTTTACTTAGGTTACTTGTCTGGAAGTTCCCAGTTTGTATCCTAAAATACACACTGGGGGTAACGTCCTAAGGTTAGAACTTAATTTTGTTACAGTATAATTGTAACAAACTAAATTGATTCTTGTCAAGTCATGTAAGTATTGAACCGTAAGCAAATGGAAACTTTCAGTGTCAAGAACCCAACTTTAAAATGTGAGCCATACTAAATCTACCCATATACATGTGTGTATTGCATGTACCCAGATGAAATAATATTATTGGAAATGGAGACAGAGATAGGAGGTATAGCTTACCAAGAAAGGAAATGCTCTACTAATCTTTGACATCATCAATTTCTCTTTGGTCTTTCATTTGATAGTTTATTAAGCAAAACAACATGGAAACAAAACATGACTCGGCACTAGTCTGTCATAAACGTTTAATTATGTATTTCATTCATTAAGAAAATGTTACAGTGTATAACAGTCACTGAGTAGCTCAGTGCCAGCATGTTCAGAAGGAAAAAAAAAAGGAAACAATATATAACTTATTCACAGAAATGTAGGGTCAGTCCCTTAGTTCAACATTTCTACTTGCTCCAAGAGAGACATACACAATGAATCCAAAGTTTAAAGCAAATGTCAAAATATAAGTATCATCACAATATATCGTCCCCAACAGTTTTGTAACTGAACAAAATAAAAACATAAGTCTAGATGTGAAAAAAAAAACAAAACAATATGAAATTCAATGTAAGACCAGCAAACTCTGGCCTTCACAGACTTCTTCACACTCCAGCCATTGTGCTCAGCTCAAGCAGTTCCAGATTTCTTAGATACACTAACTCAAAGATTTTCCCCCATATTTCTAGCATCAGGGTTAAGAATAATTTATAACTGCCCCACTCAGCCAAAGAACAACTTTTTCTTCATTTCCTGTATTCTACAAAATTTAAGATAGCACATTGAAGGTCGTTATTCACACTAACAGGGCAATGGTGGGCGACGTTGTCCATTCAAGTCGAAACAGAAATGTATGATCTATAAAAATAAAATGTTCTTAGCAATAGTTCAATAAATGCACAGAACACCTATCTACATGATAAAACAAAAACAATGACAAAATTACTAAATGAACATTAGATTTAGAAATAATCTTTATAGACCACGTTGGAATAACTGGTTCACTTTTTTTTTTTATATTATATGGTTCTTTTCCATACATACTGACACAATGGTCTTTATTAGTTCAATTTCGATACAAATACAGAGTACTACTACATTGGGTGAGGACAGTAATAGACTATGGCTATCTCTGTGCAGAATATTTTCAATAATTTTAACATGCAAAAAGATATGTTCTCCTGCATCTGGAACTGCTTGTTAATAAATAATTATTTCCACTGTTGTAATAGTGTGAAAAAAAACAAACAAGTCCACTGTGGTATTAGAGACTACTAATAGCAACCAACAGATGTTTTAATTTATACACAAGAAAACAGTGAGCATTCAAAATGAATTCTACTGTCATCCATAAGGGATGATTGGGAAAGTGAATAATGTGGGCATGTTGTAGGACAGCTGAGAAAAACAACTTCTTCAGTACAGGACAAACTAGAACTATACTTTCTGCAAGCTGTAAACGTCTTAAGAGAACCAGAGATATTGGACCCACCATGAGTGTGGACATACACCAACATTAGTCATAAAAATGTACATGAAATGTAACAAGGATAGCCCACCAGCTTACAAACACACACACACACTTTCCAATTCAATCACCTACAGGAGTGAGACACTTGTGATTATCTTGGGGTGACCAAAAAAAAAAAAAGATTAGTTCCACTGGATACAGGTCTATAAGCTGAATGCCAAGTGAAATGCTCAACACACTGATGTGGAATGTGATGACAATCCAACAACGTGTCCACCCACAAGGACATACAACCCCCAGACACCTTCAACAAAAGGCAAACCATCACCTACAGTAAACTAAAATAATTTATAACCAGTCATTCATTTAAACAATTTATACAGTTTATAAGGATCATCCCCCCCCCCCCCACACCTGCCTTTCAAAATATGAAGCTGATAATGTATTACCTTAAGGCCATCTTCATTACAATAAGAATCAAGATAACAGTCATTGTGAATTCTTTTCTATTTAAATTAAACCAAATGGTTACATTCTATTGTCTTGGGCATGAACCACTCCAGTTATTGCAAAAACCAATGCCATTTTGTAGGATCATCTTAAACAGCTGATGATAATGACAAAGGCAGTAAGATCACCATGCAGATCACATTGTCCATTGATTGGTCAAACAGCTTTCTCTCTCTCTCTTTCTCTATCAGTTGTTCACAATTTAGTGCTAAAAAAATCTCAGACACATACACACAGCTGCACACATAATACAAAAAACAAAACAGGTTTCAAACAATACCATCACACTATTTCATATTTATCCACAAAGAAAACTATTTCTGATGAGAATTTTTCTGGCGCTCCACTGTCAAGTTGTTGAACTTCATTCACCTGGACAAAAGAAACAAAGAGTCAGCAACCAGGGAAAAAAAAGTGTGATTTATCAATAAAGTAAGCTAAGGTACCCACCCACACACACACACTTCAGTACAAGGGATTTATAAGGACAGATGAAGTAAAGCTGGTCTGTTTTTTGGGCGGATGATTAATAATGGTGTCATTTGACCAGCCACACCTAGAAGACAGAGGCATATGACAGAGCATCATGGCCCCGCAATGTGAGATCCGGTGCACAGGTTGCTGAGGAAAAGAGAACAACCCAGGCAGAAGAAAAATGCCAGAGAAGGAAAGCAAGGCAAATGACACTAGCTCCAGCTGGAATTACCTGCCCTGAGTGCTGCCGAACATTTCGGGCTCGGGCTCGCATAGGTCTCACCAGCCACATGAGGAGGCATAAAATCCCAGTGCAAAGCCCTCAGCCCCCTGGATGACAACGTGGTCATCATCGAACCACGATGGATGAACTATATATATATGTGACCAGCACAACAATTAACAGCCTTTACTTTCCCAACATTTGTCAGGTACCCATTAGAACCAAAGCCTAAGACTTTATTAAATGAAGTTTAGCATTCATAGTGGCCATATATAGGCCAACATTTTTTTTTCAAGCTCTGGGTTGTTATTGAAATAAAGAAGAGCAGATAAGCGTGGAAGCAGGTGTGTGTGTGTGTGTGTTGAGGTCAAAAAGCTAAAAAGAATGACTACATGTATATTAAACATTTTGATACCGAAAAAAGTCACATGTCGGCATGAGAATGTCATGGGGTTGTGAAAAATCGAGTCTAAAGTCTGTATGTATGTACCAATCAAGACATCCATTGCACAGACAACACAAAAATGAACTCAAATCTAGTTAAACTAACAGCACTTACTGTGATATCGCAGAAGGAACGTTTAGATACAAAACTGACTGTTATAGGAAAGAAGTCTTCAGGATGGCCTTTGATGGTGAACTCCATGCTTCCAGTCTTGTTTGAAGCATCTATAAAAGGCAGCTGCCAGTGCAGAACTTTTTTATCAAAGTGATGTTCACCATCACACTCATTAACTATAGGAGCTCCAGCACCAGTACTGAAATAACAAGATGACTTAATGAGTTTTTTTTGTCGATGATCAAGCCTTTCTTTAGATTCATATATACTTATGTATTTAGTGGAGAAAGAAATCTGCCCTATCAGCTAGCCCTAAAACAGATACATTCACATGCATGTGACAAACTTTGTTGCTTCAGAATTGGCTTGATTAATCACAAAAGATTCAGCCCTGTCTCAAGAAGAAACTAAAAGCTATTAGTCCTCTGGACCCCTCCACCGTCTTCCAAATCAGGAGCCATACATACATACATATAGACATGTAAAAATAGCTTTATAATTATCCTTTTATAATAATAAATAAATAAAAATATACATATATCAATATCAATTGAAAAATAAAATCAGTAGAATTGGTAAAAGTAACTGTGTATTATATTTTAATGAAGCTGTAAGACGGACATAGCAGCTTTTGAAGTTTTCATTGGTACATACATTACAATTAGTATTTTGATCACTTTATTTTAAATTAACAGTGTTAAACAGTAAACAGTGTTACATATCATGAATAAATTAAATAGATAAACAATTAAAAAAAAAAGTAGAACATTGACACAGATCCTATTGAAAGAAGGGAGAAAAAAAAAAAAGAAATTGGAATTGACAAAAAACACAGAGAAGAAAACAGCTCAACATAGTGTTGATGTGCACTTGATATAAACTAAATAGAAAATGAACTACCAAATATATGTACAATAAGCCGTTCATTAAAAAACAAAAAAAAGGTTAATATTCGACAAAAGTGATTACTTACGGACATGGTATGTTAATTTGTACATCTTCAAGTTCCATATTGTCTTGTTCCAGTTCATACTCAATGTTCACCTCACCATTCTCATTTGGCCAGCAGTTGACTATCAGATCACAGAAAACGTATCAACATGTCAGTGTTTTATAATTTAGAAAAAAAATGTTTTATGACATTTAAAAACAATCAACTGTGGGGGCAACTAAAAATGAAAAAAAATAAATCTGACATATGAAATAATAGAAGGCATGCATAGTTGTGATCAACATGGACGGCTGCCTGGGCGTGTGATATGCAATCTGAACTTTCGCCCTAAGGATACCAGGGTTTTTCAACTCTGCCTCACCATCCCTGCAACTGACCAAATCTACCCATGCCACGTATGCGACCAGCTTTTTAAAGCGAGGATTGGACTTTACAGTTATCTTCGAGTCCATAGGAAATGAGAAATGTACTCATCTTCGATCACGAAAGAGGTGCCATATGTATATATATACCATCCCTGTAGTCCTGAAGAAGTTTTGGGCTAGGATTTAATCATCTTTAAATCTAAAGGAACACCCAGAACATGTAAAACAAACACAGGATACACATTATATTCACTAAAGACAAATTAATTGTAAGAATAAAATGAAAAATAATGTAAAGTCATTTTTTCATGACAACCTGCTCGTTAACTATTGGCTAAAAAAAAAAAATATGACCTTTGGTACAGTATTTATCCTTTTTAACAATCCTCTTTAAATTAATACTTCTATTGTTTTTTTTTAAATAGTTTTAATAGTTTTCCAGATTGAGCTACCAGGCTACCACTGATTTGAGTGATTCTGCAAAAAGTAGTAAAAAAAACTTACTCGACAATGGCATGCAAGCTTCATCCTGTGTTTGAAACCTCCATTTGAGTACACCAATATCTTGACCCACAGGGAAAGGTTTCTCTGGATTTTTCAAGCTAATAATGGACGATTGAGTGAACAACTTCTTGTCTATGTTGGGATGTGTCTAATTGTGGAATAGAACATCAAATACAAGATACAGAACTATTATTAAAATTTAAGTTACACTAATTTGAATATAATTCAAACAATTAGGTCATTCACATTTAAGTAAGGCAGATTGTAGATATCAGTGATCTGTTTCAAGATTTAAAAAAAATTTAATTATATATTCTATTCTTTATGCCTCTGCTTTCCAATAAAAGCAAAAACCATTAAATAATGTTAAAATCATAAACGACCCTATTATCTTCTTATCTTATATATTACAGACGTTACTTCAATCTAGTCATGCATGTTAATCAATGATGACATATTCCTTTATAATTATAAAGGAAACTTTGCCAATGGGATTTGTTTTTAAAAAATTGACTATAAAAAAAAAACAACATCTGAAGTTGATATGCTAAAAGAATATACAACTTGTAAGATTTCATTGTTTACTTTAAACATTACATCAATGCTCTACAATACATTTCTTTTTCAGTTAGGATTAAAATAATTTCTAAATGATTAACTTGTGTCAACATTTACTTTAAAAAGTAACAAAATCATGGAATAAATTGTCATCTACCTGCAGCTGTATTCCTTTGGTGTCATTATTAGTGATCAAAACCTTGATTCTACTTGATTTCTCATTATTGACTTTCAGTTTCAACATTCCAAGAACTTCCATGTTCTGAAGTCCCCCATCACGGCCAGCAGTAAGGGAGATCTTCTCTTCAACCACCAAATGTACACTGACAAAAATAATAAAAAAAATGGCAATGAGCAGCACCGATTCATAAAATAAAATCTTTGCTCTGGACTAAAGCTTAAACATATAAATTGATTAGAGACAAAATATTTTCACAAAATCCAAATAAAATACCTTTCTTGATTGGCAGTTGGGGTAATTGTTTTGGTACTCGGAGCATTCAGTGATTTCGAAGAATCTGCGACTCCTGACAAATAAAAAAACAAAACGTTCTAACAATAAATCCAGAATACCTAAATTTATAAAACCTAGTAAAGAAAAAAGGCACTAGGGGATAATAACCCTAGACCTAATCTTTTGTTTCCTGATTATAGTAAATATAAAATGTGATGCAAGCATGATGCTACAAAATATACATGTGGAGATTGCCAGATGAGTGTAAACAAGTTGTTGTTTTTTTACACATTAGCTTCAGGTAGATTTGAGTTTCTACACAGACAAGTAACTAATGCATATGGGAGATTATACGTTTCCAATACCAGAAGTTCTGATAACTTTTGCAAGCTTCATGTTAAAATTACTACTGTGAATAAATCAATTTAAATTGAGGCATGTGTTATTACATGAAGAGTGTGTGTTCTCTTGGTTTAAGTTTTAAACTTGTAAAATTATTTTATTTTGACAAGACAAGTCCTGTTAGTTCTTCACCAATACTAGAATTCTCCACACACTATTGGATACTGGGTCATCAGATTTAACCACTATAAATATTCACCACCCAAAGCCATCATAGTAAAAGTACAGTTCTGAATTTTTTAGCTACAAAGGTAAAGGCATACATATACTTATGAAATAAAATGACTTATTTTACTAGCTTATTTTGTATTTATTAACAAAGACAAGTAAACACAAAATCAACATACTTTCTCCTTCTGACTGTAACTGTCCCACAAATGTGTCCACATCTTTCTTTTTTGAACCCAACTTGAGGGCTTTGCTGGGACCAGTGGATTGTTTCCTGAGGAAGTAGAAAAAAAAATAAATTTTCATGATCCAACATTATGAAAAATGGAAGATGAAAGTGATGGAAAAGAAAAAAAAAAATGTAGGAACATACACTGGTTTACTGTATGCTGGCTTAGGTGTATCTACTGAGGTACTATTTTCAATAACAGATGTGTCAGATCTGTAGGAGCCACTTCCAAAGCCTCCAGCTGAAGGATAGCTAGTGTTACGGCCATACTTTGAGCTTTCTCTATTCTTCTGTTGTATTTCTTTGGCTCTCTTTTTCATTTGATCTCTAGCTTCTTTCTCTTGAGACTGTAAAATTTAAGTAAAAAACGCTATCAACATTCACCTAAAATATAGACACAGGAGAAGAAAAAAATTCCAGCGACTAATATAACCAGAAACATAAACTAATTAAAAATGAATAAACCTATACTAAAAATTTTTGTTTTAAATATGTGCATCAAAGTATGTCCATATTTCTATTTTCACTACTAATTTTAAAATTATTAGGTATCAATATAAGTGGCACTAGCATTGAAAAATGTATAGTGAGAGTTGGGACTTATATGAGTTTGAATTAATGTTAAAACTGACTGAAACAAATTTGCTTTAAAGTACCCCATTCAGCCCTTGTGCTCTAAAAAGCAGATGATGGGGCTTATGTACTAAACTAACTAACTTTATTTTCCCAACAAGTCAGGTATCCATCAGAGTTGGGTTGATGCCCTAAATTCCCAAAATTCTAAATCCCTATCTTTATCAAGATTTGACCCCAGACCATCTCGGTTCAGAAGACAAGCCATGTTATTAGCTATAAACAATGCCACTCCCTTTTTATAAATTCAATTCAACCAAGCCATGTTATTAGCTATAAACAATGCCACTCCCTTTTTATAAATTCAATTCAAC
>JADKLZ010071522.1:19766163-19786551 GCA_021533235.1 Biomphalaria straminea
TATTAGCTATAAACAATGCCACTCCCTTTTTATAAATTCAATTCAACTTATTTGAACAATCTAAATTATCAATTTAAAAGAGGTGTAATTTCTGTTTTAATAAATTTTGAATAAAAAAAAAAAGAAAGTATAAATATTTATTGAAAGTTTGTCATTACATTATTTAATCATCCTCAGAGTAGTTTGACACAGGTGAGGTTCCTCCAGGTAGGAGAATGGGGGTTGCTCTTTAGAGCAAGTAGAAAAACACAACTTAATAAATCAATTAATGTTCTTAAGATGATTAATTTTTTTTTTCTGCACCAAATGAAAAAAAGGACTATTGTGTGACAACATTAGAAAAGGGTACAGAATAGATCACAAAAATAAAAAGTAAAGGAAGATATGGCATAGAATGACAATTCTATTTATTACTGTTATTGCATTTTCAAATAAACAAAAAATACCATCATGAAATTATTCTACAAAAATAAATTAAAAATTACCATTTGTTTTTAACAAACAAAATAGTATATACTTGGATTATCATGTTCTTTCATGTATAATATGACAATCTGAATTGCATGGCATTATTTACCTGACGAACAGCAATAAAAACTTTTTCTTCATGAGAATCCATTTCTGTGAATGTTTTGATCTGAGCAAGGTTGACATTCTCGCGGTAGCCCAATGCAACTATTTCATCAAAAGCAAAGATGAGGGAAAAGCCCTGAGCAATGATGTCAGACTCCTCCATGTTGCGACAGTATTCAGGTAACTAGAACAAAAAAAACAACAACAGCATTTAGTTTTATCTTGTTAACATCTTTATAGTTCTTTTTAAATTATGTGTGTGCATTTTTTAAAAAATGGCTAAATGATACTGATTACAAGTATTCTATTTCAAGAATATGATGAAATAGGATGGATTGTGTGCAAGGCTTAGAAACTAACAGAAATGAAACAGAGGAAAGGAAGACACAGACACATGGGGACTTGAATGAAGACAGCAAGTGATCCTGTGTTTCCTATTAATTTCTCAAAGACATATTTGTATAGAGGTTTAATATATACACGTGTTTGTAACTGCATATTATATATGCTGTATCTGAGGTCAAACATCAAAGCTTGCAGTGATAATAAGTTAAACGTGTGTTACTTACGACTTTGGCAAACAATCGCAACGTTTCCAGATCTTCTAGAATATTGGAAGCTTTAGTTGTGATGAGTAGGACATAAAGTTTCTCAAGTGGCTGATATACATATCTCACACTCTCTGTCTCAACAAATGTGTGCTGCTTCCCTGAACCCATAAGCTTGGGGAAAGCAGCCAGCAAGCCTTCAATGCGAGAACGAGTCATCTCGACAAACTGACGTGAGATGATCGCTTTGAAAGTAAAAATAAAAAGTAATAATATTAATGTAAAGCATTATAATGATATAACAAACATTTAAAAATGCAATGGTTCTTAAAATGTACAACTTTTGACATTTCAACAAAATTTTGTTGATGTAGCACACCCTAGTTCCTTTGAGAGACAACTTTAAAATGTTCTGCCACCAAGTAATGAGTAGCCAGAACATTCACATGTTTTAAAAGCAATGTCTTTAAAGATTGTTTTATGACGACTGTAGGAAAACAAATATATATCATTATTATTTTTTTCTGAAACTAAATGGAAAAAACAACAACAACATGAAACCGGTTAATCAGACCAGATGCATATATTCAGAAGGAATTCTAATGTGCCCACAATTCTCATGTTAGTGTTACCAGCCCATCAGAATATGGGGGGCCCTTATCCTAAACTACAGGAATATACAAATAATATCCATGTCATCTGACCAAAACAACAGTTATAAATAACCAAAAAGATTTAATAAGCTAATTTATTTTTGTCGTATGACTGTTGAAATGAAACATTTTTTATATGAGCCAAACAGTTTTACTTAAATGTCAAATGTAAAAAAAATAAATAATTTTGAGTAAAAATTATGGTATGCCTGATCACAATTGGATTACAACTGGCTATCAAATAGTGGGATTTTTATTAAAAGAGTCCTGATTACTATTAGAGATAAGCTTTTATCTATTAAGTATTATTCACTGACCTACTGACCAGTGGGAAGACATAGCTCTAGATCGCACCAGATGGAGAGACAGTGACCAAGAAGGCTATGGACAGCGAAAGAGCATGGGCCTCAGCTCTGGAAGAAAAGCGGACAACGCGGAAACTGGCCAGCTCCTCTACCACTGTAGCGAAGACCACCTTTACCTGCGATACTTGTGGACGGGAGTGTCTCTCCAAAATAGGGCTCCACAGCCACACGAGGAAGTGTGCGAGATGAACCATAGTCGTTCTACGACTGAAGGAGGCCACTGATTATTCACTGACATATTGTTGTTATATTTTGTAAATATCTAGAATCTACTGTGCCTTTATAATTTCATTAATCAAAGAATCATGTTAAAATGTTAAAACAGAAATGAATGTTTTAAAATTTTGTTCCAGACTCTCTGGCGTTTCATGAAAAAATTTGGAAACTAAAAAATTAGAATACATAACACAAAAAAACTTTTTTGATACATCAAATAAAGACCAACCTTTTCCAGATCTATTACACACAGCAGCTGCAAGCAGCACCTGAAAAGGGAGAAAAGAAATGTTTACGGATGTAGAGAGAGTAAAGTAAAAAGGACAAAATTTGTTTGTTATATATTTGTATTTTTATTATTTTGAAATGACTTGCTGTGAAAATGTATATATTTTTATTCATTATTTTGAAATGGCTTGCTGTGAAAATGTATATATTTGTATTCATTATTTTGAAATGTCTTAAGCTGTGAAAATTAGATATTCCACCTCAGTCTTCAGAGAATAAAAATTTAGGTAAATTCCTTAACTTTTCATTATTACATGATTTTGATCCCCTATATAGAAGTACTGCACACTGTTGGTTGAGCAGCCTATGTTTAATCTATTTACTTAACTCTTTCTCTCCTGACTGACGATACCAACGTTGATTCCATCAGAATGTGGTAAATAATTACGGAGAGAAAGAGTTAATTTAAAAAAAAAATTCAAGTACAAGACTAGTCTTGTATTTGCTTATTAAATGCAAAAGCATTTAAATGGGCTCAAAAATTGTATTGAGATGCAACATTGGTAGATTTATAATATGCCCATAAGAAGCTTTTTTCTTTTGTTAAGTAAATGCTTAGACCTTACAAAAGTAATATCTCTGCTTCTACTCTAGACTAGTCCTACAAGGATATAAAATTGGTATGCTGGAAATCTTTGTCAAATTTGTAAAAATGTAGATTTTGATCTTGAGTCTAGCCTCTGGGTTATTAGTAGTCAGTCTGAAATTCTCATCAACCTGCCGACATAAGCAGATCTAGATTCATCACTACATTACAGTTCAGGAAAACTCAATAGCGACTTTCAAGACATTGACTCCATGACAATCATAATGGAGCAAGTTTAAGTTTGGACTAATTAATATCTTTATGATGTATGAATTAAGAACACTTACTTGGGTAAGAATACTTGCATCTATACAATTTTTGAGTCATTTAATTATTAAACTAAATTTAAGCCTACATACATTGTTACAATAACTTAACAATTAATATGATTTTCTTATTTTTATATGAATTTCTTTTTACATTAACTAAAGACAGGCCAGTGTTACTTTTCCCACTCTCAATTGCTTCCTTCTTTGTTTATAACCGTCACCACAACAAGGCCACGAGATAAGTTTTATTTTTTATACTGTATACTGTAGCCTACCCAAATAAAAAAAAACAACTACATGTCCTCCGCTTCTCTAGCCCGATAGTAACCCTAGTAATAGTAATAAATGCATGTTAGTGAACACCCCTATTTACACAAAGGTTATAACTGACATATAAATATATAATATGTGTTTTAGGGCCTATTTAGTTTTTAATTTAGAAGAATTTTAGATAGGTTTTGTATAGATTGTACCTAAATTTTCTAAAAAAAAATCTCCTTCACTTCTCCTACCAGTTCTGTACTAGAAGAAAAAAAAATGGTATTGACAGTATTGTCCTACTCCTACCAGTCATTGAAGTCATTACCAGTATCCAGTGTTCTTTGAACCCGTGTTAAACCCTTGTTTTTCAGATTCAGAGTAAACGAAACTTAATAGATCTATGTCTGAACCATAAAGAGATGGATAATACCGGTAAACAAAAATATACGTGATCATGACATGATGATTAGATTCTATCTTATCTTATCTTATATAATACAGACGTTACTTCAAAAAAGAAGATGATTACGTCCTACGCGTCATGCATATTTACCAGTGACTTAAATTCTGCCAAGTCACTGGTTTTCCTGGCTAGCTCAGGCAAACCATTCCATGCTCTAATGGCACTAGGGAAGAAAGAGCATTTGTACAGATTTGTCCTAGCATATGGGACGAGGAACTTGCCTTTATCTTTGTGTCTTTCTGAGTATTTTATTAAGTTTTGTTTTTGTATTTGGAGATTATGGTTCAGTGTTTTGTGTATAATTGCTACTTTACTCTTAAGTCTTCTATGCTGAAGGCTTTCTAAATTTAGTGATTTTACTAAAGGTGTTACTCTAGTGAAATGTGAATATTCGTTTGTTATGAATCTCACTGCTCTATTTTGTGTCTGTTCTAGTTTCTTAATGTTTTCTTGAGTTGAGGGGTCCCAAACAGAGGATGCATATTCTATTATTGGCCTAACCAAGGTTAAATAGCATTTTAGTTTTATGTTCTTATTTGATTTATAGAAATTTCTTTTAATAAACCCTAATGCTTTGTTTGATTTTTTTATAGTTTCATCAATATGGGGATTCCATGACAGTTTTTCATTTATTATAACACCTAGGTATTTTGCTTTTTTAGTCTGTGTTACTGGTTTACCATGAATAAGATAAGTGGAATTAATTTGTTTTAGTTTTTTTTTTACTCTTAATAACTGACATTTTTCTGGGTGGAAAGACATGCTCCAATTTGATTCCCATTTCTGTAATTCATCTAATTCTCTTTGTAAAATTTCTGTATCTTTTGTTTTTATTGTCCTATATATTATGCAATCATCTGCAAATAATCTAACTTTTGTTCCTGAACTAATGCAATTTGGTAAATCGTTTATGTAAATTAGAAATAGTAGTGGACCTAAGACTGTTCCTTGGGGTACACCTGAGTTTACTGTTATTGGTGTTGATTTAGAACCATCTGATCTATTATTACAGTTTGTTCTCTTCCTATCAGAAAATCTTTAATCCACTGATGCAATGGACCATCAATACCAAAAAATTTTAATTTTTTAAGCAAACTATGGTGGTGAACTTTGTCAAAAGCTTTGGAAAAGTCTAGTAAGATAGCATCTATTTGTTCACTATTATCTAAACCCTTTGAAAAGTCATCAATTAGTCCTATTAGCTGTGTTTCACATGATAGATCTATGTTTCCTAAAGCCATGTTGGTATGGAGTAAGGACATTATGTTTATCTAAGTGGTTTATGATGTTGCTACATATTATGTGTTCTAGGATTTTACATGTGATGCTGGTAAGTAATATGGTCTGTAGTTTCCTGGGTCAGATTTTTCTCCGCTAGAATTTCTAGAATTTATTAGATCTACTAACTTACTAGTAGTACTAGTAGACTTACTACTGTTGTGGGGTGTTTCAAGTGTTTGCTAATAAAATAAATAATGATTAGACTAAGATCTAAAATAGAATTAGATCTAGAATTTTAGATCTAGACAAAAATGATGTAGCCATTCTATGATTCACATTGGCATTGTGATTGTTGGCAATGTTGCTAATACTACTATACTACAGTAGAATCTAGATTAGTTACAAACACTAGTTACAGTACTGTAGTGTAACTGTCTAAGTCACTAGATCTAGAATATAGATCTACAGATGCAGTCCACATAGAGACAGAATCAGTAACACTTACTACTCAGTTCAGTCTCAGTGACGAGTCGAGAGACCAAGAAAACCCAGTCACTGAGTCAGTCTGTCAGTGAGAGCGAAAAAGTTATAAGGACTGATAAAAACAATGACCAGTAATATAAAATCTTTACATAGCCAACGTAAAATATTTAAAACACTAATACATTTGATTGAAAATTCCACAGCGTAACGTACCATTTTGGGTTATTATTTAAGAAAACTAAAATCACTAGCCGGTTTGTGTGAATCTCAACGTAATCTGCTCCAGTGTCAACAAGATGGTGGACAGATCTTCCACGTCAAAGTAATATTACTGGGCAGGAAAACTTACTAATTTTTTAAAAGCTTTTTCTTAAAAATTACAACGAAAAAATGTATACATTTGAGTATATAAATTGTTTAGATTTAATATCCGATCAAATACGAAGAATAATAAATATTTCTTTTGCACTATTTTTTGTAACGCATTTACTCTATTCCGGAAATAGGTAGATAGAATAAATTTGTTTCGCACTTACATTTATATTCGATTATTAATAAGCATTTCGTTTGTGGTCAGTGCCTTTACCATTAGATTTAAATACCGGTATCTGCAGAAATAATTTCATCTCGTATTAGATCTAATATCAGTAGCGGCCTTAGGGGGTGGCAAGTGGGGCAACCGCCCCAGGCCCCGCGCCTGGAGGGGGCCCCACCCTTGTAGATTTTATTGTCACCAACTTCGAAAACTAAATGAGTGATCATAAACAAGGACTTGTTACTCAATATTTTCCCAGCATATTTATTATACCAATTGCCATTTAAGCTCTTAGCATACATTTTGATTTCAAAATACCGTTCAGTTTCGGTAAAGAAAGCCTTATCTAAGAGGCTATCAACGTTTAACAGTTCACAATAAAAACACATAAGTTGAAGCAACAATTCCAAATCGTTTATTTCGTATAAAAATAACGACGTCTAATCGGATTTTATTAGGAAAATGCGTAGTGATAAAGTTTGAACTACTCTTTGTATTATGAACAATTGTATATGAAAGAGTCATTTATAACATCTGTAGTAACATAAATGTAACTTTTGACTAATTGTTTCTTTTTTACCGTTACACCGGTACAGCGTTTCTCACTTTCACTGTGAGTAAAAAAATATTAATTTTCTTGTATTTTAGCGTTTAATATTAATTTATTAATAGTTAAAAATAAGTAATCCATTTATCTTAAAAAAAGCACTGAAAATAAGTAAACAATTGTACAGTGTATTCTCGACTGTCGCTGGTGAGACGTCCTAAGACCTCACGCGAAGGTCAGATTTTCGCAGTAGGCAATTAAATTTCATAAACGTATAATATTTTCGGATATAAACTGTATCACCAGTTGATGTGATTGTACAGCTATTTCGGCAAATCAGCTTCCAACAAGTTTGGCGATGACATTGTTTCCTTTTTCTAATTGGCTACTGTGCAAAGACATAGTGCCAATTGGAAATCTGTGTCAACGTGTTGAAAAAAACAACTACAACAAACAAACAAAAAATGCGGGAGTATTTTTAGCGGTCCCCGAAAGTGAAAAAGACGCTATTAGTTTTTTTAGGTATTTCTGTCCGTCCGTCCGTTCCGTTTAGATGTCGTAAAAGTTATTGAAAATCCGATATCATAATATTTTAGACCATTCAAAGTTCTGATGCAACGGCTACTTTTTTCTTTTCTAAAACAGAAAAATCTTACTGTTCAATCACTTATGCAAGCAGTTTCGTTCAGAAAAATACATCACTTTTACAACTATTCATTATCAATAGTAACAAATACTGGAAGCTCTTTAATATAGGAGATGACTTTTTAAATAGGTTTATGCAAAATGTTTTACTATTTTTTTTCAAACTTTTTCTTTTACATTTGTATTGCTAAGTTAAGTAAGTTCTGTTATACTAACTACTACATTTAAACAGAGAAAAAAATCTATTTTGTATGCATATAAGTTGGACATAATTTAAAACAACATTTAATAAGTAGTTTTTCATATTATCGCGTGTCATAATCTGGTAGAAGCAGATATCGAACTTCACATTCACTTTCACTTATCCTTTGGTCTGATGGACCGCTGGGGCACCACACAAGCTCTGTAAACCTTCTTTCTCCATTCTACTCTGTCATTTGTCTTTGATAGAATTTCATTCTGATGTTCTTTCTGAAAATATTGAAAACTGCCTTTTTACCTGCCTGGGTGGACCACTTCGGGCTCCGATTTTGAGTTTGTGTTTCCACACAAACTGTTTTTGTAACCTTATTATTTTTTTTTTTTAATTTAAACCTGTGATAAGACTCTTCCGCAAAAGTCGGGTCTTCAAAAGTGAATGGACCAGTGTAGCTCCTATAGCACACTTTATTCTTAAAGAACATCTTATTGGCTTCAATTTGCAGAGTGAGAGAGGCGACATAATATTAGTAGTGCGGGTGTTTTCCTTTTTTATTTGCATCTGTTAATGTAGAACAATTAAAATACAGTATATAATGTACTTGAGCGGCGAATAGTAAACCAGCAGTACCTACGTAATGTTCTGTTTTGTTACAAAAATAAAGCCCACAGCTTTGAGGCGGACATTCTGTATTGTCATTGTTACAGCGTTAGAGACGGATTAGCCCGTTAGCGAGATGTGGTACGGTATATATATATATATATATATGTATATATATATAGTCTACCTTTACGGCTAAGGGCCCCGCACATGAAGCTCGCCCAGGGCCCCGCGCACTGCTAGGGCCGCCCCTGTCTAATATGATTATAAAATAGTAACGTGTAAATTACACGTTAAAAATAACATGCATGTTATTTTTTTTCTGTCTGATTCAGGGAACCCGTTTTATGCTCTAATGGCCCTAGCGAACAAACAAATGAAATTCTCTCTCTACCCAGAAGACATGATGACTGTGAAATAAATGAGAATCCCATTTACAAGGTAAAAGGATGTCTGTGATAAATAAATCTCGAAATGGCCAATGCATAATTTTTCGACTCAGATCCGGACATAACAGAAAGAGAAAACATATGTTCCGGATTAAAGACGAGACTAGCGAAACCTGCCCTTGTGCAGGGCCGGTCTTAGGCCACGCACTGCAAACTATGCGGTCGCAGTGGGCCCCGCGCTTTCATAGGCCCCGCGTTAATTCAGTGTGTAATCATTAAATTGCAAAATATATACGAAAACTGCTGGAAATCTCCTGAGTTTATTAAACTCTCCTGAAAATTCTTAATAATCTCCAGAAAAATAGACAAAATTGTCTTTTGTTGGTGTCATTTATTGCGGAAAACGCCAGACATGTAATAAAATGTGATAATCGGGCGAATTTTCACCTTTATCGGAAGTTAAACATAGAGTTGAAGCTAGGTGCTGAAACAAATGTGATAGGTACATACATATATAGAACATAAATCAATAGCAGCACCGGGGACCAGGCTTGGACTGGCCCGCCGGGACACCGGGAAATTCCCGGTGGGCCGGCGGCTGCCAACTGCCAAAAGAAAGTTATTATATTTTTTATTTTAAGTGAAATTACCGTTGATTATATGATAGCTTCAAATAATAGTTTGTATTGAAAATAACCAAACTGAAACAGAACAATCATTACTTCACGTTACGAGCCTGGTCAAATACAGTCTCTCCAGGCCAGACTCACGTATGGCAGGCATGTTAAACTGGGTGTTCGGGGGCCGCATGCGGCCCGCGACTACCTTGCAAGCAGCCCACTTGGCCACCTAAAAAAAATTATACAAATAATGTTAATCTATTACGCTGGAAAACAAGAGATGACAAGCTACTTGAATGGAAAAATAGTGTTTATTAAACTGAACAACGAGGGTGAGTCTGCAGTGAAAGCAAGCTACATTTTGTCAAACTTCATTGCAAGCCATTGCAAATCATTTAATAAATGTGATTTTATGAAGGAGTGTTTCGTTAAAGCCGAAGTCATTTATTCAGAAAAAAAGGAGAAAGCATTCAAAGAAAAAGCGTTAACTTGTGACACTGTTGCAGATAGAATAAATGAAATGTCAGTCAGCTTGCTTGATCAATTAAAGAACGACAAAGCTGATTTTGAATTATTTCATTAGGTCAACTGTTGGCTATATTCATAAGGGCCTTTAACAGGAATTATCACATATACCAGGAACTACTCGAGTTCTGTTCTATGTATGTGGGGGGAGGGGCATCTAAGAGTAGGTTTTCCGTGCTGCCTTTAGGTTCTCTACTCGAGTTCGTTGTCGAGCCTCGACCCTCCTTCTAGGTAGCCAAGCCAAGTTAAAGGGCACTTAGTCTCTCGATCACGCGATCTAATTTGATTTTGAAAATGCTGCTGGAAATGTGCAACTAGAGCTTATAGAATAGAAGTCAGGTTCTTAATTGAAATCGAAGAATATTGAAATGGCTGTGCCAAAGTTTTACAGTCATTTACCCTGAACGGTTCGTTAAATTGCGAAAATTTGCAGCTATTATTCTAGCTATTTTTGCATGCACTGGTCTCTGTGAACAGTTCTTTTCCATAATAAAAGCTATCAAAACACCTCACCGTTCGAGATTATCTGATCAAAATTTGCATCTTGATGAAAGCGTCAGTGGCAAACAAACTTCAACCTGACATTAATAAAATGGTATCCCAGAAAAGATGTCTGGCATCAGGACAAAGTTTGCTGCCTGGTCGAGCGGTTTGCACGCTGGACTGTCGTTTGGATTTATCGATGGTTCCGGGTTCAAACTCTGCCCGCTCCCATCCCCCGTCGTCCTGCGGGAGGTTTGGACTAGGAAGTAACTATTTTCAACTCTGAAGGAACATCCGAAACGTGTAAAACATTTTACATTTTTACAAAGAAAATAATAATTAATCATAGTAATTTTTAATTAGCCAATTGTACTTAAAATTTAGCTAAGGGACAGGTATGCCATTAATTATTGTATTATATTGTATTATTTCTAATTTACATAAAACTAGAAGGCTGTTTTAAAACAGAATTTTTGCTGCGGCCCCTCAGGTCATAGTACATTATTTATGCGGCCCATATACTTTAGTGAATATGGTATATGTGATGTATGGTGTTATTTTATGTCTATGTCTTAAAGCGGTTGAAGTTGTTACTTTATTTGGGGTTTTAAAAACAGGTGCAGGCTTTTTTCGGGACTTATGGTTGTCGCTTTGTGTTTGGCGTGAATTTAACAAATTAAAATACATATCTGTAATTGGTGAAACCCGTTGGTGAGCAAAAGACAGAGCTCTTACTAAAATATTAGGAAACTTCTTTATCAAACATTCCAATCACGGCAATCAAGAAACACAAATTATCGATTTTTTGTACATTGACTTGCTACAAACATTTTATGATATTTCTACATCAAACAAATTCAATAATGATGTCCGATACAGAGCAAAAGCTCTGTTAGATTGATTGACAAGTTTTGAATTTATTCTAACGGCACAATTATTTCTGAAAATATTTGAACATTCAACGCCATTATGTTATTGCAAACAACTGGAATGGATATACTACGAGCCTATAAGATGGTTCAAAACAGTTTCAATGAATTAAGCAAAATACATAGAAATTTTGATTCTATTTTTTAAGCAGCTACAAATTTCTCAACATTTGCAAACAGTGAACTAGAAAAAAGAAAGCTCGACATTGAAGTGCAGACTGTTTTGAAAGAAATGAGAATTATAGTCATCCAACCACTTGAAAGTGCGAAACATAAATTTCGTATAAATGTTCACAACTTGGTTATGGATCAAGTAATGAATAGTTTACAACAGATTCTCTGAGCATTGTAGTCTTTACGCTGATTTATCTTGTTATGATCCAAGAAATTTTGCAGAAATTCTGAAAAGAATGCCTAGTGATGCACTGCAGCACCTGAGTGGGTTGCTCAATAAATTTGATGATACTGTAACAACTGTTGTGGGAAGCGTGGTCGAGAGGCTAAGTGCGGCTTGAGCTTGGCTTGCTTTGCTAACTAGAAGGGGGCTCGAGGTTCGACACCCTTTTACTGAGCGCCCAAAGGCAGCACGGGAAACCAACTCCTAGATACCCCCTCCCCCCACTGGTCCACAAATGAGATTGGACCAAAGCGCTCTGAGCATGCTATAAGCATGAAAGTAGCGCTATATAAAAGCTATAATAATAATAATAATAATAATAACAAAAGATCAGCTTCAAACTGAATTATTGGATTTTGCAAGGAAATGGGAACATTTTCAAACAACTCTTGAAGATGTATATAATAAGATCTTTGAAATGGAAGTATCAGACTCTGTCTCAGACAACATTCAACAGTCTGAAACAGTAGAATTACCAGGCAATAACCACAGAAATAAATGCAAATCTTAACAAAAAATGTAGTTTGTTGTTATTTTGTTCTCCAGAAGTTTAATTTGCATAGTCTTGCTTATTCAGATTTGAATCTGCTTACCAATTTGTTTTGACATTATCCTATTGCAAGTTTAGACTCTAGTGTTTCTCGTGTTTAGGTTGTTAAAACTAGACGTTATTTAACTGTTTAATATTGTTTTACATAATTACGAATTTGAACATGAAATAAATAAAAACATTCTTACAACTTAAAGTAGGGTTTTGGAACTTTGAAATTTGATTATTATTTTTAATATATATTAAATAATTATAGAAACTAAAGAAAAATATATAAAAATTAAATTAAAAATAAGTAGTAATATTAAATTATTGAAAAAAATTATATGAAGCTAATGATGAAGTGGGCCGCCGCCATGACCTAATTTCCCGGGCCGGTTTTTTGAGCCAGTCCGACCCTGCCGGGGACAAAGGGAAAAAGTAGTGAATTAAATGCTACGAAAATAAGGGACTGCGTCGACCGGGGGCCCGAACCTGCGACCCTGGCAACGGCAAAACCGCCTAGCGATAACGCATCATGCGAAGGTAGCCTCTAGACCATCCGAATGTCCAAAAAAACATTCTTCTGATCCAAAGACACTACGCCCGTATGCACAGACAGCCGTTAGGCATGCATTAAACAAACAATGACTCTATCTAATTGTGTATCTCTCATAATGACACGTGGACAACATCAATACAATACATATAGAAGCTTCAGTGGATACGAGCAATTAAGCTTAATATTTAATTTTTGATGTAAAAACACTCATTTGGGGGCCCCCTCAAGTGGGTGCCCGTGGGATTTTCCAGTTCTCTTCCTCCTCCCCCACCCCAAAAACGCCACTGTTGCCGGGGAGCACTACTTACCATTCGACAGCTGAGCTGCAAAGGACATATCCCGTATGAGGTCCACTTACCTGTTACCTATCCCTTAGTCTGGTGGACCGTTGGGGCACCAAGCAAGACCTGAAGACCGTCTTTCTTCATTCCTCTCTATCCTTTGCCCTGATTAGAACTTCTTTCATGTTGTCTTCCCATCGCTTTCTCTGTCTGCCTCTTCTTCTTTTTCCTGGTACTGTTCCCTGGAGGAAGGTCTTTGCGAGTCCCGAAGATCTTGTTATATGGCCATACATTTTGAGCTTGCGTTTTTTCACAGTAGTTAGCAGGTCATCATGGGGTCCGATCGCTGCAGTAACCCTGTCTCTAATCGCCTGGTTTGTGATGCGGTCTTTAAATGTGATGCCTAGGATTCTTCTGTAGCATCTCATTTCCATTGCTAGGATCCTCCTCTCTACCTCTGCAGTCATGGTCCAAGACTCGCAAGCATATAGAAATGTGACCATGAACAGGGAGCGCATCAGTCTGATTTTGGTGCCGAGGGCTAAGCCTTTGTCTTTCCATATTGTTTTAAGTTTAGAAAGGGCTGCTGTGGACTGTGCTATTCGGACCAATAGTTCGGGTTTTGTTCCCTCATCCGAAACAATAGCTCCAAGGTATTTGAAGCTGCTAACGCTAGTTAGCTTTTCATCTCCGATACTGATGGTCCTCGTAAGGCCTTGTTGGCTATTGGTCATAATTTGCTTTTTTTCTGCATTTATGTCCACTTACCCATTGAATAATGCAGGAAACCTCTGGCTTCTGGAGTGTATGTAGCGACCAAGCGTCACACGACTATACGACCTATTAGTCTGAACTGCCCATATGTTGTGACGTTGCACGTCCGTGTTCAGGCCTTCTGGTGGACTCAGGGGCGTCCCTAAAAATTCCGATGTTCAACGAGATTCGAACTCAAAACTACTCGATTGGGAAGCCTAGCGCCCACCCCTTTACCCCCATTTTCTAAGGTTACAGTTAATAATTTACAGTTGAAAAGGTCTTAAGCTATTTGAAATCTGGGGGCCCATATAAGTCCAGACATTGTATGTACCGTGACTACTAAATGTTTCTTGGAGGCCCTAAGCTAGAACTTATGTTGCATAGAGGTAAATACACCCCTAGCCTCATGGTTGTTTCACCATCGGGTGTGGGCCCTTAAATAATCATGGGCCCGTGTTCATTAAACCTCGTCGTGCCATGGTTGCTACGCCACTGGTTACAGTATATTAAATTTATGCCACATTTATCAGCGATATACATGAAACAAAATGTAAACAAAGTTATGAACTCTCTTTTAGGTGTAATTATTTGGACAAATAAATCCTTTTATTCTTTCATTTTTTTAAAAATATTTAGCAGTAAAGTGGAAACAGACATAAAAAAAAAACAAGATTACAAAGAGAGTTTGTATGATACACAAACTCAGAGACGGCCCCCGTCGGAGTCGGATCCCTGTCAAATCCGCCTATTCGCAAGATGTTTCGGATGTTCCTTCTAAGTTGAAAATAATTAACTTCTCACTGGACGACGGAGGATGGCAAGCAGGGTATAAACCAGCCTTATCTTGATGTTTGCGCACTAGACTTTAGTTCGGATTTATCGTTGGTCCCTGGCTCAATTCCTGTATGCTCCCATCCTTAAACTTTCACAATATTTCTGAAAGAACAGTAAAGGTTAAATCATATTTTCAAAAGCATTTAGTGTTTTTTTTATCTAACTGTGACGGACAGACAAACCAACAGACAAAACGCACAAAAATATGCTTCTTTCATTCTAATGGGGGCACTAAATAATTTTTTTTTTTAAATCTGATTTTTTAAAAAATTTAAGAAATTAGTTTAGAATCATGTCATTGCCGGGCTTTACGCTAGTACACGAAAGTCGCTGCTAAAAGTTCATTTTAAAATGTGCGTGATATCTATATGTTTAGTGCATTTCTTATAGTAACATTTCCTCCCTTACATTTACGTAATTGTTTTAGAATTGGTGTTTTGTTATTAAAAAATCGCTTGCATAATTAATTTTATAAATTAAACGGTTTGCTTTTAGAAAACTAAAAGCAGCCGTTGCACCTAAACTTTCAAGCCGCATTTAATGGTGAAAAATATTTTTCGTATCTCTTCTAGTTTTGGCGCCCTGAGTGTGACAGACGGACAGACGGACATTTTGCACAAACCTAATAGCGGCTTTTCCCTTTACGGTGGCCGCTAAAAATGAGTGGAAAGTTTAAAATTATAGGAAGAAAAAAAAAAAAAGATTAAAAAGACTGAGTATCGAGTTAGCAATGCAGACTGTCACAAATCATGTGACTATCAGCTCATCAGCTTTGGGCTCTGAAGATATCTACACCGCCACGGCTCAGTCCAATGATCAATCGAAAATTTATTCTTATAAAGAGTTTGATAATCGATTGGGAAAAGACCAAAGTCTATTTTTAGAACACATTTCTACATTTAGTTATCTGGTAGGTATTGATCGCTAGAATTCTTTTGGATCAGGCCTCCAAGGTGAATAGAGCGACTATTAAGCATTTGCAACAGAAATGTTTCTTTATACGAAGAACCGAAATGTGCAGGAATCATCTGGGGGCCACTATTATCTGGAAAGTTGTCAGAACAATATCACCATTATCAAAAATGGTCTTTGGTTTTATCTGTTAGATGTAGACATAAGTTTCATAAATTCATTCATGGATCATGATCATTTTCATTACCATCTTCAGTAATCTGACTTAAATTGGTAAGCGTCAGCAGTTGTTCTTAGCAGGATATCAGGAAAGAGGCCGGTCCATTCTTTTATATTAACCAGCCAGCTTTTTATTTATGGTTGATCCTGTCTTCGTGCTCCCTCCCGTGTACATTGAATAATGATTTTTAAAATATGACAAAACCAGCTCCGCTCGCTTCTCTTTCTCTATTATGCCGTTTTTAAGGAAGTCTTTTTCTTTATAAAATTATACTGTACTCATGATTTATATCTTTCGGTGTTTACAAGCTTATGATAAGTTATTTAGGTGTGTGTGTGCGTGCTTTTTCTTTTCGTATGTAAAAAGTGCCTTTTTATTCCTTTTGTTATTTTAGTAGCCATATTTTTACTGTCTCTCAATACTAAATTCTTTTTTAAAAATCCCCATAAATTCCATTATTATTTCAAGGGATACAACTGTTGAGAACATACATCTGAATGAAATGCTCGCAGTTGCCGGTCTTTGACTGGGGCGTTGTTGTGCTCATGGTATGTATATGAATTTAACCAAAGCTGTTAAATTCAAAAGTTAAAGTAACCATTAGTAAACCTTTCATGGGTAGATGGACACAGGATGAAAAGGAATTTCGAAAACGGTTCTAACGATATTCAAAGAAGTTTGACAGCATTTGTATATCTTTGGGAGAAAAAATACTTTCCCAACAGACCACATAGTGGAAATTTTGACCCATATAATTAAACAAAATACATTTATTATATGATCTTACAATTCGAGATTTTGAGTGGTCCAACAACCAGTAGAGAGATTAAGTGCTCTAGCACCTTTTAGACGTTGTCAGGAATGTCTTTATACATACATATATATATATATATGTTATATATACATATACATATATATTAGATTTAATACTAACTACTGTGAAGAAACGAAAGCTTAAAATGTATGGCCATGTAACAAGATCTTCGGGACTCTCAAAGACCTTCCTCCAGGGAACAGTACCAGGAAAAAGAAGAAGAAGAGGCAGACAGAGAAAGCGGTGGGAAGACAACATCAAAGAATGGACAGGCCTACCATTGAATGAGATTTTAAACAGGGCAAAGGATAGAGAGGAATGGAGAAAGATGGTCTTCAAGTCTTGCTTGGTGCCCCAACGAACCACCAGACTAAGGGATAGGTAACAGGTAACGGGTAACAGTTAAGTATAATTATGTTATTTGAGAAAAACTATTTTTCTTTTTGTGTTGTAATTATATTAATCCCTAAGTAGAACCTAACAAAAATACAGTGTACATACAATCGTACATATAGTATTATGTTCGAGATGATGATTTAAAAGAAAATTATGAATTTAATACTTATGATATTTACACAATAATATTGACATGAATAATATGAATAATGTTACCTATGAAGATATCCAATTTTAATTACATTCATAGAAATTTAAATACAAAATATGTATGTAATGAGCACCTTTTATGATGTATAAGAATAATGTTATGACACTGGCAGGGACTTTAGCACCACAGATTCTTCACTGTATCAAAATACATAGGAAAATGTCAATGAACATCCACTCTGTCAATGGCAATCAAGGTCTGTCATGAACTTCTTTACGTCTTATCTTATCTTATATAATACAGACGTTACTTCAAAAAATAAGATGATTACATCCTACGCGTCAGGCATTCAGTCATGCATATTTACCACTGACTTAAATTCTGCCAAGTCGTCAATAGCATATGTCAATAGGGCCTACTGGCCATGATAACGGCCACACTGTCAATGGTAACCCCAAATAGTGCCCAATGCTGACAAAAGAAAACCAAAGCTGAAATGGGAAACGCCAACGCTGAAACCCCTATTGAAATAAACAACAGACTGTAACGTGAAATCTAAAAATATAGATACGAAAAAAAAACGGATTAAAGAAAATAATGTAAATATGAAGTAAAACTTACCCTAAACAGGAGCCAAAGCTGTTGCGTAGCTAGTGATTTGCCATCATTTGGGTCCCCGGTGGGCTTGACCTCTTTAGGGGCCCCTGCATTTTGATATTCGACATCATGACATGAGATAATGACGTAATATTTAATATTTAATGTTAAAAAAATAATTTAAACACTAATTTGAGGGCCCCTTTCAAGTAGTGGTCCGGGGGATTTTTAAAATTCTCCCCCATCCCCCAACCATAGTTACGCCACTGGGTCAAAGAGTCCTACCCAGAGCCCAGAATAGATCCAAGGCATTATGGTTAGGATGTTTAGTAGCATAAGACCAAGACTTATTCAAGACCAAAATAAACGCGGCTTATCTCTCAAACCAAAGATAGCGAAATGCAACCCAAACTAAGAGTTGGCAATGGACCTCATTCACCAATCGTAAACAAACAACATTTAGCCACGTCATCATATTGATAAAACAATGAAAAATACGTATCACATGACAGCCTTTATGATTACATAATTTGTTTAGACGAGATAAAGAATCACGTGGCTAAATGTTGTTTGTTATCGTTTGGTAAATGAGGTCCCTTGACGTGACACTAAAATATGACAAAGTGACAAGGAAAAAAATAAGGTACACATTATTTTAATTGTAAAATGACGTCCTAGATCCTAGAAGAAAGCTGCACGCTTTAAATATCTATGTTGGATAAAGCGGCCCTTTCAATTTGTGTACATTTTTTTTTATTCACAAACACTAAACCAAAAAAAAAAACTGCGACAGACGCATCAGATCGCTTCCACTTATAACAGTAATAGAGTGCTAGGTGACTGCAGGATTGAGCGTTTATTAACACTAAGCCTCTAACAGGTGTTTGTTATGGAGTGTGCGTGTTTCTATGGTGACGGTGTGAAGAGATTGGCCAATTGGTTGGTGGCTATATAGTGTGAATGATGCAAGAGAAGCGTCATTGTCGTTAGCTGTCTTAGGTGGGACAGACGGACTCCATATAACCAGAGTGAAAAGACGTGTTTTTGTAGTGAATTGGTTTTTGTTTAAAATACCATTTTATATTATTAGAACTAGATCTAGATCTAAATTACTTCAAGTGTTAGATCTAGAAGTCCATATAATGAAAAAAAAAATATTAAAAATGGTACAAATAGGCAGTGTCCTTTGGCTGGATTACTAGCGTCGTTCATTCACACAGCCGACAGTATCAAAATCACGGGTTTGGTGCTAATCGATACCTGATTTGAGCCAAATATATTTTTTTTAAAATATATTTTATTATATTTTAGGTTTTCAAATTGAGGTATTGTATTGTTTAAATTTTTTTTCCCTGTTACACATTTCACATCAACAATTGTATAAAACTTATAATTCTAATAATATCAATACTATGATATTATTATACCAGCACGCCAAAAGAACTATACCATCGTATTACAAAAGTATGTCAATAAACTTTATAAATCAACAAATAAATTACTCTGCCTGAAGGACATATGTGTCCTAAATTTATAAAGAAATGTCCTTAAGTTTTAAGCTGTTATGATTATTATTTTTAAAAAAGGTTTTGTTTAAGTTTAATTGCAAATGTACTGTCCAAGGAGTTTGTTGACTTACTGTCCAATTACTGTAGTGCGTGGCTTCAGGCATGGCTATGTGGATTCTTGTGTTTGTTTATTCAGCAATGGGGGAACTTAAAGCAATGGTCAATAATCATTACCGCTGCAGCTTCTTCAGTTCTGTGTTTAAAAAAAAAACAACTTTATTAAGTCGAGGAAGTAAAGGGAGGTAAAAAATGTTTCTTCACTTCTTCACTTGCTAAGTCATGATTATATTGTAAGAGATGCTGATTTTTAATTTTTTGTTGTTGTAATATTCATCCTCGTAAGAATGATCTAGGTTTAAGCTGGGGTTATTTATTGTATGGCAAGAGTTAAAACATCAAAGTGTGCCGTCTACAGCATTATTCTTTTTTTAAAAGACCTTTGAATTTGTTTTGGGAGGCTGTGAAAATAATTTTATATATTGTTACAACTCTACAGTGGTGGACTGAATGTGTTTACATGTGTGAGACCCACTGGCACACAGACTTTATGCGCGTCACACAGGTCAACCAACTACTGTACCTAGTGTGATCTGCGCATGACCCGAGCTTGGACGGAGAGAACAGTCCAGCGGAGAGAAAGACAGTGATAACTAGAACTGTGTGTGTGTCGGACAGTCAGATGTAGTCCAGTCCAGATAGAGACAGTTAGGACTGGTGTTAAGAAGAAGGTTTCGAAAATGTAGCATGTACGCGCTTATTAGATGTTCTGTTGTGTTAGTTAGGCAGTTGTATTGTTTAAGCATTTGTAGATAGTGGAGCCAATTGTGTCGTATTGGCTTTGGTGTTGTATTTGTTAATAAACCGCCACTGTGTTTTTGAAGCTCTTGTTGTTAAGTTCTTGAGTTAGATGTGTTGTGTTGTTGCTAAGCAGTGTGAGCAGAAGGCCTGAGAAGTGAAGTTCGTTACAATATAT
>JADKLZ010071522.1:19878101-19890943 GCA_021533235.1 Biomphalaria straminea
ACAAGAAGGAGAAGGATACATTACAGTGGCAACATTACAGTTGTATCGCTCGCACACACACACTCTCACAAACGCAGACGAAATCTGCAAGTGATTTCTTTTGCTTTCCTATGTGTATCCCAGTTCTCTGTAAAAGATCCCCAGCCGTCTTTTTTGTGGGCCAGTTGCTGCCAGCTGTTCCACTTTATGCTTCTTATCCTGGGCAATGCTTGTCAGCCTCAACGTGGCGCTCGGGAGAAAACAGGTGTAAGAGGAGACGATTATGCCAATAGAGAGGCAAAGAAAGAAACCCGGTTGCGGTTCCTAAAGTCCGAGCCCATTGCACTGGCGGGGATGGAAGAAAGCCCCAACAAGCCATCTCACTATTCACACAACGTTCCTCGGGAGCCGTTTTTTTATAGCACTGCATGACTCTTAGAGATGGATTATGGGGAAATGTCTCCAGTGTGCTCTGTCTTTGGCATGGTTTCTAATCTGAGAGTTTTGGGTTACGAGCCATTGTAAAAGTAATGTAAAATAGTTACGTCTGCTTGAATCTTTCCCAGACAGAAGTTTGTTCAGAAAGACACTTGAAGACACGATTTTATAGGCCGAGAGTTCTAAAAGTCGATTTTATAGGCCTAGAGTTCTAAAAGTCGATTTTATAGGCCTAGAGTTCTAAAAGTCGATTTTATAGGCCTAGAGTTCTAAAAGTCGATTTTATTGGCCTAGAGTTCTAAAAGTCGATTTTATAGGCCTAGAGTTCTAAAAGTTGATTTTATAGGCCTAGAGTTCTAAAAGTCTTAGACTCAGCTTTTAGGGCAAATACAAAGAAGAAGACTGCTTCGTAATAAAGTTACAATGAACAGTGGATTCCTTTTCATATTTGTTATGGTAAGATTAACGTTTAACTCTAGAGACTGGAGACTCCTTGAAAAAGTTATTGAACCTTTTGTTTCATTTCCTTCGTCAACTTTTTGTGTTGCTGTGAAGATTGCGTCATGATTTGTGTATAACTATCATCTAGTTCTTAAACGTCCACTTCAAACTAACTACCTGTTTCCGGCTCCCATCTCTAGCATCTATCTCCGAGTACCAGTCCCGATTACTGACATGATAGTTAACAAAGGCATCGCTCGTTCGCACTAGTCTTTACCATAGTATCGATTTTTGTCGTTTGAAAAAAAAAAAAACACTCGATCCCAGCGTGAAATCATCTTTGTTAATTGAGGCAATAGATAAAAATCATAGCCGCGTTAAAAGTGGTTCAACCGGGCTACCCGGCTGTAAAGCCAGGACACTATGACCTTCCACTTTACACACACATTAGGCGTTTTAATGTGATCGATTATTTACGCCTTGAAGGCTAGAGGCTGAACTAAACGAAAACACTGCCGTGATTGGAACAATAATTAATTAAGGCTTAATTATTGATTGAAATATTAATGACTAGTTGTCTCTAATTGTAGAAGTTGGTAATACCAAGTTACCAACCACAACGTAATCAAAAAGCAAAACATTATCTAAAATAACATAGTAAACTAGCAGCAATACTACTCTAGGACCAGTGGTTAGGCCTGAAAGATATGGACGCTAATGAAAACAACTAGGAGGTTAGAACTATATGGAAGAAGAGCACCAACAATGTGATACAACAATTATATAAACTCAACCATAGTGACGGAAATAAAAAGAACTTTTGGAAGGGATCTTTGGGCCCCTCTGAGTCCACCCAACTTTAAAGGGTACTTAACACTAGTTGGGGAAAGTAAAGGCGATTGATCGTTGTGCTGAGCACATGACACCCTCGTTAACCATGGGTCATAGAAACAGATGACATTAATATCAATTGCCCTATAGATCACCTTGGAGACATGTCAGAAATTAATGGGACGAAAATATCTTAACTGTTGTCACCAAATAGGTACTCAACCCAAAGGAACAAGATAGAAAGATGTACAGAGTGGAGCAGTCAGGGCCGGTCCTAGCAATGCGAAGCTGATTGCTCGGGGCCTAGTTTGTGTGGGAATAAGTATAATAAGTGAAATTTAATATTTTGTATAAGAAAAGAAAAATCGACTTTGAATTTTTTTCATTGTTTACTAGGTTAAAAATTGCAATCAGTTGTTTGCTAATCTAATAACCAATGGCATATTTATATGATATGCCAGTGACTATACAAGTAAATAAAGAATTGGAACTTCAGATTACGGTAAAAATTCGCCCGAATATTACATTTTATTACATGCAAGCCGACAATGCTTTTTTTTCTTTTATCGCTCGTGGGATTGGCGTTTTCCGCAATGAATGACACCAACAAATGACAATTTTGTGTATTTTACTTGAAATTTTTAAGAGTTTTCAGGAGATTTTAATAAATTCAGGAGATTTCCAGGAATTGTTCGTATATATTTTGCAATTTAATAATTACAACTTGAATTAGCGCGGGCCTATGAAAGCGCGGGGCCCACTGCGACCGCATAGGCTGCAGTGCCCTAAGACCGGCCCTGGGAGCAGTAGTGTGTAACCTTTTCCGTCCTGAACGCCACATAAATTTCCGGCAGGAATGACATGAGCTACATCGTCTCATTAAAGGACACAGCCCTCGGTTTGATATCACTTGTGTAGGGAAAGATCTACAACAGCGTAGAGTTCGGGTATGGAGAGATCTGAATGACAAGATGCGTGAAAGCAGGTCTAATGCCACCTTAATAATTTGTAGTCACAGTGGGATGGATGGAATATGCAGGGGAGTGCATCGTGTTGCTGTCGGTGCGGAGAAAGTGGAAACATGGGTAAGTCATGAGGACATAATCCACACACAGTCCTCCAATTGGTTACTCTTAACTAGACCAGGACCAATTATTCAGCCCTGATTAGATCTATAATTTTTTCCAGGAACATCTAGAAAGGCATGACTATTGTGATTAAGATTAAGATTTTCCTTTGGCCATCTGCGATTGTCCTCGACAACGGATTATCCTTTTGTCTCAAATGTGTATCCCGTGGTTTTTGTAAGTGATCTCTAGCTGTCTCGTTCTGAAGCCGCGTTCAATCAGATGCCCTCTTCTATGTCAGCAAAATTGTGCCTAAGCTGGTCTTAAAAGCGTTTCCATGGGGCACGTTTGTTACGTCGACCACCTTTTGGCTCAAAAAAAGATTTCTTTTGGCATACGTTAGTTCCCCATACGGGATACGTGCCCTGCCATAAAAAGTTCCAATATATTGTCGAGCGTTAGCTATGACATCGCTGTTTGTAGTGTGACCTTGCCACATTATGTTCATGATGGAGAGCAGATCATCTTTGGTGAAAGTGCTTATGGAGTCTTAGTTACTTTCTGTATAATACCAATGTCTCAGATCAACATAGAAGGGGAAATAAATAGTTATAAGCATTGCTGTCATGATTACCGTTCTTTGTTTCTCGCCTCTTTTCTTCACAGATCATAGCAGCAGGTGTTTTAGAAATGAGCATTGCATGATAAAACTATGAAAACAAACATAAACAACATATTTAATTAATTAATGCTAGTCGACCGGCGGCGTAGTATACGGTGATGTGCATAGGCTTACATGCAGATAAGAAGCGGAGGGATCTTAAGGGCTCAAGAACTTTTTTCTTCTACCGTTCATGTTTTATACTTGACTCAACAGGCTTGCGTGAGTCACTCCATAATTGCCCAAGGCGCCGCTGAGCTACTTAGCGCCCAAAGCGCCACTCCACTGGACTCGCCCACACAACGGCGCCCAGAAGCTCAGGGAATATATCGTGCAGTCGTTTTTTTTTTTTTACGCAGCGGAAGGCTAAAACACACCCGTGATTGTCGCCCGCTTCTCCCGTTACCCTGAATTAATGGTATCTACAAACACAATTAATTAATGGTGTGCTCTCCCCTTGCGAAAATAAAAATAAATACAGGTTGCGTCCCTTGCGTCAACACTGCCTTTGATTGTTTTAATTGTACTTGCCGGAACGGGTCGTTTCCAGTTACTCAATGCTTAATCAATGTCATATTTATGTGGGTATATGAAAAAAAATATGGGTGCAGGAGTATACCTCTTTATATATAACAATAAAGGTCCTTTTTTTTAACAATAGGTACACGAAGAAGATATTCAAATGCACAGCTAATATGAAGGCTACTAAAATAAGTAAAGTTCCCCTGCGAGACCTAGCGATATATAAGGCAGATGATGAAAGGGTCATCTGTTCCTGTGGCCCACGGTTGACCAAGTTGTCATGTGACCAGTACAACGACCAACCGCCTTTTGGTTTTCCTCAACCAATGTCAGGCACTTACAAGAGCTGGATGGACTTAAAAGTGCTCTAGCTGTCTTAGTTGCTAACAACAAGAGAGATTAAGCTTTCATTATTTATTGATATGGTAAAATATATTTCTGGTCTCGTCCATTTAGATAATTGTGCAGGTTATTTCTCCAACATGGTAACACCCATTCTCGTATCAAATTGAAAATATAATGGAACAATCTTTGTTTTCTGTATTTAACAAACAAGACTCGATAAAAAAGAATTAACTAAATTAGTCAATTAACAATTGGTAATTAATTAGTATCTCCTACATTATTGAGAGATACAGTTATGAGTTGGGGTTATTTCCCTTAGATATGCTTTTTAATAGTATTTTTATATCTTGCTTCTTCTTCTTCTTCTCCTTACTTCGTATTGTGTTGGATGGTTCAGAAGACTAGATGAGATGAACTGCGTGGCGGCTTCTAACTCACGCAACCCTCCATATAATTTTTTCTTGAACAGGGGTCCTATGGGGCCAGTGTCATGCCTTTTGAAAGTTGATTCGATCCTCTCAACAGTTACGTTTGTTGATGCTGATGATGATGATGATTACGATAATCATGATGATGATGATGATGGTGACTTGTATCCATTCATTTCATTTCTTTTAGTTATGGACGTAATTGTTGAAATATTATTTAATGTAAAATGAATTTTAATCGCTTTTTACAAGTGGTGTGCAACTTTGCATGACATGGAGGTCAAAACATTTTCCAGCATTGGCCGATCCGCAACACTTTGAACAATTGACAACTCCGTTAAAACTGAGTCTGGGGTCTACGCGGCTTTACGATGTACTTTAGGCAAATGTATAAAGGGACAGGATAGCACCACGTCAATGACCAGATATGGACCGCGGTTCATAGTTTGGACAACACTGTCTTTAACATTTCAACAATTTCTTTAGGAATAACATTGAACCCCTTGCCCCCACACTTGTCCTTGCTTTCAGGGGCGTAGCTAGGAATTTTTCATTGTGTTGGGGTGGGGGTGGCTTGACCTCTTTGGGGGGCCCTGCATTTTGCGTAATATTTTATTTTAATGTAAAAAACACTCATTTGGGGGACCCCTCAAGTGTGGGCCCGGGGCGGATTTTCCAATTCTCTCTCCTTTTCCCCCCACGCTAGCTACGCCACTGCTTGCTTTCTTGTCTTTCTTAAACTCAAATGTCTGTCGCCCAGACAGTGAAAACCTTGCAATTTTGTGTAACACTAACCTGCAACATCCCTGGTGTTGTTGGCGTAACAGCATTGATTTATTTCCCTTTGTTGTCAATCTCTTCACAAAGTAAAGGGGAGGTGTCATTGTTACAGATGTGTTCGAAAGTTTTTTGGCGTGCGCGGGAAAAGAAGGGGTGTAATTAGTACCTCCTCCTTTTCACCCCCAACTTTTTAAAACTTTGATAGCTTTGAATGCGCCCATGTTTTTCTAAGATGCTATCTTATTATAGAGATTCTAACTGGTCATGGCCACATTCTTATATGCTTGCGAATGGTAGACATTATCTACAGAACAAGAGAAAAATGTTTGTAAAAATGTTTTACATGTTTCGGATGTTCCTTCAGAGTTGAAGATAATTAGTTCCTAGTCCAAACCTCCAGCAGGACGACGGGGGATGGGAGCGGGCAGGGTTTGAACCCGGGACCATCGATAAATCCAAACGACAGTCCAGCGTCCAAACCGCTCGACCAGGCAGCCATCCGACCAGGCAGCCATCCGACCAGGCAGCCATCCGACCAGGCAGCCATCCGACCAGGCAACCATCCGACCAGGCAACCATCCGACCAGGCAACCATCCGACCAGGCAGCCATCCGACCAGGCAGCCATCCTGGCCATGGAATTCAGATGCTACATAGAATGTTTTTGAATGCCTTTTCTATCCAAGACAAAAGACTGAGAAGACTGGAGAAAGACGGTCAACTAATCTTTTGTGGTTCCCCAATAGTTTATGATAAATGTTAGTTAATTTATAAGAGATTGGTGGACACAAATCCAGAATTTAAAATTATCCTTTAGACAGGATAAAACCCGAGACCCAAGGATGAACAGCAGCGCTCTGACACTCGTCCACCACACCTTCAGCAGTAGAATGATGATTGGTGCCCCAACGGTAGAAGCGAGAAATTAAATGTAAACAAAAGAACACGGTCACAAAGAAACCTCAGCGGTATAATGCTTGATTTTCTAGTACACAAAATAATCTTAACAAAGTTTTTCAAGATAGTTTGTGTAGAATAACAAACTCAGAATCGGCCCCCGAAGTGGTCCATAATTTCAGGAAGATAAAAAGGCTGGTTAAAAATCCCGAATCTTGCAAGGGCTGAACTTCACTTTCTTGGTGGTTACGTTTTTTTTACCCGTGAGCTGAAAACTATTCCCTTTCCAGTCAGCTTAACTCTTTCTCTCCGTAATTATTTACCATATTCTAGTGAAATCAACGATGGTATCGTCAGTTAGGAGGAAAAGAGTTAAGGCCCTAAAACCAAGTAAGCTCAACTATAACTGCACTGTGAGGGAGCTTTCCGCTGAAAGACAGCATAAGTCTCGCCCTTCACTATTGACATTAATTTATTAAACACAAAGTAATCGTCTGTTAGCTAAATACCGGAAATGATTCTGTCGTCTGCAGTCGAGCAAAAGTAGAGCAATACGTCTTAACAATTAAAAAAAAAACAAGGGGAAGTCAATCCTTTTGATTTGATTAAGTGACAGTCATGTATATTGATCTTCATTGATAGGCTTTGAAATTGAGACGTTTGAAACAGGAGAGGGAAGTGAGGGAAGTTCATTTCTTTATTAACTAGATAACATTGCTTACCTACCCCTGCGTTCCAAAAAAGTTACTTCCCTAATTAAATATGACAAGGAGAATACCACAATCATTAATATAAATGGATTTTTTAAAATTACCTCATATCTATATAACACTTATACCCAGTTCCCGCGCCGACATTGATGCTGCGGAGCAGCACAACGTTGAATGCGAGGAATAGACGACATATTGATTCTGGAGAAAGAACTGTTTTAGATCCGGCTGAAATGATTTAAATCTACAGGTTATGGGAGTCTGAACTGTCTGAGCCGTCCTTCGATATACCTGTGAACTGCATTGAGGAGCTGGAGCGATACTGGAAGGTGTCTGTGGTCTGTTCATATGTTTAGGTAGAAAAGGACTTGTCGAACTTAAGACACGACTCCCTGTGACTTGATAGCTGAAGTCCATGTCTCACTATGTAGTGTATTTTATAACTGTAAACAACTTTATCATCTATTATTACCGCCTTTGGTTGACTATTTGCCCAGAGATATAGATCTACATCAACTATTAAATTTCGAGAAAAATTGTCACAACCATTGTTGAGATTCGTGTTGACTTTCTACAAAGGTTCCACCCAGGTTTCTCTATGAAGTTCTAATCTGGTTAGAGGCCTTGTAACAATAAAATAACAACCAAAGAAATACTAGAAAAAAAAAACAGCCAAAGAAATACAACCAAATATCCGCCTAAATAATAAAGAAAGGTTAAAAAAAAACTTCTGCTGTTACCATCTAGTCTACAACTTTTTGTAGCGCCACGAAGGCTATAAAGAAGCGACATAATTCTTGTCGTAATGGCTTTTAATACTAATGCGTTCGGTGGATAGTAAAGGGAAAAAAAGCCATGATGAAATTATCTTGCCTCGCGAACTAACCATGGTCCACGACCTGGTCATGACGTTATGAGATTTATCTGCCATTTAGGATAATAACATTTTTAACACATAATGACCAGCCGGAAGTCATAAAAGGGACCAGATAAAGGCCGTAAAATAGAATCTTGGGTCAGATGGCGAAAGGATTGCCCCCTTCGTCTTAATTATCCTATACTCTTAAGCGAGCAATTCTTGTATATATATATATATATATTTATATTTCTTCTATTTCGAAAACGGCTCTAACGATTTTCTTTAAAATTTCAACGTATCTAAATGTTAGTGAGAAAAAAAATCTCAGCTCATTGGCCACATCGGGAAAACTCGAGTTTGATCGTTATATCGGTTTGAAAAATGTCTCATTATGGAAAAACTTATTTTGGTTTGAAGGTTTTATGAATGACATGGAGAATTTATGAATGAAATTTTTTCCCACGGCGTCAAAGGGAAAAAAAACTTGACACCTCCTACGTCACTGGCTTACATCCGTTCACTAAAGCATTTCTTTGCAACAAGTTTTATCGCGTTTGAATGAATAGACAAAACTATTTGCGCACCGTAGTTGAAGGTTTAAAACAGTGAACATCAATCAAGCACGTGGTTATATGAAGACGCTCAAGTGCTTCCAAGTGTTTCTACAAATTAATCGCTTGATCCCTTTATTATAAGGCACGTTAAAATAAGAATTTGATTAATTGTATATTTTTAATTAGCTATAATGTAGGCCGAAAAGAAAGATATGGACGCCGAATCTGGAATCTGGATGTCTGCCTGGTCGAGCGGTTTGCACGCTGGACTGTCGTTTGGATTTATCGATGGTCCCGGGTTCAAACCCTGCCCGCTCCCATCCCCCGTCGTCCTGCGGGAGGTTTGGACTAGGAAGTAACTATCTTCAATTCTGAAGGAACATCCGAAACATGTAAAACAACAAACAAACAATCTACGTCTAGATCTAGGTCTTGATTCTAGACTTACAACTAGATTCTCAGTTCTCCGTCGAAAAAACCGCCATGTTGCTCGCCGTTATTCTTCCCTAATAGCAGGAGGTTTTCGGCGTTGAAGAGATCTAATAATAATCTAATAGGTTTTCTGTTGTAATTTCTAGAAGAAAAGATGTTCACAACTTTTCAGGAAAACAAATAGATCTATACGTCTACGTCTGAGCTATAGGATTTCAGCCAGATTTCAATCGCTTTTTTTCCTAGACTAGATCTAGATGTAACAGCATTGCCAATTCCACTCTAAATTTATAGAAGACAAATATTATTATAATTTTGTTCGATCTAAATCTTTGTTTTTTTAGAAGGTCTTTTATATAGATTCATTTAGACAAACATTATTTATATAAACATAATAATTTTATTATTATTATTATTATTATTATTATTATTGACGTGAAGTTAATATTTTATTGACATAACGTTATTATTCGTAAATGCAATCATTAGTAATATCGTCAAGCTAGAAAATTCTGAGGAGCGTTTAAGGAAACTTGAGGATCTGCGACTTCGAGCTTCACATCGACTCGAAAAGGAAACCAACACACAATATTCTAAGCGGTCAACGAGTTTGCGTACGCTGCAGCCACTTTTGATTTAACTATAAACCTTAGTAAAAAACTTGGGGTTAGGGTGTGGTGACGAAAGGCCTAGAAGATATCTGAATGGAGGGATGTGTAAAAGCAGGCCATATCCTTCCATGGGCTGTAGCACCAGTAGCACCACTGGGATAGATGGATGGCAAAAGCCGGTATGAACTTCTTATGGTCTGACAGTCTTAGTGTTCTGTTTGTTCTATATGTAATTGTACATGGCGATAAAATATCAAGTCTCTTAAGTCCTCCTACAGTCTAGACAGCGTAAAACTATCGTAGCCTACTATTATTGGCTTGTAAGAAAGTCTTTGAAGTTTTCCCCAATAACGTAGAAATTTGCGTCACTCGATGTTTCGTACTAAAGCCATAATTGAATATACTAATTCCAAAATTAAATGTCTGAACGTACCAATTTACATATAGAACAAACAGAATACTAAAGAAATTTTTCGAATTAGTAGTCTTTATCCAATCGTTCATTTTCGTAATTATAAAAAAAAATCCAAAAATGACTTCGGGTATATTAAAGTGGGAAGCGTGGTCGAGAGGCTAAGTGCGGCTTGAGCTTGGCTTGCTTGGCTACCTAGAAGGGGGCTCGAGGTTCGACACCCGACTCGGGCAGAGTTGTGTTTACTGAGCGCCCAAAGGCAGCACGGAAAACCAACTCCTAGATACCCCCTCCCCCCACTGGTCCACAAATGAGATTGGACCAAAGCGCTCTGAGCATGCTATAAGCATGAAAGTAGCGCTATATAAAAGCTATAATAATAATATGAAATTATTTAACCGAGCAAGGCTCGGCCACCTGATATTATAACTTAATAGCTTAATTCTACATGTGTGTTGATTGGCTGATTTGAGAAAAGCTCTCCATGACTAAGAAGGAAACATTTATCACGTGTCTTGTTTAAAAATAAATTACAAAAAAGTTGAAACAGATTTCCGTCATGCTTTATGAAGTGCTATGTCTGAGTAGTCTACCCTCATATATAGCGATCACAGAGACCAGGGTTTAAATCTTGGCTATAAGTGTTAAAAAATAAAGTGTCCCCTTCCGACCTTGCGATCTATGGTGCAAATAATGTTAAGGTCATCTGTTTCTTTGGACAACGATGTTATGTGGTCAGCACAAAGACCAACCGCCTTTACTTTCCCCAAATAATGTCAGGTACCCATTAGAGTTGGGTGGACTAAGGGGCGCCCTAAAAATCCCGAAATTCAAAATCCCAGTCTTCGCCGGGATTCGAACCCAGGACCTCAGGCTCGGAAGCCAAGCTCTTAACAATTCGACCACCGCGCCCTTTGTAAGTGTTATAGTCTCAATTTAATACACGTACATGGCTTAGTTGTACTAGATGTTTGGAGCTACAACCCAACGACATAGAAAATATTGTTTTTCTTGAACAAATTACTATTCAGACAGTGTCAAAGTATGATTATTTACAAGCTTACTAATGACATTTGAATAAAACACTATGCAGTGCTATCTGCCTCCAGGATGTGACTGAAGTTTTAATGTATGTTCTATATTTGTACTTGGGTCTGTATTCCTTAATTTAACAGTGGCTTGAATTTTCTGTAACTCGTCTATGGTTGTGAAAGTTGGGCACTGAGAGCTGACGTTTAGAGAAGAATCCAAGCCCATTGAAATTAAATGCTACAGAAAATGTTGGGTATCAGAGACCAGGGGAAAAGACGAGTTTGTACTTTTTCAAGTCAACACTCTGTCAGGCAAAAAGGAAGAGCTCTTCAATAATATGAGCCTTAGTTGTGGAGATTTTGATGAAAGATCTCTATGAAATACGACGTTTTTGGTGCTTGGGTTTTCTGGTTGCCAATAAACATGATTTAGATTGTCTTATCTCCATGAACCATAAACATATGACTAGCCTTTATCCACTAGCAACGCCTGATATTTCATCTTGATTTTTCCATGTATTACTTAAGTTAATGAGAACTGTAAAATCTATTCACTCAAAATTTTCTTTGTAGCTTTAGTTATCCACTATGTTTTTAAACGCTTTAAAAAAATAGAATGTAATGTGTAGTTATAAGGTTTTCAATTCTTTCAAGCCATGTGGACGGGGCCACATACAAATATACAGACCCCATTTATCAATTCTAAATATATACGACTTTGTAAATTTCCATAAAACGGAGGCCAATCCCTACATGACAAGATATTTGGTGTATCCGGCGTACAGAACATAAACATTGTTGAAACCATATAAAAATTTAGTACACTTTTCTAACACTGCAGAAGGAAATCAAATTTAAATACAAGCAGAATATAAAATACTTAAAAAATAAACAATCTATAGGGAAGAACATTTTTATAGTTCTTTACAACTATATCTCATAATAATGCAGAAGTTATTTCCCTTTTTTAATATCATACAAAATAATTAATTACCAATAATTAATTGACTAAATGGTTTATTTTTTTTTTTAATTGATTCGTGTTTCGTTAGGTGTAATAAACGATTGTGTAAAGTTTTAACTTGATCCGAGAAGGGACAGACAGACAGACGGACAGAGTTGATATAAGCTTTATTATTACTCTGAATAACCTAAGCATCAAAATCTCCAATAGGCGATACATGTACAATCCATTTCAATGCAACATTTGATCTGTTAAACTTCCCACATAGCGTTCAGGTTGTTTAATGATAATTTGGCCTTTCTGATAAATATTGTTGCATATCAAAAGCAAACTTTTTTTTCTTTACCGCTTAAGACACCTGACAGAACTGTTAAATGGATCTAATAGTCTTCACTACCTAGCTGTAACTTTCTCCTCCGACTAAAAGCTCCTCACCAGGCTTAGGTTGTTTTATATGTCTATTACTTATGTGTGGATCATAATAAATTGTTTATCTTGTCCTCTGATTAACTCACAAACATAGCTGTTGGTTGGAAGACAACGTCCCTCCACCCCAAAATGTGATCGTAAATCAACTCGGCTAACTCCATTCAAGTGCCAATAACTCTCATTTGTTTGCCTCCATATCTGATAGGTCAACTACAATCTATAGGGTCTGGGAGGTACTGGTTATTCTTCTTCGTTCAATCACATCTGACAGCTTAGCATCTATTGTAGAGACAGACAGAATCACATTTAGACAGGGAACACACACAGAGAGAGAGAGAGAGAGAGAAACATATACACAGATAGATAGATAGATAGATAGATAGATAGATAGATAGATAGATAGATAGATAGATAGATTGATAGATAGATAGATAGATAGATAGATAGATAGA
>JADKLZ010071522.1:19901367-19918596 GCA_021533235.1 Biomphalaria straminea
TTCATTTCATATAAACCATTGGGCAGTTCATTTCATATAAACCACTGAGCAGTTCATTTCATATAAACCATTGGGCAGATCATCTCATATAAACCACTGGGCAGTTCATTTCATATAAACCACTGGGCAGGTCATTTCAAATAAAAAGCTGTGCAGTTGATCTCCCTCCTACAGAGAGAAAAAATGTGTTAAAAGTAAAAAGTAAAGTATTCCTTTGTTACCTTACGACAGAATGATGTAATGATCATGTAATTCTGTGGCCAGGGTTAACAAGGTTGTCAAGTGGCCAGAACAACGACCTACCGCCTCTATCTTCAATGACCAATGTAAAAAAAAAGTTAGCTGGACTCAGGGGCGGCCCAAGAAAATCCGAAATTCAAAATCCCAGTCTTCATCGGGGCTCAAACTCGAGACCGCTCAGATTAGAAGCTGAACTCTTTAACCACTCAGCACCTTAAAAAAAATCTGTATGGACTGTATGTTACTCTTTATGTTTGCTACGCTGTAGAGGATGGTTGGGGCGCATTGAATGGATAAATGGAGAAAAGGGGCGGTGCACGCCTAAAGTTGGTCTGACAATGTAACAACGTTGTAGCTTCCTGGTACTTGTCAACTTCTTTATAATTACCCCCACTCCCTCCACCACGGCGCCCTGTTATGTACAATAGTTCCCTTGTTCTTTCAGCTGTATCTGTTTCAGACCGCATTCTCGTGGCGTTGCCGCGTTGGTGTATGTTAAAGGGAAACTCTCATAGTTTTTCAAATTTTAGTGAATGACATATTTAAATTCTGCGTAAAAAGTTGTAATAGTAAACATTATGTCATTTTTTATTTAAATGCTCAGAAAATTTTATATTTAATAAATTAGACAGTAAATTCTTCACATCTCAAAAAAAACGGGGTTCTGCGAGATGGTTATAGTTTTTAAAGACGTGACGTCACAACTGAACCTGGCTAAGTTAGATCTATACCTATATCACCGATAAACTCTCTATAGATCTAGATCGCATTTATTCTTACGCTTCACGGCTAGATCTAGTCTCCACGTTGATTTAAAATCGGTCTTTGTTTATAAACAAGGGCGTCCGTATCAGAGCGCTGCTGGGCCCTGGGCGAGCGTCATGCGCGGGGCCCTTAGCCGTAAGGATATACTATATGTACCGTAAACTCATGTATATATATATCACGCTAACGGGCTCATCCGTCTCTCACGCTGTAACAATAACAATACAGTATCTCCGCCTTATATACTTCCATACACATCCCAAGACCCGACTTATACGGAAGGGCTATACCGCAGGTTTAAAATAATTTAAAAAATACTCCTAAGTTGTTTTTTGTTGTTGTTGTTGTTGTTTTTTATATATGGTGACACGGGGTTTTCCCAAAGCTGCAAGATGTCTATTCACAATAGCCTATTGGGGGGAAAAAATGCGTCATCGTCAAAGTTTCTCGGAGCCTATTGGCCGAAATAGCTGTACAAGTAGATCTATTATACATCAACTGGCTCAATACATAGGCTAGGTTACAGTACCAAATAAGATAAAATAAGATAATTTGATCCAATCTAATAGAAATTACGGTTGTTTACAATTGACAACCTCAACATAACTACTGTACAAAAACAATATTGATGAAAAATTCGAACATTCACATAAGAACACACATACACATTCACAACCAGCGCTTCATGGATTTGACTTCTATGTAGGCCTACTTCTCGATGACGACAGCTGACCTCGTAACACTCTGACCGAAAGTGGGACAAAGGAGTTTTTAAATCTTTCAGTTTTAGTCTTGATGGAAAGGAGACGACCACTTCTCATACAACCTCAACACTTTTTTTTCCTTTGCAGACTAAATTAACAGTATATTTAATGTATACGTATTAATAGTAATAGGCGAGTAACTGGCGCCTTAACCAGTAAGCTTCGGGCAGGAGGGGCTCGTTAGCCATGGCTGGCTACCCACCTAGGAGAAGGAAAACTCTGAATTCAAACCTCTGCTGCCTTGCAGTTATACCCAATCAAGGGAAAGTCTTCGGGAGTCAACCCTGAGGAAAAATCAGGAGCTGGCGACCCTAAGGCAGTTTGCAGCACCCAGAGCTACACTCTGGCAGAACCTGCGACGCTGCTGACCCCAAACTGTATCGGCACTGCCGTTCCTTTGGATACATCAGCTGCGTGGAGAGGGGGGAACTGATGTGTGGGCGACATCGTTCCGACCACAGCTTATGCCCAGGCATTCATCTCATGGAAATGAGATGATCCATAGTCGCTTCGCGACTGACGGTGGCCATAGATTAATAGTACTTTTAAAGGTTACTGTTTATCATTAATGATTTGGTATTCGGAGTTGGGGTTAATTCTAGATCTAGTAAAAGAAAAAAAAATGCCTAGAGTCTATAATACATATTTTAGATCTAAACTAGATCTACATCGGGAGCTTGTTTTAAAATAAATTCGCGGAAGACAAGTACCGGTAGGCCTACTCGGATTAGTAGATCTATATAGCCTAAGATTTGAGGCACCATTGTGACGTCACACAGAAATTCCGTGAAAATCTGACCGTTTTGGATGCGCAGAAAAATTACGTCAGAAAAACATCAATTTCTAAGTTATTCTTGCAAATAAAAAAAAAAGAATAATATATTCATTATCTGTAAATCAAAACACATATTATATCAAAAATTGTCAAAACCATGAGAGTTTCCCTTTAATGCAAGGTGTTACTCTACAGTTACACGCAACAAGTTAGCTGTTAGCAAAGTGTTACAAGTAACAAGGTAGCTGTTAGCAAAGTGTTACAAGTAACAAGGTAGCTGTTAGCAAAGTGTTACAAGTAACAAGTTAGCTGTTAGCAGCTGGACGCTACATCTTTATACGCACATTACAGGGTCAAACAACGAATCGTTAGGCTCCACAATAGTGGCCAACATCAAGTGACCAAACTATTCACTTTTTCTGCTTCAATCCCAATACTAAATTAAATGGAGGGTATATTTGAAATCAAAATAGTAATAAGAATCAGTACACGATAATTTACTATACAATCAGTGCTGGATTTACATATAGACAAATAGTTACAGGAATGTTTTTCAATATTTTGGAAGAAAGACAAAGGAAGAAACGTACCAAAAGTAAACCTTTATATCTAAAAGCTTAGGGCTTTATAAAGTCCAAATCTGGCTCGGCAAACGATAATATATATATATATATATAGATAGAGAGAGAGAGAGAGAGAGAGAGAGAGAGAGAGAGAGAGTTTAGAGAGAGACTTGCCTTCTATTTCGAAGATTAAGAATGAGTGAAGTATTTCACATAATCACGTGACCTACATGTTTTTTCCACGTCTAACGCTGACAATGATAGGATAATGTACAAACTATAAGATTATGTACATACAACTCTTAATATAACAAGAATAATGTGTAATAAATGTTCATTATAAAAATAAAGTGTCCACTTCATACCTTGCAGAGGGCGCAGTGGCTGAGCAGTAAAGCGCTTGGCTTCCGTACTGGAGGTCCCGGGTTCAAATCCTGGTGAAGACTGGGATTTTTATTTCGTGATTTTCGGGTGCCCTTGAGTCCACCCAGCTCTAATGAATACCTGACTTTAGTTGGGGAAAAGTAAAGGTGGTTGGTCGTTGTGCTGGCCACATGACACCCTCGTTAACCGTGGGCCACAGAATCAGATGACCTTTACATCATCTGCCCTATAAACCACAAGTTCTGAAAGGGGAACTTTTTACTTTTCTACTTCATACCTTGCGATCTATGGGGCAGATGATGTTAAGATCATCAGGGCCTGTCCTAGCAATTGCGGGGCCCAATGCGAAACTGATTGCGCGGGGCCTAGTATGTGTGAGAATAAGGATAATAAGTGAAAATTAAGAATATGTATTAGAAAAAAAATCCACTTTGAATTGTATTAATTCTTTACTAAGTACAAAATTGCGATAAAATTATCTTTACTTTACATAGCTTGTCTCGGATGAGGGAACAAAACCCGAACTACTGGTCCGAATAGCACAGCAGCCCTTTCTAAACTTAAGTTAATATGGAAAGACAAAGGCTTAGCCCTCGGCACCAAAATCAGACTGATGCGCTCCATGGTCATGGCCATATTTCTATATGCCTGTGAGTCTTGGACGCTGACTGCATTAAAGACCGCATCACAAACCAAGAGATTTAAGAGACAGGGTTACTGCAGTGATCGGACCCCATGATGACCTGCTAACTACTGTGAAGAAACGCAAGCTTAAAATGTATGGACATATAACAAGATCTTCGGGACTCGCAAAGACCTTACTCCAGGGAACAGTACCAGGAAAAAGAAGAAGAGGCAGACAGAGAAAGCGGTGGGAAGACAACATAAAAGAATAGACGGGCCTACCATTGAAAGAGGCTTTAAACAGGGCAAAGGATAGAGAGGAATGGAGAAAGACTTTCTACAAGTCTTGCTTGGTGCCCCAACGGTCCACCAGACTAAGGAATAGGTAACAGGTAACAGGACTATAAAAGTAAATGAAGTATTGGAACTTCTGATTAAGGTCAAAATTCACTCGATTATTACATTTTATTACATGAAAGCTGATAATGCCTTTTTATCTTTTATCTCACGTAGGATTCGCGATTTCCGCAAAGAATGACACAGACAAATGACATTTTGTCTATTTTTCAGGATATTTTTATGAGTTTTCGGGAGATTTTAATAAATTCAGATTTCCTGGATTTCTCATATAGATTTTGCAAATTAGCAATTACACATAGACGTAGCGTGGGGCCTATGAAAGCGCGGGGCCCACTGCGACCGCATAGGCTAAGACCGGCCCTGAAGATCATCTGTTTCTTTGGCCAACGGTTATACGAGCGGGGTGTTATGTGGCCAGCACAACAACCAACTGTCTTTACTTTCCTCAACTAAAGTCAGCTACCCATTAGAGCTGGCGCCCTAAAAATCCCGAAATTCAAAATCTCAGTCTTCACCGGGATTCGAGCACAGGACCTCAGGTTCGGTAGCCAAGCACTTAACCTTTCGTCCACCACGCCCCCTAATAAATGTTCATTATAAACAAAAGCTTAGAACCAGGGGCGTAGCTAGGAATTTTCCATCGTTTGGGGGCTCAGGGGGCTTGACCTCTTTGGGGGCCTCTGCAGTTGCTTATTATCTTATTTTAAATGTAAATTTCAATTCTCCCCTTCCCCCCCCTAGCTACGCCACTGTTTAGAACCCATTGTTATCCAAACTTTCTGCAGGGGTGACAAAGTAAGTAATACTAAAGGAGGAATTGGAACCTCAGATGATCACGAAAATGTCAATAATATATTCCTCGACCATCCAGTAATTAAAATATACAATTATATTTTGTCTGTCTAATTTTTTGTATGGTATATAGTTGAAGCAAAAAAAATGTTCAAATTATTTTAATGGGGGCACATTTAAACCCTAAGGCTTCATACCAACTGGTCGTATTTACCTCCAGGCAGGAATGTCTTAGCTATCTCTCTAATGAAAACAATCTGGTGATCTTTATGTTTCCAATGACTTGGACTCGTCTGGTTTCATTTCTGTGTACATTTCACCATGGGGTCTTTGTATCGGGTTAATTGTATCGCGATAGAAATGAGGAGACCATTAGTGGACTTCGTTTTAAGTATGTGCGTGTTTTTGTGTAGATGTATTTCTCTATAGAAATATTTAATGTTGCACGGGGGTGAACAACTGTATATAAGAATACAATAAACGAAACAGTAGGAAAAGCTGCTGGATGAAATTAATTACAGAACATGAGCAACATAAAAATACTTTTGAGAATGGTTCATAATGAGTGTACTAGCTTCAATTAGTTTTTAGCAGTAAAGTAATTAGATTTATAATAGGTTTAGACTAACATTAATAAATCTATGCGATGAGAAATATTTTTACCAATTGTTTATGTTTAGAGAAATGTTATGCTTTTAGCTTTCTTATTACGTTATGATCCAATCATTAGTCTGAAACAGTCTGATAGAGGTTGGGGTAGAAAGAAGGGGGGGGGGTAATAAGTGTGCGAGATTTCAGCTTGATCCAAAGATTGTGTGTGGCAGAAATAACGTGTGCAAACATTTTACCCAGACAGACATACAGACAGAATGATTTGATAAAAGCTTTGTAAGAGGGTTTCGGTCACGTGACCTTCTTTAGGCTGTCAAACTATTTGTGTTTTTTTTTTTTTTTTTTTTTGACCTGTCACACTCATTCATTTTTAACACTAATCCTGATAGGCTCTTCCATATTTTTTTGACCAGCGAATCATCATTTCTGGCTTTGTAGATAACAACAACATCGGATAGACAATATTGTTTGTCCTTCTCGATTGGTTTGTGGCCGATGAAGGCCCCGTGACTCAAGGGTCCTGTGTTTTCATTTTGGTCCAGTAGGGTTTCATAAATTTATGTCTTCTTAACTCAACTTATAAATTACAGACGTTACTTCAGAGGAGAAGAAAATTGCGTCATACATAATCTCAATACGCTATGATCATATTACTTGCCTGGAAAAGGCTAGGGGAGGAAAGAACAGGGTATCTGGCTGATCGCTTTTTAAATGTATTTTTGTTTAAAGAACGACCTGAATTCGAAGATTGTGTTGTTTTTATTTTATATTTGTGTTCACTAAGACGGCTAATATAAAGGGGATTAATTCAGGTTATACCACTACACCCTTATCCTCCTCAGGCTAGCCACTTTGCCAGGGAAGTGCTTATGAAAGAGAAAATTTTGTAGTTATCTATTGTTATCTTCAATCTGTAAAGCGGCGACCTAGGAAGCATAAACGTGGCTAATTCAATTCATACATCCTGATCAATCAAGTACTATTTCTTTCCCTTGTTTGAGCTACCAAACAAAATAATTTTTACTAATAGTTAATAATCTAACTGTTTTTTTTATTTTTTTATTGATTTTTGTGTTGTCAGGTAAAAGAAATAAGTGTGTGTTCGATCGGATTTTGTTTTCAAACTGACAGATGAGGGATGTATAGTTCGAATCCCGCTTTAAGTCTCCCGACGACTTTTACTTCTTTCAGAGATGGAAGTACGGTGATGATCTCCCTTTTCTTTTCTCAGTCGATTACGAGGAAGCGAATTAATATATTTTTTCCTCCCATTATTGACATTAGAATAAAACTTTTTTTCACACAGAAAAGGGTCAATGCTGTGTGCTTTAATCTAGACAAGGGTCAACTTTGTGTGTTTTAATCTAGACAAAGGTCAATGTTGTGTGTTTTAATCTAGACAGACACTATGTGGCCACGGAAAGAGAAAGTGATGACGCAGGCTAATTCTAATCAGGTCTCCTCATATTTTGGGGCTTTTACCTAACGAGAAATCTCTTTGTGTTCCAGAGCAAACATTCTTCTTCCAGAGCGTGGGTCTGATCCAACTTGTAAATATTCGGGGGCTAATCTTTTACTACTGGGCTCCAGACTTTCTCCCCTCTCCACTCTAAATCTTCGTCTCTCTGCCTTCTTTTTCTCATCTCTCATGCTCTCTTTTTTCTCTCTATCTCTCTGTCTATGTGCCTGTCTTCTATTGCCAACGCTCTCTCTCACTTCTTTCCCTCCTATATCTCTATACTGCTCTCTCTCTCTCTGTCTCTTTCAGTCGGTCTCTTTTCTAGTAAATGATCTCTCTCTCCCTCTCTCTCTCTCTCTCTCTCCCTCTCCCCCCTCTCTCTTACCAATGATCACTCCCTCTCATCTCATCAACTTTCTCTCTTTCTTTTTCTCTCTCTCTCTCTAATTGTCAAACTCTCTCTATGTCCTTTTGCCAATGCTCTCTCTTTCTCTGTCTCTTTCTCTACCTCTCTCTCTCTCTTAATTTCTTCCCTGTAATCTCTGTGTATGACTCCCTCCGTCTTGAGATTCAAACTTTCAGACAATTTTCTTCTCACAAACAAATTCTCATCTTCTTGTTCTCTTTGTATTTTTTTTATTTCTTTTCATCCTTGAAATTTAAAATGTTGAAAGATTGTAGTTTTTAAAACGAATTGTCGTATCACGCTTACCAAACATGTGTATATCTACAACCTTGTCACAATCCAGGCGCTGTTCCTCAAGGGGCCGTTACATAAATGGCGTGTCACGCACGGTTAGCCTGGTATAGAAAAGGAAAATGGCGGGGGTCTTAGTATACGTGGCTTCTTACCGCAAGTCTGACCCACCTGCCAGACAAAACAGTGTACACTGTTCTCATTCAGGCCTGTGAGAGGGAGCTCTTGTTCACTTTTGCTGGCATAGAGTTCCAAGAGCTGAAGGCTCAACTCTACCTTTCAGTTTAAGTAAAAGAAGAAGAAGAACCCTTTGCAGCATCTCATGACGCTAATGTCGATGTGTTGCTCATTATATCACGAAATACAATTATTATAATATTTTGAAGATGTCTCATAACCAATTCTTTTAAGATTCTATTATGAGTACCCTTAAAAAGTGAAGTAATTGTTCCCTATATGTACTCATTGCCAGTGAATTTTAGTATCACTGATAATGATGTTTCGCTAGTGAAAATAGTTGAAAGGTTTTATGATTTTTTTTTTATTCGGAACTCATTTTTTATATTCCAATGTAACGGTCTGCACTAGGATTCGAACCCGGGACCACTCAGCCATCGCGCCTCCATAGTAACGGAATGCCTAGTAGCAATAGAATCAGTGTCGCAATGCCTCAACTAACTTTACTTCAATAGTTGAGAGATAAAAAATAGGCTCCTCACAATAGTACACGTTTAATGTAGTGCTTTAACTATTTTTCTCCTAATTGACGGTACCAACGTTGATTTGACCTCATTAAAATAAATTAATGTTTGATTTTATAAACTTGACTTTGTGTTATATAAAAATAGCATACATTCTACTTTAATGCTATACTAAATAAAATATTTTCCGATAACTAACGACAAAGTTACTGGAGCTTAATCATAACAGGGTAGTGAAATAGTGATGAGCGACACAATAGGTTCTGTTGAAACGTGGAAACACATTTATGAAGAGAATGGGTTAACCCTAAGTAATAGTTAAATCTAAATGGTTTATGCATAATTAGTACCTCAATGAACCTTACAGCACTGATATCTTCTAGATCTTTTTCTTTAAAACTTTTTGTTAGGATTTTTTTTTTTAAATTCTTGTGAAGTCTGAAACGAATCTGGTTTATGATCCACTTGTTGGGACCAACGCCTTAAACTCAATCAACGTCTCTCTCTTTCTTTTCTCTCTCTCCTTCTCTCTTCCCACCCTCTCTCTTTCTCTCTCTTCTCTCTCTCTCTCTCTCTCTCTCTCTTCCCCTCTCCGAGTTAAATTCAGGTCTACGAATTCAATAGTAACGCTGAAAAGAGGTCGAACTCCATTTCACTTCCGGTCTTTTATGGTTCAAATTCAAATATGACCCCGCCCCCTCCCTTTAAACCCAAGCCATAACCTAATCGTTTTTTTTTTCTGAAACTACAATTATGTGCTCGAACTTAGCGTTTTCTTTTCTCTTCCCCCTCCCCCCCCCTATTTTAACCTACCCGGCCCCCATTTTACCCAAACCCCCCTTGGGGGACCGGAAGGTTAAGTTCTCCCCCCCCCCCCCCCTTAGTAACTTACTGCATTAGTTTACTGATCGTTCTACAACAAATGTAATCTTTTTTTTTTTGCTCAGAGGGACGGCAGCTAATGTTACGATATATATTCTTCAGATGAGATATCTAGTACCTATACATTTTCCCCCTAAAGACTTATCAATAACATCAGGGGCGTAGCTAGAAATGTTGCATTGTCTGTGGGCCCTGTGGGACTTGACCTCTTTTGGGGGGCCCCTGCACTTTGCGTAATATTTAATTTTTATGTAAAAAAATTATTTTGGGGCCTCCCTCAAGTGGGGGGCCCGGATGGATTTTCAAATTCTCCCCCCCCCCTTCTCCCCCACCCTAGCTACGTTCTTGAATAACGTGTTGGTTTATGCCTATTACATTAAATGGTTTTTTAAATATCATATAGTACACATGTGTAGGCGCGATGGTTGAGGGGTAAAGCGGTTGGCTTGCAAACAGGAGATCCCGGGTTCGAAACCTTTTCTCTTCCCCCTCCCCCCCCTGTTTTATCCCACCCCGGCGTCCGTATTGTCTGGTGCCCCCCGTGGTGGTCTGGACGTTAAGGTTTCCCCCCCCCCCTTGTCAGTTACCTGCATTAGTTTACTGATCGTTCTACAACAAATGTAATTTTTTTTTTTGCTCAGAGGGACGGCAGCTAACGTTACGATATATATTCTTCAGATGAGATATCTAGTACCTATACATTTTCCCCCCAAAGACTTATCAATAACATCAGGGGCGTAGATAGAAATGTTGCATCGTTTGTGGGCCCTGGGGGACTTGACCTCTTTTTGGGGGGCCCCCGCATTTTGCGTAATATTTAATTTTTATGTACAAAAAAAACACTCATTTGGGGGCCTCCCTCAAGTGGGGGGCCCGGATGGATTTTCAAATTCTCTCCCTCCTCCCCCCACCCTAGCTACGTTCCTGAATAACGTTTTGGTGTATGCCTATGACATTAAATGGTTTTTAAATATCATATAGTACAGGAGGCGCGATGGTTGAGGGGTAAAGCGGTTGGCTTCCAAACCGGAGTTCCCGGTTCGAATCCTGGTGAAGACTATGATTTTCTGAGTCCAACCAGCTCTAATGATTAGCGGTTGGTCGTTGTTAAACGTGGGCGCCACAGAAACAGATGACATTTACACCGGATGGTCTGAAAGGGGAACATTTCTTTCCAGAATAATAGTTAATGTGCACCCCATTTATAATTTTTGTAATGCTGAGTATCCCTTGCCCCCCCCCCCACACACACACACCACACTTTAATTGATTAACAGAAAATAATAGATGGGTATTAAAAAAAATCAGCATAGTTAATAAGATGCAACGAGTACCCCCTCCAAAGTCTTCCCGTACACTTGGGGGTACTGAGTACCCCACTATGGGAAACACTGGTCAATTGTGAGCCAGTGTGAGCCTGGCCTAACCGATGCTATTTATCATTTTTTTCGAATCAGTTATGGAAGTTTCAAATATACCATTTTAAAAAATTGAACTACTGGAGGTAACACTGATCCCAAAGGGCTTTCAGACTGGGCAACAAACCACAATGTTCCTGATGTTGCCCCCTTTTTGGGCTATACTACGGTGTGTGTGTGTGTGTGTGTGTGTGGATGTGTGGACCAGTGTTCCCCAGGTGCAGATTGAATAGCGAGGGGGGGGGGGTCTAATTATCGCCTGAACACCGAGGGCAACGGAGCTAACGGGTCGGATGCCCAGACAACCACAGACATAAAATACAACTTCCTCGAAATCCGAAGAAAGTGGGTGGAGCTTTTGTTTAAACAGTCTAAGGGGGGGGGGGGGGGGGGGGGAGGGAAAAAAAACCGCCGCGGGCGCTACAAACTCCTGGCCCGGGACTGTGACAAGAGGGGAGGGGGGTTGTTATGATTATTATGACCGTTGGTGTAAACGGGGCCAACGGAAACAATTGTAACGGTGTTTGCACGTGTTGGGATTTTTGTGTGCAGTGAAACTGAATCGTAGACTAAATAATATTTGGACAGCTTCGGATAATAGTCAGTTGTCAGTGTTGATATGTTTATCTGTGTTATTGTTTTTCCTTTGATCTGAATACATGTCAACATAACGTAAGTAAACAGAGTCTCGTTTAGACTATTAGATGAAGTGGTTAAGAATACAGGTCGCCAAACTGAATGTCTTTGAGCTTGATCGAACCTTGATTTTTTTTTCGGAATCGTGGGGTTGAGCCCTGCTCTACATTGGCAGCAAGTCAAAGGCGAGTGGTCTTTGTGATGGAGATTCCTGGAAGTGAATCTGTTCAGATCCCTCAAAGAGTACTTCAGATTAATGTTTAAGCTTAATGCACAGACCTATTATACTTCTGCGGTAGAATTCATATCATTTTCAGACAATGTGATCATTCAAGTTTATAATGTAAATAGATTTGACATACACTTGCAGGACGTTTATAAACGTCTTGGAGACGCCTCACAATCGCGACGTCTTTAAATCTATTTTTTAAAAATTCTTATAAGTACAGTTTTTTTTTCTCTAATATATTAGGAAAACGGGTCCAATAAAGCTTATTAAATGATCTAATTGATGGTTGAACAAATGACTAAGTGGTTAGTGAATCTCTCATTCACGGCCTCTTGAAGTACTTCCCTTTAGTCAAGTGTCTAAATGGATTTTGATTTCGATACTATGGTGTGCATCGGTGTCGGATACCGCCAAAAACATTGACAATTTGTCATAAAGATGCTTAAATAAAGATAGTCACTAACATTCTCAATGTGTAGCTTATTATGTACGCTTTGCTGTTGTTTTTAGTTTCCCTTAGAAATACGACAAAAAATAAGATACTCTAAGATACATAGTATGCATAAGCTAAGGAACCTCACCAGGAACAAGATATTCTGGTAAAGGTTATTATTGTATTACGGGAAATGTGTTTGAGCAATATCACAATGTTAAGTATGTAAAATAACTTTATTATTATAAAATCTATGAAATCTGTACTTCAAAGTGGTTTATTCGAAAGTGGCCCCATCAGACGATTGCACAAATGTCCAATCGCCCCCCCCCCCCTTAACAAAAAAAAAAAAAAAAAAAAAAAAAAAAGGGGGGGGGGGTACTAGTATCGTTGCTAAAAAATATGATATAGAACTTATCAAAAGTTTAGACAAATATTTCGTAAGTTTAATTTATTACTAGCTGATACCGGTGCTTCGTAACGTTTGAGAAAAAGGTGATGTCCAGTTTGACTAAATGATATTTTTATGGATTTGTTTTAGTGTAAGGGTCCCATTAAAACGCCCGCCCTTCCATCTACACACTTGACCCCTAAATTATAGAAACCCTTAGGATTTTTTTTTTTTGCCTTTTTGTGTTTAATAAAAGTTTATATAAGATGACGACAAACTCTACGTCAGTGTTTCCCAAACTGTGTTCTGATGGACCCTCGAGGCCTAAATAGGTATTCCACGAACTACTGGAATAATCAACTAGTAGGCCAGCACGTCAATTAATCTCTCTAAAAAAATAAGCAAAGTTTCCGCTAAATAATCAGAATATGCAAAGTGTTCCGTTAACGAAAAACATTTGGGAACCACTGCTCTACGTGATCGCCTTATATGTTCAAAACGTCGATGACAAATTATATAAGAAAAAAAACAACCCTGCATATTATTTATCAGAACCACCAACAAGTTACAATGATTTCCCCCTCCCCAAACCCGTTCCCCCTCCCCTTTTTTTCTGTTTCGTTTTTCCTACATCCTGGTCCTAAATATTTGTTGCATAAGTCACGTGACAGGCTTTAGAAATCTAATGCTCAGAAATATTCAGTCTGTCATCTGCTTTTTAAAAATTCTGTCATTTTACATTTTTGTTGGCATTACAATTTTTTTTTTAAACATATTTTGTTTAAGTTTGTTTCTGTGGACACACAGTGCTCCTATATCTTTTCCATTTCTTTCTACATAACAAAGAAAGACTGTGATCTGTAAATGGTTTCTTGTAATGGACAGAAAGTGGGGTCAGAAGTGGAGCATTAAACTAATCCATTTTTTTTTAAATTCAACATTACATCTAACATATGTGTCTTTGAATACATTTTATTTCCTACTAGTTTAACATTTCTTTCACTAGTGTGGAAGTTTTCACAGTAATGTATTTATTTACACAACAAACGTAGCTGCAATTAACAAAGTACCATTTGGGAACCATTGCTTAATGGTCTACAAATCTGAGATTTTTGTTTTAACATCTAAGGAAAAAATAGTCGATTGGAAACTACTTCGTTTTCTATAATCCTATACTCTTAAGCGAGCAATTCTTGTATATATATATATTTATTTATTTATTTATAAATTTTATTTCGAAAACGGCTCTAACGATTTTCTTTAAAATTTCAAGGTATGTGCGTATTAGTGAGAAAAAAATTCTGAACTCATTGGCCACATCGGGAAAACTCGAGTTCGACCGTTATTTCGATATGAAAATGTCTCAATTTAATTTTGGTCAGAATAATTTATGAATGAAATGGAAAATTTATGAATGAAAGTTTTTCCATGACGTAAACGGGAAAAACGCTGCTAACGTCACTATGCTTACCTTATTACAATGCAAACAAGAACGAGTTTTAAAGTATCAATGGACCTAATTAAACATTTGCGCACCATCTTATTGAAGATTGATTTATTATAGAACTATGGAAGGAAAGTAATGAAATTAAATGTACCGATGTATGATTAGTTATTGCGTTTTAAGTGCTTAATAAATTGTTTACACTTTAATTGCGTAGAGCGGTGTAGATTCCTCATTAATCTTCGGATTTGATGTCAAGCCTTATTATAATTATAAATTTGCTGGTAAAATTATGACCATGTGTTCATGCTTCAGTGTCTAATGTCCCGTACCAAAACAAAGGAAATGGTGATTACACAGCTGCTCTACTGCTCCTTACTTTCTCATACTGAACAAGATATCTAAACTTGGGGTTACCGTTAGGGCGTGGTGACGAAAGGCCCAGGAGATATATGAATGGAGGAATGTGTAAGAGCAGGCCATATCTTTCCATGGGCTGTAGCACCAGTAGCAGTTGTATATAACCTTTCTTAGTATAAATTATTTAACCGAGCAAGGCTCGGTCACCTGATATTGATAATAATATGACCTGCTTCAATTGCGAGGTGACTATAAATCACCTCATAAAACGAGGGGAATTGAGACTAATTGTTATAAAACGCCTGCAACGTCACAACCTATGGGCAGTTTAGACCAATAGCTGGTTGCCACGTCGTACAGACTTATTACGTGGCAACGAGCTATTGGTCTTTACTACCCACAGGTTGTGACAGTTCAAGGTCAGTGTTCAGAACTTCGTTAACGATTGGTCTCAGATGAATGTATGTGTATCATCTATGGTCGGAACGATGTCGCCTACATTAAAGTTCCCCCTCCCCCTCCCTCTCCACGAAGTTGATGTGTTCAAAGAAACAGCTAGCCTCGTTTTGGGATCAGCGGCGCAGGCTCTGCCAGGTTTATAACGCTGTGTGCGGCAAGCTGCCTAAGGGTCTCCGGCTTCTGATTTCTTCCTCAGAAGTGACTTCCGAAGTCTTTTTTTTTATGTTTGGAAATAGCCAAGGTAATCCAATGCCTCCTGCTGCCCTAAGTTCACTGGTGTAGGCGCCAGTCACTTGTCTTTACCGCTTTTCCCATCAGTGATAACAGTTCCACCAGACCCAATACCTTAGCCTCACAAGGAAGACCAGGAGTTGGACTGGTTCTCGGTGGTTACTTGAGAACCATGCCGTTGAAAGCATGTATAGATCAGCGGTTCTCAACCTCTTAAGCTCGGCACCCCCAGCCACACAGCAATAGAAGAATAGACAAAAACAATCCATATTTTCGATGGTCTTAGGCGGCCCCTGACAAAAAACTTTAAAACTTCTGTTAATAAGAACCTTACGGAACAAAAAGTAATTAGAAAAAGAACGCAAGGGAAACATTAGTATTGTTAATATATTTGTGGCCTCTAGTTTACTTAGCAATGTTAGAAATTGAAAATCCCCGTAAAGTACATTATCCTTTTTAAAAAAGGAATCTAGATTAGAGGTCTCAATGATAAGGTGAAGAGGTTGGAGGTCAGAGGTTTCTCATGGGAGAGCTGGAATATCGCTGGGGTTAGACTAGACTTGGAGCTAGCCTGTAACTCATGTCAAGGTATGACTATAAGCTGTAAGACCCCTCTCTTGTTTTTAAGGATCTTTAAAAAAAAAATAAGAGAGACCAAAGTTTTTATTTATCAGCTTTTAACGATATTGCGATTTTCCTCTTTACAGCCCTCCTATTCCCTACTTTTAAATTTACAATAGATTAGTCTTTATCATTGGAGCGAGTATTTATTTAGAGGGGAATTAGTGATTTTTATCATGTAAAAAAATGTTACAATTTAAAAGCGATCTGGGCAATAAACAATCCCATGATGATATGTTGACTAGTACAAGGGTACAGCCCCCCCTTTTTTTGTTAGGGGGATTATAATGCCTCCCCATGTGTTAAGTCTGTCTTTTTAGCCAAGATGGCGTTGTAATAAATGACATTTTTTACAAAGCTTAAATCAACTCACTCTGCCTGTCTGGTAAAAAAGTTTGTACACGTTATTTCTCCCACACTGAATATCGGATTAAGCTGACATTTTCCCCAATTATTTCTTTTACTTGACAAAACAAGAATCAACAAAAATAAATAACGAATTGGTTTATTAACTATTGATAATTAATTATTTTGTTTGGTATCTCGAACAAGGGAAAGAAATTGTACTTGTCCATTCAAAGGAGCAGCAAACTATGCACATTTTTAGGCAGGTGCGGACTGGCTATACGGGCATCGGGGCGAATGTCCAGTAGGCCAGTACCTAAATAGGCCGGTTGGGTCATCGAAAAGGGCATTATGACACGTATAAAATTTTTAAAATAGTTTTATTACACTCTTGTATAAAAAATAATACACATCTTCTTATCTTATATGATACGGACGTTACTTGAAAAAAGATGATGATTACGTCCTACGCGTCATGCATTTAGTCATGCATAATTGATATTAACCAATGACTTACATTCTGCCAAGTCACTGATTTTTTTTGCTAGCTCAGGCAACCTATCCCATGCGCTAGGGAAGAAGGAGCATTTTTAATTTGTCCTAGCACATGGAACGAGGAATGTGCCTTTATATTTGTGTCTTTCTGAGTATTTTATTAAATTTTGTTTTTGTATTTGAATATTATGGTTCAGTATTTTACAGACTCGACAGTGTAAAACAAATTTAATCTTAACACATTTTTTGTAATAGCCTAAATCCGTAGCAAGTGCAACTTGTAGGCTTCATCCTTTTAGGGCCTAAACCAAGTTAAGGCCTATATTTCTTTTAAAGATATAGAGCTCCATGTATGCATGTGTACACTAACAGTTATCAATACATTATAAAACTTAACATAAGGATTTTGAGGACGTCGATCGTATGATATAACAGTTTATGGGCCGAATGGCAAAGAAATGCCCTGGCCAATTTTGACACTCGGTCTGCAAGTAAAACAGATACCTACCTGTACTATTACCTGAACCTACCTGTACTATTACCTGAACC
>JADKLZ010071522.1:19918606-19934489 GCA_021533235.1 Biomphalaria straminea
ACCTACCTGTACTATTACCTGAACCTACCTGTACTATTACCTGAACCTAACTGTACTATTACCTGAACCTAACTGTACTATTACCTGAACCTACATGTACTATTACCTGAACCTACCTGTACTATTACCAGAGAAACTGAGTTTCACCTTCGAATGTTCTATGTCAGAAATTGATGGGGAGGTCGCGTCATGAAATGCCTTTTTTTCAATTCTAACAAAATTTCCATTCATTGTTTTAACTCTTTCTCTCCTAATCGACGATACCATCGTTGATTTGAACTAAATAAATCCAATTAAGGTTTAATTTTATAAACTTTACTTTGTCTTATACAAAAAGAGCATGCATTCCCCTTTAAGTTTATACCGAATAAAACATTTTCTGATAACAAAGGAAAATGTTTTTGAAGCTTTGTCAAAAAGGGTAGAGAAATAGTACTGAGAAAAATGAAGAATTCTGTCATAAAGTGGAAAATAATTACGAAGAGAAAGAGTTAAAAGGTTACAGACTAACCTCAGACGTGACCAATCGTTGCTTGTCAAACTGCTGGAGTCGTTTGTCACAAAATGCTTGAGAATGGTGTCCCCTGTCTGACGGATGTGTTGGTGTTTATGGGCGATGTTTGTTTTGATGTCGTGTGGCGAAGTAACTGAATTTGTGGGGGCATCCATCAATGACCATCACTTCCCCCCGACCCCCCCCCCACCCCCGCAGTTGATTCAACCATATATTAAGTTGATGACTTTGAATGATTATAGACCGGGTCGGCTCGTCCTTTCCAAAAATTGAAAGATTGAGTATCATAGATGGATCCGAATTTATAAAAAACAATACTGTTATACTTTAAAAATATTTTCTTCCCAAATTCATCCACATATGTTTTTCATATGGAACTTTTAACAAGAAAATATTTTTAAAATTTAAAAAACAAAACAAAAACAACTACTCACAATAAATAAATCTGCGATTATAAATATTTTTTTACCAATCGTTTTTGTTTACCATGCTTTCTCGAAAATATGAAAAACTAGTTGACCGGCGGCATAGCATACGCCGCTATTTACCAGGGCCGGCGACCGTATTTGGGCCCGCATTTCATAGGACACGCAATTTTATAGGACCCGCTCTAATTTAAAGCGTAAAAATGATTAAATTAAGCCATTTTATTACTTACAACAGATTCCCCGCGCCATCCTGTCGATTTAAATGAGTCCCAGGAGCACTAACACATCTATAATCAAGAAAAGTTTGTATTCGTCATGTTGGAAACATGCAATGCATACGCCGCTATTTTGCAGGGCAGGCCTTAGGCACTGCAACATATGCGACCGCAGTGGGCCCTGCACTTTCTTTGGTCCCGTGCTAATTTTTAGGTGTATAAATTATTAAATTGAATCATTTTTAACATGATATAACAAATTGTCCTCGCTAAAGTCAAACCTGAGAATAGTATCTATCTGTGTATTGACTGGTAGTCGTTCTTATCACACAAAACAATCTCTTCCGGCTTCCACTTTTTTAACCTTTCTTCCATTCACTACACAAATTCATAAGAGAGTTTTATGAAACAAAAATGTGTGCATTGCAATCGTGTGTAGGCCTACTTTATTTTTATACTTATAAATTGTGTTTAATCTCTAAGACTGAGGATAAAGTAATTTTTACATTTTTCATAATTTGGAAATCCGAATTCAATAGTAGATATATGTGCATGTTTTCACGTTACACTTGAAGTTACTTCCTTTTTCCAGTCTATATTTATTTACGTCTCTGTTATTTTGTTTCGTGAATGAAAAAAGTGCGGATTGGGATGCACCATTTTTTATTCACACCATGGTGCGCCATGGGATCTTCCCTATTTACTTGTTGCATGTTGCTTGTTTGACCTTTTACTTTGAGAAATATATATATAGATACTTTAAAAAAAAAAGAGTCCAAATTAAGGTTATCACAATAAATAATTGCGCAAAGTTTCAATTAGATCTTAGAAATGAAAGTTGGTGAAATTCTTCTTCTTCGTTCACATTGTTATGTTGGAGGGTTCAGATCACTACACCAATATCTGAGATGAACTGCGCAGTGGTTTCCAAGTCAGGGAGCTCTCCATATAGTTTTCTTTCTATTGGGGTGTTTTGGGGCCAGTGTTTTATACGGGCCTCTTGGTAAAGAGCGCAGTGTTGGAGGACGTGGTCTGCATTCTCTGGTCACACTCCACATGGGCAGATGTCACTGGTTCCAATTTTAAGCGTCCGGTACATTTGTTGTCGCATTCTGTTGTGTCCGGTCCTAAGTCGAAAGATTAGACGTTGATCTTGTCGGGATAGCTTATAGTAAGCATCATCTTTCTTGTGATTTGGATGTAAAATAATATATTCAAGTTTATAACGGACTGAGAGAGTGCATTTGTATAGACTTTTTCTATTTGGCATGTATTAAATATGTTTTCAATTCTTTCTTAAATATGGCGTAAATATGTTTAAATCAGTTGGTAAATTCAACATCAAGCAGCTGTAAGTTTAAAGAAACAATAATAATAAAATATTTGAGTAGATATATTCAGTCTTTCAATCAATAATCTATATTGTCAGTAACTACGACAGACAGACAAAATAGTCGGGATTCATGTGTCGTTTTCTACTCAGAATTGGTTAGTTAAGGTTAGGGCTAGTTAGATGCCCAAGGGTGAAATCAAAATTATTTAGGATGTTTATATTTCTGTTCCCCGTTCCTTGGTTCCCTGTGACCTTAGGGGGAAGGTCGGAATCATGGTTAATATTTCCGATGTGTTCCATAATTAGTTCCTGTGACTGTGAGCTGATTAGTGACAATTAAATTCTGACTAGGTTTTTTTTAATATTTATTTTTAACTTTAGCGGTTTGAAATAGGAAGGGGAAATAATGGACGAAATAAAAATGTAAATAGGTCAGTGACTTAGGGGCTAAGAGGAAAAGAAAGAGAGGAAGATAGAAAGAGAGGGAGAGGGGAGGGGAGATAAATGTGAGAGAAACGGAGAGAACACAAAGGAATAGTTAGAACGAAGAGAGGAAGGGTAAAAAAGAAGAAAGTGTGTGTGTAAGAAAGAGAGAGAGAGATAGTGAGATTATGTGTGTGTGAGAGAGAGAGAGATAAAGTGTGTGAAAATGAAAGAAAGGGAGAGAGTTAGTGAGATAATGTGTGTGTGAGAGAGAAAGAGAGTGAGATAATGTGAGAGAGAGAGAGAGAGAGAGAGAGAGAGAGAAAGTGAGAGAGAGAGAGACAGTGAGAGAGAGAGAAAGTGAAAGAGAGAGAGAGAGAAAGTGAGAGAAAGATAGAAAGTGAGAGAGAGAGAGAAAGTGAGAGAGAGAGAGAGAAAGTGAGAGAGAGAGAGAAAGTGAGAGAGAGAGAAAGTGAGAGAGAGAGAAAGTGAGAGAGAGAGAAAGAAAGTGAGAGAGAGAGAAAGTGAGAGAGAGAGAAAGTGAGAGAGAGAGAAAGTGAGAGAGATAGAGAAAGTGAGAGAGATAGAGAAAGTGAGAGAGAGAGAAAGTGAGAGAAAAAGTAATGTAAGCTATATATAGGCCTATGTTGTTGTTTATCTTATAGCCATAGCTAAGCACAATGTCCACATCTCTGTTGGCCGACGTATCATTTATCCTAATTCAGCAGCCTTAGCGTGATTAAAGTCTCAAAGTAACTGGATAAGCACCGGACTTCAAATCAGTTCTTTCCGTCGAAGCCGAATCTCGAAAATTATAAGGATAGGATAACTCTACCCGACTCTCTCGTCCTCACTGAAAGAGAATGTAGGTTTAGAACTGTCAAGCAGTGTTTCATTGTTTTGCTCTTACATCGAAATAGCTGACAAATTAGATGTTAGACTTCTTACGATTCCAGATCTTCCCTTTAAACAAAAAAAAATCCTATTAATCAGGTCAGATTGACCTCTCGGGAGGTAAACTTTGAAAACTTAATTACTAATATTAATCATTAATTTCTACGTGGCTGTGTCATTTAATGAGAGCACGGCGAAAGGCGCCGTCTATATGAAATTACTTCCTATACCCCCTCCCGCCCCCTCCTCCAAACCTAAACTTACGCCCCCCCCCCTCCCCAGCAGTCTCGAGAGAAAACCTCTAACATTCAGACCACGAAGTGGCCCCCGGAGTGCCCCGCTGAAGAGCTCTCATCTACCGGAACGATAGTCCTGCTAGCTGGAGAACTATCTACTGATTAAACAGCAAGTAACAGCCAATCGCCAGGGATTCACTGACTACTGGCGCCCTCCATATTTTTGGGTCCCCACCCCCCAACCGCATCGTGCTTATGCCCCCGCCCCCCCGCCCCCCCCCCCCCACAGCTGCACCTCTTCGCCATCCCTAAAACTGTTCCTACTAAGTCTATGACAATCTTTTAATTGCAGCGCGAACGTTTAATACGGACGAAGTAAACAATTGAATCTAGAGGGCTAATTGCCTTGGCGTAGATTTACGACTTTCTGGTATAGCTGTTGGAATATTGTGTTTTCAGGTTATATATGTAACTATGTATTACTGGATTTCTCAGGTTTGTAATTATGTTCGTTGGGAGTAAAGGTGCGCGACTCTAATTAAAGTAAACCATTCATAACATTCTTTCTCTGCCTGTTTGTTAGTCTTTATGTCTGTTTGTTTGTCTGTCAGCACATAGATATGATTCCTTTTTTTTTTTTTTAAATTGTGTAACTTTTCTTTTCAATATTAATTAATTAATTAATCGCTGACCTGGAGATGTGTATGTTTATCATGGGTTTATATAATAAATCGATGTAAAGTCCTTCATCTATCTCTAATACTAAGCACTTTGTTGTTTTTTTTTAAGTCTATAGATACGCAAATGAAGTTATTATATTCTTCTCTGAAGAAAGGTCTGCTGGAACTTACAAGCTATTCTATTAATCATTCACTTAAAGCATAAGTAATAATAATAAGTCAAAAGTAACTGGACCTCCAATGAGACTGATTGAACGAAGAGCGTGCAATGACGCCAAGGTTAGGGAGCTCATAAAAAAGTCAGTGTGTGTGTGTGTGTGTGTGTAAAGGGAAAAAAAGGGGGGCGGTGGTAGGGAGTAAAGGGAAGCAATAACATTGCCGAGTACCTTGTGACTTAGAGATTTCCGCTTGAAGGGAAACAACCGCGGTCAATCCAGGTCACAAGCAAAAGGGGGTATCATTAGTGAGGCTCTCCGTCTACCACATGTTATCGTTAAACAAAAGATTTTTAATTTGTATTGAAGAGTTTTACTTCTATCCTTTTACTATCTATGTTTATATGTGGAGACTATCGCGTTTAGTTTTACATTTATTATTTTACCAGTACTCTCCAAAACCTACACTTTTCTCTTTATTGTTGTCAAATATTATAAACAAATCGTGCACAGAAAAACCCACCAGACTAACCATATCGACATGCCAATAATAAATCCCAGAGAAGGAAGTCAAGGACCTAATTACTATAACATGGGTGTCTCGCGTTTTTTTTCATTATGTCAACCGAGAAGTATAATCTACTAGCCTGATGAGGTATTTTAAATACACCGTTAAAAAAATATATTTTTAAAATACTTTTTTAAAAACAAAGCATATCTTAAGTACAAGGAAATCACCGTTGAATCAGTGTTGTATTTCTAAATATTACAAGGGTCATCTTCCCATTTAATATAAAAGAAAATTAATCAATTGCCACTAGTTGATTAATAACAAACTGTTTAATTTATAAAAAGTTTATATCATCTCACTCTGTCTGTCCGTCTGTCGGAGTGGTAAAAAGTGCGTATTCGTAATTTCTCCCACACCCATTCTCGGATCAGGTGGGAGAAATGACGTATTCCACAGGTATATCAGACAGACAGCCCAATAGAGTGAATCGCTATAAGCTTTATAAAGGAATTGTTTAACTGTCACATATTTCTATGTTCTGCAGGTAGAACAAGCCACAAGGAGCTCAAGGTGGCCACATTGTAGGACCACAACGGGAGCATGTCGCCTCGGGGAGTCACTAGCCCTCTCACTCGTGTGTGCTCAAATTCGTCAGTTGTTATAGTCAGTGAATCCAGACTGCTAGACCCAGTCACCAAAGTACGGATTTATTTCATACGAAAACAGTAGATATACGTCAAACGGGACTACACTGGTACCGAGGGGGGAAAGACGAATCTAGGAGGAGTTGGTTCGAACCAAAAAAAAAACAAAAACAACAACGTATTTTGGATTACGGATTATCATGGCGAGAAAGAAGATTGGATTATCAAAAGGATTATCTCAGATTATTGTATTCGCTACACTTCTAGCACTGGACATCGTATACGCGAATAACAAAGGTGAGATATTTTCTGTGATGTTATTCATTGATAGTTAGAGTTAATAGGATGATCTAATTCATTGATATTAAAAGTTAGTCTTGTAACTTGATTTATTGATATTTAAGATTGATTTGTCAAAGGATTGACTGATATCAAAAGTTAAATTTGTAATTTTATTCACTGATATTAAATATCATTGTAGTAACTTAATTCACTGATATGTGAAGTTGGTCTTGAAATTTGATTTACTAATTACAAACGTTTGTCTTGTAACTTGATTCACTGATATTGAAAAGTAGTCTTCAATGATATTCAAAGTTAGCAAAATAACTTCACTGATATTTAAAGTTGGTATAGTACCTTGATTCACAGACATTGAAAGTTAATCCAGTATCTTGATTCAGTGATATTGTAGGCCTACGTAGTTTCCTAACTTGATTCACTGGTATATATAGTTTACTTTGTGACTTGATCCACTGGTATAAAAGTTCGACTGGTAACCTGGTTCACTGACACTTATACATGGTATAGTAACTTTATTTACTGTCATATATACTTTATCTAGCAACTTGATATACTAATGTCAAATGTTAGACTTCAAACTTGATTCATTGATATTGAAAGTTGGTGGGATTTAATATAATAATTATTTTTTTTAAAGCTAAATTCTCGCACATTACAGTATGGCAGGAAAACAAAGTTGATAGAGCATCGCGCCAATTAACGCGAATATCCTTGGGTCGATCCCCATACTGGGCAAGTGTTTAGAATGCTATACAGTCACATACTGGACATGTATCTACTAGTCGGACATTAAGTGTCCATCTATGGACAGCTGAGAACAATGTTAAATGAACGACACTATGTTAGGATTAAAGGGCAATCAATATATACATTTTTCGGTAAAGATTTTAAGGCTGGATATGGCAAAATATGTAGGTCAAATCTGGGCTACGTATCCACGTGAAATACTGCACTCCTTATTCTTCTTCGGACTCGAACACAAGCCTTTGACGTACTTGTTTGTTTTTGTTTTGTCTCACTGAAAAAAAAAATTTCTTTAACAATCTATTGTCCTTGCTTATTTCCGTATCAGATTTTGATAATAAAGCAGATCTCTTAGAGTTATAGGCCTGTCGCCTAGCCCCGTTATTTCCTTATTCTTAAGTCTCTCAAAGCCTTATTGAACACACTCCATTCAAAATGATCTAATACGTTACAAATGTCCCAATTCTGACTTCGCGTCATACGAACAATGTATAACACAACTCTCCCAACACACAAATACATTGTGCTACTGTAGACTAGGTTTAGCATGATTGAGAAATACATTAAATGATTTCTAATTCAACACACTTTGGAATGAATCTTGCATTCTAGCTGTCGGTACGTCAGTGACATGTAAATTATTGTAATTACACGTACACTCATGTGTCGTCTATAGTTTTAGTTCAGTGTTGACATTTGTGAAAACTTTTTTTTTTTAGAAACAAGAGTGACAACTCTTGGTTTTACGCATGAGTAAACTTGAAGACGATGCATGCAAGTTACAGTTATCTCCCCACCCCTCTTTTTTTCCTTACTTTTTACTGTCAAAGGCATTTATATGTATACATTGTATAGACATGCAGACACACGTATAAATAGATAGATAGATAGATAGATAGATAGATAGATAGATAGATATATGGATAGATAAATAGATAAATAGATAGATAGATAGATAGATATATGGATAGATAAATAGATAGATAGATAGATAGATAGATAGATAGATAGATAGATAGATAGATAAATTCATAGATAGATAAATTCATACATTAAGTATTTGCAGATAGATATTCAGACAGACAGACAGAAGGCAGATAGATTGAGGTGGTATAAAGACCCACCTGTAGCTCCATAATTTTTGTTATGCTATAACTCGCACCTTTGTTTACCCCGCACAGTTATTCGGGCAATATTCGGCATGGACTGTCGGGCTACCCTTCTTGCGACTTGATATTGTGATCTTTAGCATTCTTTGAATTTCCTAGAGTAAGGTGAATTTTTAAGAACACCTCCTTTCAATGTTGAACTAGTGTACTAGCCCATCTACCCCTTTCTTATCTCAGATGACGTAATTGGATTACAATAGTTTGAAAACTTGCTTTGAATTAAGTGCATGGTGATTTCTCTAGATTTCTCTAGAGCTTATGTAGCATACCAATGAATGTGTTTTTTTTTTCTGTTTTTTTTTCCCCTTCTAACGATTGTACTGAGTTTAATTTTAACTGACTGACCTTTACAGGGGCGGACTGGCCATTAGGCATTTGGACCAGCTCCCTGGGGCCCTCACCCAATGGACTCGCTTTTAAGAAAAGAATCTTATACAGGCTTTACAATATACTACTGGCATCTGGAGACAGGTCAGAATGATACGCAATGTGTTGTATATGGAACGCCACTAGTAGATCAGTGAACATTGTATTCCCAAGGCCCATTTCGCAAACCAGTGCCCCCCCCCCTACTAAAATTTGTAGATTTTGTAGACGTCATCTTTAAGTGTTTGGCTGGAGGATATCAAAACGTCCTTGACATTGGGTGAACGCTATAACAGCGCTCTCATGCCTTCCGTGAATACTGGCAGTCAGGTGGATCACTTGACTCCAGGTACATGTCATTTATTATGACATGCTTCAATGGTGTCAGAAGCTAAAATCCCTGGACACAAAGTAATCCAGTCGACAATTAATCGTTACAAACACGCTTGCAGGCGTGAACAGCAGGACATCGTTGTCTTGGCTGACCACCTGGACGTTTCAACATTGCCAGGAATACAACGAAGAAAATAAATATTCAACATTCCGATCAACAAATAGACTATTGCTTCAGTTCATCTGAAGAGTGATTAGCCTGAAGGATAAAGCTTGGGATTGTTCTGACCAGGTGTAAAACACTCATCCGTGACTAGTATGTAAGATGGGTAAGCATCATTATACTTTTCGGAGTAAATGACCTAGCTGGTCTAAGTCTCTAATTATTGTAACAACACATGTATTGGAGATTTGTAAATGAGACTGATCGTGAATATATCTCTGTACATGTTGACAAACTTAACTATTCAAATTATATTAGCCTAATGCTTGTTTGCTGAGGCGAACAAGATTATAATTATTATATAACACCTGTATTGGAAGTTTGTTACTGAGACTGATCATTAATGAATCACTGTACTTGTTGACAAACTGATCTATTCAAACTTATATTAGACTAATTTTTTTTTTCAAAGGCGTCAGTAGCTGTGCGTAGGGTCTGGGGCTGGGGCAAGTGTCATACGCGTAACGTGAGCCTTAAGCGTAGACTATTTAAAATGTACCCCATCATGCTAACAGGCTCTGATGCTATAGTTCTTATTGTTGTTGAAAAAAAAAAAACAGTACTTCACGTTTTTCTAAGTACTGTATTATCGGCCGTTTGACTAGACTACATGCTGTATTGTACTTGTTCTGCATGTATGATTTCCCTTGCAGCATTTATCTCCATTCTTCTAATATTAATTTGTTTTTCTTTAATCAACGTAGCTAATGTTTCACAAATATTTTGCATGAAAAAATCAACAAACTAAATAATAATAATTTCTGCGAACGCGATGCATCCTCAGGTAGAGATTTACCCAAACGGCCGCCTCTGAAATGCTTCTTATTTCTCTGTCCTAAAGTGAGTTACTGTTAATTAGAGTTGTTCTTTCTATTATTTGATTGCTTTGGTATAGCGAATCTTTGCTACGTGCGCTTTGATCCAATCTCTTGTATAGACATGTGGCGGGGAGGGGGTATCTGACACGTTTCCTGCTGCTCATTTGAATCGGGATTCAAACACCAACCCCCTTGCAAGTTATCTGATTTGATTCTACTGTGCTAAAAGTGCACAATAATGTTAGAGTACCTTTTAAAAAACACTTCATTTATTTTGTTCACCGGATAAACCAAAAAGCTGAAAGTTAAGTCCCCTTTCAGACCTTGCGATCTATATGGCAGATGATGTAAAGGTCATATGTTTCAATGGCCAACGGTTCAAGAGATGTGTATGTGGCCAGCACAACGACCAACCGCCTTTACTTTTCCCCAACCATTAGAGTTGGGTTGACTCATCGAGAATCCCGAAATTAAAAATCCCAGTTTTCATAAGGATTCGAACCCGAGACTTCTGGTTCGGAATCGCTTTACTGGTCAGCTACCACGCCTTGACCAAAAGCTAGATATATATATATATATATATATATATATATATATATATATATAGTTTTTTTTCCGTCAACTAATGAAACTGTTCAGTAATGAAATAATAATCTGACAACTGTGATAATAAGTTTCTTCTTCTCTGATAGTGTCAAGAGTCGAGTCTGTGACCTATTTCGACCAGTTTCTGGAAGCGAGGTCAAGTCAGTGCTGCTGTCCAGCGTAAAGAAGTTCATTTTAGGTATCCAATCAAAGCAAGAGGTTAAGGGAAACAATAGCATACGTCAGCTTCTAGGAGGTCAAAGTTACTAAAATAATCATTTAATCATCAATAATCATGTACGATTGAGAAGGTATAAGGGAAAAGTGAGTTACTCTTGGTCCTACCTTGGTAATTGGTTTGGTAGAGTGGTAGGTCCTTGCATAGTAACAGTTTAGAAAAGTAATAAGTTTTAGGAAATTAGCGGGTCCATTAACTACACAGTTGAATTAGTTGAAGTGCTATTAGTTGAAGTGATATAAGTTGAAGTTACATTAATTAAAGTTACTGTAGTTAAAGTTATTATGTGTGGAGTTTTGTATATATCTTTAAGATTTGAATTGAGAAGTTATTTATATAAGAAAGTTGCAGAAGTATTTAAGAAGTTTTGGAGAAACTGCAAAGAATTTTCTTCATTAGAATGAACAAGTATGTTAATATAATCCCCGGATGTGTATCGTCACAGTTAGCCGAGCGTGACCAAACACTATCTTAAACAAAAATGCATCACTAAAGATGACCTGATATTACAGTGGCGAGTGCGATGGCCTTGAGACCTGTCACTATTCAGATAATAAATTTCTGTGATTGGGCTCCTGGTCGATTGGATTACAATGGGGACATTCAGAAAACATTTTTTTAAACAAATTCAGACAGTACCTTTTTTTTTCGAAGCTTAATAATTAATCTTATCTTATCTTATATATTACAGATTTGACTTCATAAAAGAAGATACGAAAGTCCTTTGCATTTCATATTTCAATCTAGTCATGCATATTATTCAATGACTTAAACTCTGCTAAGTCATTGGTTTTCTTGGCTGATTCAGGCAACCCATTTCATTCTCTATTTGTAATATTTAGTTTTGACAATTTGTCTTAGGAATTATTTGCTCTTTTACTTTATGTGCCTTGCTTGGGTGATTACTTGCTCCTACTCTATTCGCTATCTTCTTTGGCGTAATGCTGGGTCAAATGAAGCAGCGATTGCACGAAGGCATCTACGTCAGGTTTCGTTCGGACGGCAATGTGTTTAACCTTCGACGTCTACTATCCCATACAAAAACAAAAGAGATGGTCATAACGGAGCTTCTCTATGCCGATGATTGCGTCCTGCTAGCTCACAGAACCCAGTCAACGAATTTGCATACGCTACCGCCTCTTACGGTTTATCTATAAACCTCGGGAAAACAGAAGTCATGTTCCAGAAGTCTCCGATGTAGCCTACTCAGCCCCAAATATCACCGTAAACGGAAAGGCCCTTAACGTGGTAGGCCACTTCACATTTCTAGAAAGTAACTAGAAAATGACGCCTCACTTTCAAAGGAAATTGATAACCATCTGGCCAGGGCCAGTTGCGTTTTTGGATGTCTTCGGTTGAGAGTTTATGAGATTAAATCGCTTCGCCTGCCTACAAAAATCAAATTTCTACCAAGCGGTAATTCTCTCAACCCTTCTATTTGACTCTTGAGACATGGGTAGGCCTACTATACAGAAAGCAACCAAAAGTGCTTGCGCTCCATCATGGACATACGGTGGCAAGACCGCACTACAAACAGCGATGTCTTTGCGAACGTCGGTATGGGCAGTTTAGAGGGACTTCTTATGGTCGGACAGTTACTCCGGGCAGGGCACGTATCCCGTATGGGAGACGAACGTATGCCAAATGCAGTCTTTTTTTGATGAGCTTAAAGATGATCAACGTAACACAATTTCTCCACGGAAACTTAGCTGAGCACCTGGTTACATGAAGCCTCGGAACAAGACAGCTGGTCATTTTGAGACCAAAAGGAAATTCGCTGCCGAGGACAGAAGCAGACGGCGAAAAGAAAATCTTAATCGACCACCAGAGGACGAAGATTATGCTTGCCCTGGATGTGGATATGTAGGTCACAGCTTGGCCTGCTTAGCCACGGGAAACACTGCAATCATCAAGAATCTTCGAACTCGAAGACAAGCTTTATTATTAAAATGTAATAACTATTGCTTTTATTTTTCGGATGCCTCAGCTTTTTAGCTTTGGACATTAGTTGTCGAGCTGTTAAAATCCTATAAATTGTTGGGCTTTAGCCTCTTATCTTTGTTTTAATTGTAGTATATCTTTTCTTTTTTATCAGACAAATATAATGTTTATTCAATAATACTGCAACTTCATAGTAGTTACATAAAAATAATCCACTATATAGTATATATATATATATATATATATATAGGAATATGATTATATCTGCATACAAATATACCCATAATACTAGAAGTCCTCTAGAATCTAGAATACAATAACGTAAGCATAATAGCGGCTAGCAGAACAACTTCTACAATATGTATTAAACTCATAGTACAAAAAGCAACTACTAAATACGTGTACTGTCTCTACTACAACCTCTACTACAACCTCTTTTCTTGCCTCTTTTATGGGCTCTGCCTCTTTTTCGGGCTATTGGCCTCTTTTTTGGGCTTTCTCTTTTTTTTTTTTTTTCCAACAAAAATTTTTATTTCTATAAAATTAACATACATTATTGGTACTTATAATAATAGTGTAAACAAGCATTTGAATATATGTACAGAGTGGGCAAGAATCATCTCAAGGTTCTATATTCCAGCTATTCCTTTTATTTGTAGATTTTCCTGCAAAGTAATAAGGATGAATGTCAAAATATTTTTACTTCGAGTTTATCTTTATCAAGAACATTAGTAACCCGCTTTTTAATAATAAAAATGTGATGGGTTCGGGGGTGTCAGTGGGTTAGTTTTTGTTCTCTTTCTGGTTTCAGAGACTTTGCATATGTAATATAAAAATTAATTCCTAATTTCTTCGCTTTCTTGGCCTGAGTGGTAAAACGTTTGGCTTTCTAACCGAGAGGTCATGGGTTCGAATCTCGGCTATGACTTGATTTTTAATCTCTGGATTTTCAAAGCGTCCCAACTCTCATGGGCACTGATTGGAAAAGTAAAGCGGTTGTTTTTTGTGGTGGCCACATGACACCCTCGTTAACCGTCGATTATAGAAACAAATTAGCTTTTCATCATCTTCCTTGTAGATCGTAAGGTCTGAAAGGGGTATTGACTTTTAATAGTCTAATGTCTAACCATTGATCATCACCATTGTTATCAATATCATCAAACCCCATTTGAATGAGGGCTTGACAGGCATTGTCGTCTCTGTAATGAGTGAGAGTTTGAGAGGCTTATGTCGTCTCTTACAGAAGTCCTGGACAGAAACCTTGCTGTTGTCCATGTATGTAACATTACCACCACACAGATCAAGAACTTGAAATTTCCCAGATCAGTCTGGGGCAGTTGAAAATAAAAAATGAGGCACGGTTTCCTTTTCCTACCAGGCAGCGGGGGCACCGTGAGTCGAAGTTTGGCCTGAGACGCAGGGGCGTAGCTAGGAATTTTCCATCGTTTTGGAGCCCGGGGGGGGACTGGACCTCTTTGGGGGCCCTGCATTTTGATTACATTCAATTTTTAATGTAAAAAAACACTAATTTGGGGGCCTCCTTCAAGTGGGGGCCCGGGGGGATTTTCAAATTCTTCCCCTCCTCCCCCCACCCTAGCTACGCCGCTGCTGAGACGCGATTAATAATAAAAATATGAACCAACTGGACTGTAGCCTTTCCAGAAGAGTCCTGCTCTGTGCTATATTAGCTTGCTTACCCATTCATTTAAAGATGTATTTTTTTTTAAAGTAAAAAAAAGAAGCCCCTGATAACTAGACGTGTCAGTATGACCTGTTCATTGTGACCTGTTTAAAATCACTTCTCTTAGCTAAAAAGTGTATTATTAAATCACTTCAGTGCACTGAAAAAAAACAAAAACTTCAGCACTAGATCCATACCGGTGCGGTGTAGAGTTAACATTAGGCCCCGCTTCTAAAACATCCTACTACATTTACTGAACACGAAGAGATTACAATACAGGACCTCTGTAAGCCGTAAATTATTTGCATGGAATCCCTATCGATCTGTTTAAAGAGACACAGCGCATTGCAGAATTGGTTTAATTCTGTTGCAAGGCGTGGACATTGAGAATTTAAATATGGTTCGGCAGCCTGCTGTGTTGTCTGCTTTCTGTCTGTTGGCTTGTGTGTCTTGAAAAAAAATGTATGTTAATCAAGACTTTTAAAAAATCTGTCTCTGAATCCGTTTCGTCCGTTCTTCCAACTGTCTCTTTATCTATCTGTCCATCCTATTGTCTCTTGTATCCATCTGTCCATCCTATTGTCTCTTGTATCCATCTGTCCATCCTATTGTCTCTTGTATCCATCTGTCCATACGACAGTCTCATAGACCGTTTTGACCCTTTCTTCCTATTTCGGAATGTTAGTCTGTCTGTTTGTCAATATACTGTCTGTTCGTAAGTCTTTATTCATTCGCCTCACTGATCTTCTGTCCGGGTGATCGGTCCGTCATACTGGTTGTAAATCATCATTGTGTAACGTAATTTGTAAAACTTGTGCGATTTAGCCAGTGCAGACCCGACGCCAGAAATACAGACGCCCCACCGATTGGGTACGTGTGTGCCCCCATTATGTTCAAAAGCTTCTAATACGAAAACAAGATTTATAAAAAAAATATACTCGAATTAGTTACCTGTGTTTTTTTCTAGTACACTAACTACGAAAATTAAAAGAAAAAGTTACATCTACTTATTAAAGCTAAGAATGCAAAGCAAGCAATTTTTTTTATATATTGACTTTTTATGTGACGGTGGCACCACGTGTTACTAAACTAGTACACTCCAAATGTTTTAAATAATCAAATTTTACTTATTTTTTGTTTTCCTTTCTTTTTTTTTTAACTTTCTTTTTTTGTTTTCCTTTTTTTTTTTTTTTAATTTTTTTTTTTTTTTTAAATTTCTTTTTTTTTTTAACTTTCTTTTTATTTATTTATTTATTTATTTTTTTTTGCTCTTTCTCTCTCTTATCTTTTCCTCTTTTTGTTTATCTCAATATCTCACTCTCTCTATTTCTGTCACTTTTTGTTCTTGTTTACTTTCACGTCTTTCCTTCTTGTCTTCAGCTCACATCTCACTTCTTCTTCTCTCTTTTCTGTCTCTCTCTTTTCTGTCTCTCTCTTTTCTGTCTCTCT
>JADKLZ010071522.1:19934499-19957496 GCA_021533235.1 Biomphalaria straminea
TCTTTTCTGTCTCTCTCTTTTCTGTCTCTCTAATTTCTGTCTCTCTCTTTTCTGTCTCTTTTCTGTCTTTCTTTTTTTATCTCTCTCTTTTCTGTCTCTCTTTTTTCCGTCTAATTTCTGTCTCTCTATTTTCTGTCTCCTTTCTGTCTCTCTTTTCCGTCTCTTCGCTGTCTCTCTCTTTTCCGTCTCTTTTCTGTATATTTCTTATCTGTCTCTTTTCTGTATATCTCTTTTCTGTCTCTTTTCTCTTTCTTTTTTGTCTCTCTCTTTCTATTTTTCTCTTTTCCCTCCCTTCTTTTTTTCTCCTATTTTGTCTCTCTTTCTCTTCCTTTGTCTTTCGCTTTTTCTATTCTCTTCTTCCATTTCCAAAATTAGATTTAAATACAATTTCATTTCTAGTTTTTATGAAGCTGGAGATATAGCTTTCACTTCATGGAGTTGACGTCAAAACTTTCCTTCTTTTGATTGGATTAAAAAAACACAGGCTTAATCCTAGTATTTGTTTTTAAAGTGATTATTCTCATCCGAAGCTTCTCGGAAATGGGAATCCCCACAGCTACAGAAGTTCAACAACAAAGTCTTCCCCCCACCCACTCTAAAAAAAAAAAAAAAAACAGCGTCTCTAGTTGAAATCTATATTAATGAGCTGATATTCTGGTTATTTTCAATACCTCTTATGCTGTAATTTTTACCAGACCCCGAAAGGGAGAATAGGCGCTGATATTTTTGTATGGTCTGTCTGTCCGTCCGTCCGTCCCGTTTAGATCTCGTAAACTAGAAAAGATATTGAAAATCGGACATGATGATACTCTAGACCTTTCAAAGTTCTGATGCAAAGGCTAGTAGTTTTCCTAATACCATTGTTAATGGAAAAATTATATGAATATTTAGTTATATTATTATTCCATGTATCTTATCTAGTGAGGACATACCGTAATATAATAAAGTTAGGCTATATCAATATAATAAATAAAAAAAAATATATTTGTAATCTCGTTGTTTAAAAAACTAGTAATAATAATAATTTTAAAAAAACGTAACTTGTCTCAATACACTCAGGCTAGCCATGATACTACGTTAGATACAGTTCATGTTACATATTTTATTTAGACTATTTAGTTTCCGAGTACTGTAGAATGAAGACAATTTTAGTGCCGGTACTGATTACAAAGTTTCTATATTTAGACTAGTATAATGCAACGGTAAAGCTATAATTAGTCGCATACTCCGAAAATAGAATTCGGTAGTTTCCCAATTGATTACAAGTATGTTTATAAAACTAAATATTCAAGTTATAGTTGGACTGAGCCGTGGCAGTGTGGATATCTTCAGAGCCCAAAGCTGATGAGCTAATAGTCACATGATTTGTGACAGTCTGCATTGCTAACTCGATACTCAGTCTTTTTACTTTTTTTAATTACTTACTTTAAGTTAAAAATAGTAGGCCTACTTTCCACTCATTTTTAATGGCCCCCGAAATGAAAATAAGACACTATTAGTTTTGTGTAAAATGTCTGTCCGTCTGTCCTTCCTGTTTAGATCTCGTAAACTAGAAAAGATAGTGAAAATCCGACATCATAATATTTTAGTCCATTCAAAAATCTGATGCAACGGCTACTTTTTTTTTCTAAAAGCGAAAAATCTAATTTTTAAAATCCTTTATGCAAACATTTTTTTTTCATAAAAATACACCACTTTTACAACTATTCACTATTAATAGTAACAAGCACAGGAGGCTCTTTAGTAAGGTAGATAATTATTTACCAAATTTTAACACATTTATGCAACCGGTTATAGATTTTTAGTAAATTCATTTTTTTATGTAGTAATGCTTTGCAAAGTTAACAACGTTCTATCATACATACCACTAAATTTACCAAAATAAATGTTTATTTTTTTGTTATTAGAAAAAATCTATTTAATATTTAAATTAATCCAAATCTAATTTAAAACAACATTTAATAAGTAGTTTTTCATACTATCACGGGAACTGCATTAAAATCACATATAGAAATTACTTAAGGAAATGTTTTTTTTTTCTTCAGGCTTTGAATAAGAGATTGCCCCTTTCCAAACAAATAGATCAATTTGATAATCATTATATGACATCAGTTAGGGTTAGGGTTAACATTAAACTTAATCTTCACTATCACCTATCCTTTGGTCTGCTGGCCCGTTGGGGCACCACACAAGATCGGTCAACCATCTTTCTCCATTCTTCTATGTCTTTTGCCTTTGATAGAATTTCATTTTGATATTCTTTCTGAAAATATTGAAACCTGCCTGTTTACCAGCCTGGGTGGACCAATTCAATATAAAATTATACAGCAGGATTGAACCACACTTAGTTACACTACGGAAACGTGGTGTCTGAGTGGGTCCCGGGTTCGATTCCTGGTGAAGCATTACCATTATTTCAAAAAGACAGAGACTCCTAGCTGAAACTTACGAAATTTTTTATCTTTCTCAGATTCTCTTCTCTGAGGGCCAATCTTTTAGGCAGGCCGGATAGGCCCGAGGGTCGTATTTAGCGTATCCCTGACACACGCCATAGGAAACAAAACACAGTTGATATTTCGTTTTATTACGTATGACTCACAGTTTAATAAACTTCGCAAGAGCTGGAAAAAAAGTTATTTTTTTTTCTGTTCATAGGTGGCAAAAACAATAATAAATGTATGCGATTGAAAGTAATTGTATCGATTATTTATGTTTATAGCATAGTGCGCTATGGTTCAGTCGTGACCTCCGTGACCCCTATGTCGAAGGCGCCGGTTAAATCCCATTTGTGGACCAGTGAGGGGGCGTGGGGGGTTGGTGGGGTGTCTTGGAGAAAATTTCGGTGTTCCTATTTCAAAATAATTTTTGTTAAGCTGCTCCAGTATGAATTTCCAACTCTAGCCTCCTAGATGGAAGACCGACATTTTAGCCACTGAGCTATCCAAGTGCTTATAATAATACAAGGTTTTATATTCTATTGTAAGTTTTACAATTTTAGCGAACGACCTATTTATCCACAGAAGGCTTATCTCCCATTAGCTTTGTAAGCCCTACTGTCTCTATATAAAACAAAATTAATTATTTACGAATAATGAATTCATCATAACTAATTGATTATTGTCATTTGTCATTGATATTTGTGTTGTTATCGTCAAATGAACTACTAAGAGCCTAGTTCGTGAAGTGATTGATTTTTGTAAATGTTCTTAAGTGGGTGACGTCTTACTGACGTTATAAACATGCCAATGAGTTTTGAATCCAAAAGCTCACCGTACACACACACACGCATCCTTACTGGCACTGCAATGCAGGCATTATTTGATGTACTCACGTCTCTCCATACTCCTTGGCTTAGACGTGTGATTATTTGTTAAAACACTTGGTTCAATAAATTTGCATTGTTTCGTTTCTTCCCAACTACTTAGAGATGACGTCGGTAGTATTTTTTGGAAGAATTGTTTTAAGTCGTTCTAACTTGGCAGATTTACCTTTCTTACTGTCTATTTTTTGTACAGTGCTGTCGGTAACTTTTTCTACCCATGGCGCTACACTAGATTGTTCCATTTTTGTTGTTGTTGTGTTTTTTATGATAGAAAAAATAAGTCATTTGAAGAAACACTGGTTCTTTAACTCTAAAGCGGAAGTGGAAGTTAATGATTAATCTACACGTGAAAGTTTTGAAGGAAACCTCGCATTGATTTACACATTTACTGTAATTTAGACTCACATATTTAATATAATTTACACGTCACAATTTTGTTTAATTTAGCATATTTTATAGTCACATATTTACATTTTAAAATTGAATTCAACATGATTGATATAGATCTTAATTTGTGCGTTCAAGCTTCGGCTAGAATTGGATGGCTGCCTGATTGTGTGGAATGCGCTCTGGGCTGTCGTTTGATTATCACGATAGTCCCTGGATCAAGCCCATCCCGCCCCTCTCCGACTTCCTACGGGAGGTTTCAAATCTGATGGAATACCGATACGTGTAAAGACAAAGTAATTTGATCATCAGATTTAATAGATGCACCCATCTCCCATTTCCTTTGTAATAATGACTAATAATTTTCCTGCAGTAGCATTTTTTGTTTCGATATTCACTGGTTAATGTGATAAAATACAGAAAAAGAGACTTATTTTAGAAATATCAAGTCCACTAGCATTCTCTCATCATATTGGATTACTGTAGATTCAGGCTCTACTTTTTTCCTACCTATTTTTTTTTCCGTACTTATCTAACATGAAACTTAAAATGAAAGTACTTTTAACAACGCCTAGTGTTAAGCAGTGAGTCCGTCTGTCCGTTCGTTCACTCCACGAGTTTATCACTTCATCTTTTTAGTCGAGTGTTTCCACTTTGCTGTTTGGGCCATCAATTTACCCCCCCCCCCGCTTAATTCCTCTTTGATTTAACAACTTAGACACAAAGCTTCCAGACATACGAGTCTGTTGTACGCCCCCCCCCCCCGGGTCCTCGCGCCCTATCTCCACCCCCACCCCCCACATATCTCACATGGCTCACGGCAGCCAGAGAACAAAATGCCTATGCGTGACGCCCTGTCATAGACGTCAGGTCACTCCCTTACCTCCCGTCTTGCCCCCATCTCCCTACCCCGTTTCTTGTTTCCTGGTCTCGTGGTATGTAAATTTGGAGTACAATGGGTCAAGCTATCGGCAGATCTATTCTTTTCAGCTTTTTGGACAGTGAAATCCCTGAAGCACACGACATGCAACTCTATTGTAGTGTCTCGGCTGTCTTAAAACGCTATCGTGGTGGCCTGTCTCAAAAAATGCGCAGACTGAAAAACAACAAAAGTCATCTTTGGTACAACAAAGTAGAGTAAAAAGTAAAGTAAAAATAAAGTAAAGTTAAGAAAGTAAAATAAAGTGATTGTCACATATGCCATTCTAGGTTTATCTGTATATTTCATATTTTTAGTAAGAACATGTGTGCAAATATAAATCTGGGTTTCGGATTTACCCGGTACCTATTTATAGCTTGTCATCAGACATCATGTTTCAAATCTATTGGTTGATTTAAAATAAAAAGACAATTTTGAAAGGCTTAGCGCCTAGAGTTTGCGGGCAGAAAAGTCCCGGCAAAAAGTTAGTCTATGCATAATTATTCTTGTGAGCAGATGTGTTCTTAATAGCTCTATATATTTTAAAGAAAGATGCCTATGTTCTACATTTCATTTTATTGAATCATATCTTGTACATAGCTGTACATATGTTAAGTTTGAATAAAGTTCCAAGTGTTTTATTTCAACGAAGTATTATTCATTTTGAATCCTAGATCGTCTTTGTTCATATTATATAATTCAAGATAGAATCCCCGGCACCACAACAAACACAGTTGTGACAGTGATGTTAAAAAAAGAGAAGTACACTATATACAGTGAAGCATAGCAGACTACAGTAAAGAACAGTAAAGTAAAATACAATCATCATCATCAAAAAACTCCATTTCAGTGAGGGCTTGAGAGGCTCAGATCCTCTCTTGCGAAAGCCCTGCTGTCTAGCGTAGTGCATAAAAGTCACCATACAGGTCGAGAATTTTTGGTTTCCCAGACTTGTCGAGACGGAGATCAGCAAGTCTGGGGCAGTCAAACAGAATATGAGGCACGGTTTCCTCTTCTTCCCCGCAGCGGGGGCACCGTGAATCAAAATTTGGCCATAGCCGTGAGCAGTGGCGTAGCAAGGTACCCGTGGGCCCGGGTTCAAGAATATGTTGATGGGCCCCTCCTCCAATATGACACCTATTTTATGTGACAAAGAAATCCAGTAGTTTGTATGTATCAGTTCATTTTCTAAGTCCAGATGTTGTATGCAACTACTAAGTATTTCATGGAGGCCCTAAGACAGAGCTTATGTTGCATAGAGGGGCCCTGCTGGACCCATAATTGTTTCACCAGCGGGTATGGGCCCCTAAATGGTCGTGGGCCCGGGCTCATTGAACCCCTTCGCGCCATGGATGCTACGCCACTGGCCGTGAGAAATAAGAGCCAACAGGACAATGGCCTGTCCTGCACTGTGGTATAATAGCTTGCTCAGGCCTGGACAGCCTACACCAAGGGGAAGTGCGGTCAAATTCAATAAAGTGAAGTGCACTAATGTAAAATACATTAAAGTACAGTAAAGTAAAGTACCCCTATCAGACGTTGCAATCTATAGGGCAGATCGAGAACACAACGATCAATCGCCTTTGCTTTCCTAACTAATGTCAGTTACCTATTAGAGCTAGACGGACTTAAGGGTGTTCTCTCTGGAGGAGCGGTGGCTGAGCGGAAAAGCGCTTGGCTTCTGAACTTGAGGTCCCGGGTTCGAATACCGGTGAATACTGGGATTTTTATTTCGGGATCCTTGGGCGCCTCTGTGTCCACCCAGCTCTAATGGTTACCTGATATTAGTTGGGGAAAAGTAAAAGATTGGTCATTGTGCTGGCCACATGACACCCTGACCACAATGTCTGAAAGAGGAAATTTACTTTTACTAAGGGTGTTCTCTAAATTGAAAATCCCAGCCTTCACTAAGACCACTCGGTTTGGAAAGCCAAGCAAGCGCCTGACCACTCTGCCACCAATCCACCACAACAATTAAAGTCCGACAGTTAAAGAGAACAATTCTTAGCCCCTAAAACAGTTAATCCAGGCACTACAACACTTGGTCCCTAAAAAATGTCCTAGTAATATAAAAAATAACAACCATGATTCGTAACTCGAAAAGAATAAAAGAAACTCTTCCTGTGTTGAATACATATGTATAGCACTCAATAAGGAAAAAAAAAAGTAAAATTGATATGCAGTTAAAGGGTTAAATAAATGGTGGCTTTGAGTTCATATACATGCCAATGATATATATATAAATTATAATAATTTCTTTTTTTTTTTTTTTTGGGGGGGGGGTAATAAGGGGGTAGTGTAACAGCACAAAAGTCTCAGCTATTGAATTACTGAGATGCTATGGCAACCTAGAACCACAGGATTTGATTATACTGGCTGAGAAGCATCATAACATCACAGAGACATGCCAAGAGAAGAAGAAAACCTTATCTTATCTTATCTTATAAAATATACATGTCACTTTAAAAAAAAAAGAGGATTAAACCAACACGTGTTCCTAATCATACAGGGCAATTCATTAATGGACGGCAAGAAGTATCGTATACATGCATCGCCCTAACAATACAAATCTTTTTAGAGATGTTGATCTCATTTGGCTTTTGTACTTTGCCACCTGGGAAGAGTTCACTTACGTGGAGGAGTGGTTCTGTGAGGATTGTTTGATATCCCCAGTTTCATACCTACTATTGGGTAGCGCGATACTCTACTACCTCACAGGGGACGGGCTAGTTAGAGCCTAGCTCGTGGACGCCAGCCGGCCCGCCTGATACTCCCCGCGAAGGCCGCACCAGTCAGGCCAGCTCTTGCCCAAAATAGATACCCGCGAATCGGCCGAGTCCCAGGAGAACCCGACCAACCCTCGAGTTGGTGTCCAGCGCTATCCGCTTTTCGGAGATCCCGTTAGGTCCCTTACTCACCGTTGCCCCGGGGCCCCACAGGGGGGGGGCTGGACATAACCCCTTTGATTGACTTTTACACTTGCCGACTGCTCATTCATCAGTGGCAAGCAACCTGCTCCGCTTGGCCACCCCTCTGAGGAGCGGGGTGTTCACGCGACAACCACGATGAGGTGGGAGCTGGAATCTGCCGCGGTACTTTGCCACCAGCTGTATAAGTAATATTACTGGACCAGGGGCGGACTGGGTATCAAAATAGGCCCGGGCATTACCGTATAAACTGGCCCACAAATAGCATGTCATATTATGTTGTAACCAGGACAAAAAAGCATATATATATTTATCTTCATAACATACTGATCTTTCATTCTTTCTGACGTTTTTTGTACCCTAGAATAGTGTCTTCCTTTAGTTAGTGGAAAGACAGTATACACCGCCATTGACAGCTAGAGAGTCTGGGGGAACGCTGTGGGGTTCGTGGTGGAGCCCCGGGTCCAAGCATTATTTCCGGTATTTTAAGCATTAAAAAGGCATATTCTGAGGTATCTACAGTGCATTAGTCTGCTACTTATCAGTTAAAAAATTAAAAAACCAAATCTGCTATTCACGGCACTTAATTAATGGAGTCCAGCGACTGGTAGAAAATGCTAACTATAACTTTGCTTTAGTATGTGTATTGGATGGGGAGGGTAACCACAAAATGTGGCTAAGCTCATGATATTTGTGACTAATTTTCTTATTTTGTTTTTTGGTTTATTGAAGGGGGGATTTTAAGCCCAGCCTCTCCTCTTTGGCTTCACTGTGGCAGTAAGTTAAGTTTCCGTTTCAGACAATGAGGTCTGAGGCAACTGATGGTTTCAACCCCCCTCCATCTACGCTCTTGTGTCATATTAAATTTGTAAGCCTAATTCTCATCATTTGGTATTTTATCAAAAACTGAAAGTAAGATTGCATAGGATTACGTACTGTATTTTATTTATACCAGTATATGGTCTGAAAACTATTAAAAAATACAATAGCAGTATCAATGAGTTTGAAATGAATGAATTATTAAATGTTTTGGAGACTTTTTGATATTTTTATAGATTACAGACATAAAAAAAGCATAATCTAGGCATACATGTTGTTCTGTGACTTAAATTATGCTAAGTCTTTGGTAGTCCTCTCTGATACATTCCATTAAAAGATTAGAGAATGCAGAACGGTTAGAGAGACACTAAATGTGAAAAGCTCTTGCTTTGTCCTACCACATTCTCAAAAACGAGAATTGTATATGAATATGACCAATAAAAATATAAATCTTCTATCATTAAATATCAGATGTGACTGCGCTATAAAAAAACAGAGAATTTTTATACGAATTTCCGTTATTGACTTCATATTAAGCATAAAAAAGGTCTATAGGGACGATATGTAAAGGTCATCTGATTCTGTGGCCTACGATTGACGAGGGTGTCATGTGGTCATAACAACGACCTTTACTTTTCCCATTCAAGCTGGGTGGAGTCAGACCCGAAGATCTCGAAATTAGAAATTCTTGTCTTCACCAGGATTCGAACCCCGTACCCGTTTCAGAATCCAATGCTTTACCACTCAGCCACCGTGCCTCCATGATATACTATGTGTGAATTTGTCATTGTTTGAAATTGCAAAAATAGTTATCTAGATGTAGATTTGTTTTTTTTTTAAACATATATTTTTTTTGTTAGCTCAAGTGTATTATTTTTAAATCTATGTTATTAAAATTAGACAAAAAGAATGCTTCCTCTTACTTTAAAAATGGCAGAAAGAACTATATATATTGAGCTGTGAATAAGTTTTGTGGTTTGCAATTTCGAGGCAACGTGTGTTAAAAGTTAATTTCTATTAAGTATTGTTGAAGAGCTAATTGTCCCCCCTATTTTTATTTATTTATTTATTTTTATTTTTTTGCTGCGTTATATCAATGTTTTCTGACTTACTCTCCCTCTTCCCTCGCGTTCGGTAACATTGTCAATGGAACCATCAAAAGTCGGGGTAGGAAGGGGTAGGGAAGGAGCAAAACCAAGTGGGAGTGCCATCAAAGTCCATGCCGACCAGCAAAATGTTTAGGCCAAACACAACTTCGGAGACATCAAAGCAGTGTTGAAGCCAATGCCGCTCGTCGGCCTACACAGCAAAATGTAGGTATAACGTTTTGCAAATGATAATATGCACAGTGTATGGTGTACATTTTTGTTATGCTTATTGAATTTCAAACGAAATTAATTGTAAAATAAAAAATAATAAATAAAATAAAACGTGTTCGGGCATACGTGTCTTTACTACTGTAACTTTTTTTTAAGTTGTCTGCATTTAAAAAATAAAATTCTTTGGTCGCGACAAGACCGGCCCATTTGGTGCCGGCCCACCGGGCATTTGCCCGGTATGCCCATATAGCCAGTCCGCCCCTGTACTGGACTTAAGAAAGCGCTAATAGCGTGCAACTGGGTTTTAAGAGTCTCACACCTGGGAGAGAGCTATTTATACATTCACGTCCTTCTTCTCATTGCTCCCGCTTAATTATTGGGGACCACCAATCGGTTGACCCCCCTGTAGTGTAGCTCAGACCACCCACAAGACAATATAAGAGTGCGATAGTAAAATTATAATTTCGACCTTTTTTGACAAGACTGCGATATTCTTAATGGAGTTTGACGTTTGGATCAGTTGGGAAAATGGAAAAAAGGAGGGGGGGGGGAGAGGAGATATCTGGGTGAATGAGGGAGGAGGGAGAGAAAGAAAGGAGATATCTGGGTGAATTTTCACCGTAATCACTTTTTAAAAGGCTTTTATAAAAAAAAAAAAAGGGTACGACCTGAATTCTAACTCGTAGGTTATGCCCGGAGATGCCGACACACTAACCACTCTACTAGTGAAGTGCAGGGCCGGTCTTAGACCACTGCAACCAATGCGGTCACAGTGACCCCGAGCTTTCATAGGCCCCGCGCTATTTCTAGATGTAATTATTAAATTGCAAAGTATATACTAAAAATTCCTGGTAATCTGAATTTATTAAAATCTCCAGAAAACTCATAAAAAATCTCCTGAAAAATAGACGAAAGTGTCATTTGTGGGTATCATTCATTGCGAAAAACGCCAATCTTGCGCGCGATAAAAGAAAAAAAAGTTTTGTCAGCTTTTATGTAATAAAATGTAATAATCGGGCGAATATTCACCTTAATCGGAAGTTCCAATACACTTTTATAGTCACTGGCATATAAATGTTTTATAGGTTACAATGTTCGATATGCGAAGTAAATTTGATTGCAATTTTGTATTTTGAATAAAATTCAAAGTCAATTTTATTTTCTAATACAAAGTCATAATTTTCACTTATTATCCCACCCAGACTAGGCCCCGCGCAATCAGTTTCGCATAGGGCCCCGCATATGCTAGGACCGGTCCTGGTGAGGTGCATATGAAAGTAGAAGATTATATACTTATCTATTGTTAGCTTCAAATTTAAAGAGTCGATCTACAAACGGAACTAATTCACCACTTCAATCAATTACTATTTCTTTCCCTTCCTGGAGATACCAAATAAAATAATTGATTACCAATTGTTAATTAGTAAAGTAAGTAAAGTGTCCCCTTCAGACCATACGATCTATGGGGCAGATGATGTTAAGGTCATCTGTTTCTTTGGCCAACGGTTAACGAGCAGGGTGTCATGTGGCCAGCACAACGACCAACCGCCTTTACTTTCCCCAACTAAAGTCAGGTACCCATTAGAGTTGGGTGGACTCAGGGGCGCCCTAAAAATCCCGAAATTCAAAATCCCATCCTTCACCGGGATTCGAACCCAGCACCTCAGGTTCGGAAGCCAAGCGCTTAACCATTCGACCACCGCGCCCCTCAAATGTTAATTAACTAATTGGTTAATTTGTTTATATTGATTGTTATGTTGTCAGGTAAAAGAAATAATTGTGATAAATTTCAGCTTGACCGAGATTGGGTGTCGGAGAAATAATGTGTACAAACAATTTACCAGACTGACAGAATGAATTGATATACATTTTGTAAAAATGCTAACAAATGACAAGCCAAAAGATCTTGTAAACCAACAACCACGCTCACACACAACAGCTAAACTAACCAATCAATTTAGTTTTTACAAAGGATTCTTGCAGAGTTAAAAACAGTCACGTGAGCACGTTTTTGTCAGGCACTCCGTCATTGTTTCTAATTATTCATTTTACTCCAAACAGGTTTTTGTTTTGGATTCTTGTTTTTATGCAATTTAGTGTGTGTGTTTGTGTGGGGGTCAATATTTTTTATTAACGTCCCATAATTCCTGTGTGCCAAAATTTCCGATCACGTGAATAGCTGTAAAAAAAAAAATTCCAATGTTTCAATGCACATGAGCGACAAGAATGAATTATTTTGACAAACTTAATCCCCTATTTAACATCATGTTCAGGTCCACCTCCCACCCCTCTCTTATTCTCTCTATTAGCTACTTTATCAAGTTTCCTATTATTTCGTTTTGTTTTGTTTTTAAATTGTATTCTTTGTCGATTCACTGGAGAGTGTGTAAAATACAGCATCGTATTCATATCTTGCAATTTTGTCGGGAAAATTTCATTGTTTTGTGTGTTTTTAACTATACAATCTATCTCCGTCAAATACTGAAAGTTAAATGGCAAATAAAACAAAACAAAAAACAAACTTATACTGAAGTCCTTCGAAGAGTTTGCCTGCAAAAAATCCACACAATTTTGATACAGTTTCAGCTGCGATGGAAGACTCCCGCATCACTAAATGACTCCTTTATGGTCAATTAAACAATGGAAGCGCTCACAAGGTGGACAAAGAAAACGCTTCAGGGACACCCGCAAAGCGTTTCTGAAAGCCTTCCGCACTGACCCAGCCACCTGGAAGACAGAAACACATGACAGAGCAACATGGCGTCGAGATGTAAAAACTGGAACTCAAATTGCAGAGGACAAGAGAACAACGCTGGCAGAAGAAAATCGTCAGAAAAAAAAAAAAAGCAAGGCCAGCTGGAATAACCTGCCCAGAGGTATAAAACTCCAATGCAAAGTCCTCACTCCCCTGGATAACAAAAGAGGTCTTCATGGAACCACGATGGACGAACTATATTAAAAGAGAGGATTTGAATTGAACATCTCAAGCCTTTGCTGAAAAGCAGTTTGATAATTAAGTGTTATGGCATAGATAAGATGTGCATTACTTAGGGCGCCTGATGTTTTCGATCCGTCACTTACGTTATTTACCTGGTTGTATGATATGGGCTCTGAATCCCTGCCCGCTGCCATCCCCCGTCGACCTGCGGCGAGGTTTAGGCTAGGAAATAATTATCTTCAGAATCTGAAGGAACATCCGAATTATTTTAAAACAAGAACACACAACAACAAGCAAATGCAATAAAAAAAATAGTCCACAAAGTCTCAACAGTTGATACTTTTAATACAGAATTGACCACGGTGAAGTCTCTGTTACTAATCGATGTTGTCGCCGTAGTTTGAGAACCATCGAGCTACCAATAGTGTTGTCCTCGATTGAACTCCTGGATGAAGGAGGGGGGAGTAAGATAAAACAATAGGACACACAAGTTGAGGCCGTTAGGAAAGGTTGTAGAATGGTGATGGTAACAGTCCAAACCTTGCCGGGGGAGGGGAGACTATCCCAGAAAGGGGAACTAACAGCATTACCTCACTAAGCTGACCAACTGATGTTATCTGCCCATCACAACACGGCTGTCACGCAAATAGTGGTCTGTGTGGTGGAGATCTTGCTTGCAGCCCTGAAGGCGTGGGAAGAGGGGAATAACTGGTGGCAGCCCTAGGGGCGGAAAAAGCAGTTATGATGAAATATATATGCATATATATGGTCAACCTTTAGGTGGACACAAGTGGGGAGGGGTATGTGGAAGAAGGTTACTATGAGACACGTGTCCATATGTTACATAATAATATGTGTCAAGGTCAGTGCTGTTTCACTCATATAAATAATAAACATGTTTATACAACAACAATCAACAGTGGTTTTCCAATAATACTAAAAATAGCCAAGGGAGATACAATGGACATCATTCGCCAATCGTAAACAAACAACATTTAGTCACGTGATAATATTGATAAAACAACAAAAAACTGTCACGTGATTGTGTATTAAAATTAGATCTTTGTTTGTATAGCAGAGATAGAGAAACACGTGGCTAAATGTTGTTTGTTTACGACTGCTGAATGAGGTCCATTGTAATTATTAAATGTTCAAGTCTTTACAATGTCAAGGACGTTCTATAAATAGACTAAAGTCCAAAACGAAATAATACAAACTAGTTTGTGCTGCAGGTGGAAAAGTATAGAAAACTGTCCTAATAGTATTAAATAGTGCCCAGAATTGATCGTTTATCTTCAAAATTACATAATCATTACTCCCTATTTTTCTGTACGCAGAAATCGTCCCCCGGCGGACAATGGTTATGCTTGCTCCCTGGGTATGGCAAAATATGTAGATCTAGGTCACACCTGGGACTGCGTTGCCACGAGAAATACTGCATTCCTCACAAATCTTCGGACTCGAAGACAAGCCTTATAATTTTCCTGTCTACCGGGTACACCAGAGAGCTATCGATTACTCGTCATCCGCCATTGCTATGAGATTGTAAATTGCATGTTGCACGTACTGAATGGGGCCGCAGTGGTCGAATGGTTAAGCGCTTGGCTTCCAAAACTGAGGTCCTGGGTTCGAATCCCGGTGAAGACTGGGATTTTGAATTTCGAGATTTTTAGGGCGCCCTTGATTCCACCCAACTCTTATGGGTACCTGACTTTAGTTTGGGAAAAGTAAAGGCGGTTGGTCGTTGTGCTGGCTACATAACACCCTGCTCGTTAACCGTTTGCCAAAGAAACAGATGACCTTAACATCAGCTGCCCCGTAGATCGCAAGGTCTGAAAGGGGACACTTTACTTTAAATAGGCGCGGTGGCTGAGCGGTACAACGCTTGGCTTTTGAACCTGGGGTCTCGGGTTCGAGTCCCAGTGAAGTCTGGGATTTTTATTTCGGGATCCTTGGGCGCCTCTATTGGGTACCTGACATTAGTTGGGGAAAAGTAAAGGCGGTTGGTCATTGTGCTGGCCAGGGGCGTAGGTAGGACATTTCCATTATTTGGGGCACCCGGAAGGGGGTTGACCACTTTGGGTGCCCCTGTATTTTGCGTAATATTTAATATTTAATGTAAAAAAAAAAAAAACTCATTTGGGGACCCCCCTCAAGTAGGGGTCAGGGTGGATTTTCAAAGTCTACCCCCTCCTTCTCCCCACCCTAGCTACGCCACTGCTTTAGTCCAGTTGGTAAGTAGGGAAAGAAAAAAAAAAGAATTTAAATGAATTCCCTCCTTCCCCCACCCAAGGAAGACAGAACAGACACAGAGTGTGTGTTAATAAAAACTTTTGTAACAAAACAGACAATTATTTTTGACATATAGGGCCTATACATATATGAACACTAACACTCGGATTCTATGGAATACCACACTGAACATATTTCATGCTATGGTTCAAATGGATTTTAAAGCTATTGGTGGTACATTGGGAACTTAATGCTATGTGTGATCGGCTCGTCAAAGCTAATACGTTATGGTGATAATAACGCAGTTTTCTCTGAATGAGCTCAGCTAACGAACCCTCCCCCACCACCACCTCCCCTCATCATCTCTCCTGTTTATTCATATTTTAGTATCCACTGTGATAAGTGATCAATTCCCCCTATCATATCCAGTGACATCCACTGTGTCCTAGTCTCTCATCTCTAACCCCCCACCCCCCAACACACACCCCTTCCTCCTATCATGGCCACAACGAAAACAAATAAGCGATGCATTGTGCATGAGCAGGTAACCATAGCAACCACCTCCATGCACTATTTCTCCCCCCCCCCCCACCGGTCACCCAACCCCAAACAGTCAGCGCAGATACTACTGTGTTACTATACTAAACAGTCCAGAGTGCTTTAATTATAGAACTGACTTCTCTCGGTGATAGAGAAAAGCGGCAGAGATCGCTGTGAGAGGCGAAACAATCAGTTTCACTAATAGATCTATGAGTAATCGCGTTGCATCACTGGCTATTGATTTACTCGATATTCGTTTTGTATTTGGAAAACTCCGGACTAGGAAACGAGTAATATTGAATGCATCATTTTGTAACTACAAAGAATTCTAGCCTAGAGATCGAGTTTCAGGGTTTGTTGGTAATGTACAGACTAACTCTCAACTATATTTCTGCAGAATCTCTATTGTTTTGAAATGTAAATCCCTCCAACCAATGCCAAAGGCAGGGCCGGTCTTAGCAATTGCGGGGCCCTATGCAAAACTGATTGCGTGGACCTAGTTTGTGTGGGAATAAGGATAATAAGTAAAAATTACAATTTTGTAAAAGAAAAAAAAATTACTTTGCTAAGTTAAAAATTGCGATCTGTACTTTACGAACCTTGTAACCAATGGCATATTTATATGCCAGTGATTATAAAAGTAAATAAAGTATTGGAATTTTCGATTAAGGTAAAAATTCGTCCGATTATTACATTTTATTACATGAAAGCTGACAATGCCTTTTTTTTTTAGCGCGTGTAAGATTGGCGTTTTCCGCAATGAATGGCGCCCACAAATGACAAAGTTGTCTTTTTTTCTGGAATTGTTTAGGGGTTTTTAGGAGATTTTAATAAATTCAGGAGATTTCCAGGAATTTTTCGTATATTTGCAATTTAATAATTACATCTTGAATAGCGCGGGGCCTACAAACGCAGCGGGGACCACTGCGACCGCATAGGTTGCAGTGGCCTAAGACCGACCCTGGCCAACGGTGTAACTAGGTGGATGCTTCTAGTTTTGAAGCTTCAATATAAATACGGACTTATACTGCTGGCCATAGGATGGACATCAATGGACTAGATCAACTAAAACCACAAACAAACAAGTAAAACTAAAAAAAAAAAGTTTTAAAAAAGCTTAAGTAATGCCTACCATTGAAAGAAGTCCCAAACAAAGCAACAGATAGAGAGGGATGGAAAAAGAGGGTCTACAAGTCTTGCTTGGAGCCCCAACGGTCTACAGACTATGGGATAGGTACTATGTGCTAGTCATTCCACACAATACTACAATACTGCAGGATTTATTTCCTTTTCTATATAAAAAAAATTAATTACCACTTGCCAATGAACTATTTAGTTTTTTTTTTTTCACTGATTCATGTATTGTCGTTGACAAAGAATAATTATGCAAGGTTTTTTTTTTTTTTTACTTGATCCGAGAATGGGAAGTGGAAGAAATTGCGTATAGTAAGTTTGTACCAGACAGACAGACGGACAGAGGAACGATGGGCCGCCCAAAAATTCTCGAATCCTATGATATTAACAGCACCAACATCAAAAACAGCAGCAGCTACAACAACAATAAAAAAAAGAGAGTAACCTTCCTAACACCACGCACCTGGCAGCGTTAGAAAATATTGTCAAGGCGTAGACTATGGATGTAAATCTTACCTCTCTTTTTTCAAAAGTAATGACTACAAAAGTAATAGCAGTATTTTTTTTTATGGTGACTTCGTTCTTCCTCGAGGTAAAACGTCTTGCAATATTTCTACTTTAATTCACGTCTTATTTGTGTGATATTTCTCGTCTAGTTCTGGCGATAAATCACGTCTGATTCTTGCGTAATATTTGTCGTCTAATTGTCGTAATATTTCTCGTCAAAATCTCACGTCTACTTGTTGTATTATATCACAGCTGATTGTCGTGATTTTTTCCACCCAATTCTTGTAATATTTTACGTTTGATTCTCATGATATTTGACGCCTAATTCCAGTGATTATTGGAAACTTTTAATTGATCATAAGCGACACATGGAGAGCGATACGTTGACGGGGAAAAAAAGTCATGTACGACACTTCATCTTGGTCACATTTCATTTTTTTTGCTTCGTGTATTTTTTAAACCTATTAATAATCATCCAACCCCGCACCCGCTCTCCATCGACATCTTCAATTACAGCCATCGTTGTCTCCTCCATGGCAGGATGCAGGCGACGGCCAACGGCGACAACAGATCACCTTCAATAACAACAGGAAATAAACCGATATACAGATAGTGTCTGTCGCCTGGTTTGTTAAGTGCTACAGATAAGGTCTTGTAATGCCTGGTTAGTCGGCTGTTACAGATAGAGTCTATTAATGTCTGGTTATTGGGTTCTATCATTAAGAGTTGGAATGGGTATTTTAAAAATTGCTCATGGATTTCATTATCATGAAATGTATACAACGATGTTATGGAGCAAGCAAAACAATTGACCGAGTCTAATCCCCCCCCCCCACACACACACACCAAACGGAAAATGGTAATTGCATTATTACCTAATTTTAGTTAGTAGATTAAGATGTATAGTTTTAAACTAGCCCTAACTCTAGCATATATAAAACACTTATTTTTAAATGGACCTCATTCACCAATCGTAAACAAACAACATTTAGCCGCATTATTCTATATATTATATTCTATACATATTTTATAATGGATAAAGGCTGTCATGTGATAAGTATTTTTCATTTGTTTCATCAATATTATGACGTGGCTAAATGTGTTTATTTACGATTGGTGAATGAGGTCCATTCTAATGCTAGCAACACATACGTTTAGTGTGTAACTTTGAATCGAAATTATTATTTCTTCCATTGAATGAATGTTTGCATCACAAGGTCTAGACTCTAGAGTCTAGGTGGTATATTGTTAACGGGATTTCCCTCAGGTTTAAAAATAGCATAGAAGGAGTGGTTGGAGAGTCCAAGCGCGCAGCAGATACTTGTGTAGTTTACAAAAAAAAAAAAAAAAAAGCGGGAAAATGGATGGTACGAGATATTTAAACACAAATTTTTATTGTTTGTGAGATTGAATGACAACAGTGAATGTGTTTAATTACATTATAATATCGTATAGTGTGTATGTTATTGAAGTTATTCCTAATTCCAGAATAAAAGCTGTGTATTTATTGTTGAGTGATCTCAGTTTTTTATTTATTTATATATTTACATTTGTATCTCGGCATCACGATATTATTTGATTGATCTATAGTTTATACACTATTATAACATCAGAAAAGCATTGTCTGATCAACACAATCTCATCGTAACATCGAGAAATCATTGTCATCTAGCTCTCTAAATATATCGTCACAGTTACTAATGCATATGGAAAAGAGAATGGAGATACATTTGCTATAATGTGTCCACATTAAGATACCACAGCGATAAAGAAAATAATGATCAGAACTGAAACTCTGAACAGTCAAGACTCAGAAGAATAAATAATAAATTGAAAGGCTGGCTTTGTTTTATTACAACCATTTATATGTTTTCTTTATATCTTTTGCGCCTGTTAGTAGGGCCTTATATGTACTTCCAGCGACCTTCGTGAGAGCTCTCCAACTGTCACTTTCAGGGGCCGTCTGATGCCAGCTAAATTCCTTTTTGCCAGTAAGGGCAAAATGGAGCCTGAGTTGATCCTTATAGTGCTTACGGTGGGGGTAAAGTCGGACAACGGTTTTGTCTGCATCAGATTTGGAAAAATATGTCGGTCGCAACTGGATCTGCGTAGCCACGTGGAACACTGTACTCATCCTTTATCTTGGAATGTAAGACGTTGAGGTTATAGGAGCTTTGGGGCGCCATTTCGAGAAATAATATGGCTCATTATCATAGCATCATTACTGTGATAAGAGTCGATACTCTTTGTTATATCAACATGCTTTTAATTGTGATGTAAGCACGCTATCATTGTTATATCAACACGCTAGCTATGGCACCAACACGCTATCGATAACATTAACACTCTATTTCCGCCACATCAACACGCCGTCACTGTCACATCAACACGCTGTCACTGTCACATCAACACGCTGTTACTGTCACATCAACACGCTGTCACTGTCACCGTCACATCAACACGCTGTCACTGTCACATCAACACGTCGTCACTGTCACATCAACACGCTGTCACTGTCACATCAACACGTCGTCACGGTCACATCAACACGCTGTTACTGTCACATCAACACGTTGTCACTGTCAGATCTACATCTTATCATTGTCATATAAAAATATTGTCACTGTCATATCAACGCAATGTGCTATCAGATCTACTCACTATTAATAAAATTTAAAGAGATGGCCGGGGAATTTTATCTCATAAAACTAAATAAATTGCATACGCACATATACACACGTTTTTATAGTCATATTTGATATTAATGTAATGCAGTGTATTTTAGTTTAATTGATTTCCCTTTCTTTTTTTCAAGTTGGAGATATGACAAGCTTCTGAAATTTGCATATTTAATTTAATTGCGTAAATTTCTTTAAAATGTTCTAAAAATAAGAGACGTAATTTAGTAATGACTTCAGCAATACCTAGAATAAAAACAAGACTTTCTCTTGAGCAAAATGTTAGATGTAAACCTGTCCTATTTTTGTTCGTCGTCAAACAGAACTAGCAAAATAATTCACAAATCCATGTGTGCTAGCAGCAAGCTCTTTTTAATTAAAAACATTTTATAATCAATACTATCAATTATGGTGTCCATTTTTTTTATGTAGCCAGAATGTTGTTTAGTTAATGACTGTCTGACTTTTAATCTACGACACTGATTCTTTTAACCTTAATTGTACAAACACTGTTAGTGTTTTAATTTGTAACTACAGAGGCGGCGCAACAAGGGTAATGACTGGGTGGGGGGCCAAGTCCTAGATTCCGGGGTTCGTGTGAACCCAAACAGAAAGTGAAGATTGCTAGAAAGTTCCAGTTTTCTCAAGCACCGCTCAATTTTCAATAGCTTAAGGCTCTGCCCAATGCCCTCAAGCAAAAGTTTACTTTGAATAACGTCTGTGACCTGACTTAACTGACTTGATTTAATACGTTTGACTTTCAGTGGAGCAAAGAACGTTACTTCGCCATTCCCATCCTGCTATCGCCATCTTGACCTCTTGTTCCACTGATCTCCTGCAATTCGTTTTGACTCCAAGCCTTTCTGTTCTAGTCTGGTCAAGTTATTTGTGTTTTACCGTGATGAAATGTTGCTCTTACTAAAGTCTTAGGGAGTAAAGTGTTTCGATGGTCCTGTTTCGTGCTCACTGCCGCCCCTGTCGTCCTGTAGGAGGTTTGGACAAAGAAGAGGCATCTTCATCTCTGAAGGAAAAGTCCCCAAACTTTTAAAACATAATAAAAACAACACTTTTATAAATCATAATTTTTTTTATTATTGTCTGCATAGCTGCGGCATAGCGCATTGACTAGTTTTATTTACCTAGGTCCAGAAATATATATATATATATAGAGAAGAATATGTAGATTAAATATGTCCGTTTATAGCAAATCTTAAATAGTAATTATTATTATTATTAAATAGAAATTCAAGGTAATTAACATTAAAAGGTTGAAATTGAAAAAAAAATAACCGCTCCAGTTTTTTTATTTCCTTTTTTCTTTATAATTTTTCTAACTTAATGTAGAGAAGTCTTAAATAAAACGGTTTCGTGACTCCAAATATTTTGAGGAATTTAGACAATTATTAAGTCTCGGTAATTGGTATTATTAGTGGGTTAGAATGCATTTTAAATGCTAGTTAAGAAGTGGTCATGATAAAAACAAATTGAGGGCATAATGTTGATAACGATGGATTCTAAAAGTTAAAGCAATACAATAGAAATAGAAAAACAGGCCAGTGCTATAAAGAACCATAATAACTAAATTTGTGTAAAGCAAATATAATCTCGCCGATCTCATAAATATAAATGTAATTAAATATACATAATAAAGTTTTTTACACCCAAAATAGTGCTATAACTATTTGGATCTGTGTTAGCCACAAGGCTAGATTTAGGACATTGCAAGCAGTAAAGCCATTCAAGACCTCACCCTCAATAGACAGCCTCCTCAAACTAAAAGTTAATAAAAAATATGCAAAAAAAAAAAACAACAAACAATTAAATAAATAATAATTAAATTAAATTAAAAAAAAAAGGAAAAACTCTATAAAATAGGTAATTACAAGCTCATTAAGTTTCATTCAAGTCTTCAAAAGTGGGTAGGGCCTCCACAACCTTAACTCCGGCACTGGTTCGCAAGCCCATATTTAATATATCAGTAGCTGAACAATGAGGGAAAAAATGATATCAGTAGAAAAAAAAAGACTTTTATTAAATGCCACTAGACAGATAACAGACCTGAACAAAAAATAAACTATTTTGTTTTTTGTTTTTGTTTCTCAGAGAGTTTTTTCCCCCCTTAAATACGTGCAAATATCAAGAGCTTTGCCCTAATTCCAATCACTGTCACTTCCTGTTAGGGCGCTCTGCTCCACCCACAACCCTTTCGCCGCCACCGCTGTGACGACCACTCACGATGAATCAATCGCTCAATGGCCCTTTAAGACACCTGACTACCGCGGGCTTGCGGAACCAGGCCAGTGGTCAATAGCCACTTTAAATTCAGTTAACGTCGTGCTTGTCGGTGTCAATAACTCGTCTAGAGGGTAGGATGACCTCCTGGGGGAATTAAACGCTTCCGACAAGAACAACAGTGGCGACTTTTTTTCCAATTTCCCGTTTCTAGTGCAGTCAAGAAGTGTCTCTAACTGTAAACGAGGGTATTGACTGATATTGAGCCTGTATCAATAAAACAAGGCGAATTGTCATTAGATTTTAACAGAGATCAGACATTTTTAAAAGGAAGAAGTATAAGCGATGTAAAAGTAAATTAAAGTGTCCCCTTCATACCTTGCGATCTATGGGGCAGATGATGTTAAGGTCATCTGTTTCTTTGGCCCACGGTTAACGAGCAGGGTGTCATGTGGCCAGCACAACGACCAACCGCCTTTACTTTCCCCAACTAAAGCGGGTACCCATTAGAGTTGGGTGGTCTCAGGGGCGCCCTAAAAATCCCGAGATTCAAAATCCTAGTCTTCACCGGGATTCGAACCCAGGACCTCAGGTTCGGAAGCCGAGCGCTTAACCATTCGACCACCGCGCCCCCATATAAGCGATGGCTGAGTGGTTAAGCGCTTGGCTTCCAAAACGAGGGGTCCCGGGTTCGAATCCTGGTGAAGACTGGGCTTTTAATTTAGGGATCTTATGGCACCTCTGATTCGCCTCAGCTCTAGAGGGTACCTGACTTTAGTTGGGGAAAAGTATATGCGGTTGGTCGTTGTGCTGACCACTTGACATCCTGGTCAATCGTGGGCCATAGAAACAGATGACATTTTCATCATGTGCCCTACAGATTGCAAGGTCGTAAAGGGGAACATTATTTTTGTTTCACGCCGCACATTCGGCGTTTTGATGGTGGCAAATATGATTACCACCAGGGCCCCGCGATCAGGACAGCTGGCATGACAGTGTCAATTCGTAAGTTCTGGGTTCTGATTGTGGTGTCTAGAAACTAG
>JADKLZ010071522.1:19963673-19989212 GCA_021533235.1 Biomphalaria straminea
TTGAAAGCTACTCTATTCTTACACATATTGAAAGCTACTCTATTCTTACACATATTGAAAGCTACTCTATTCTTACACATATTGAAAGCTACTCCATTCTTACACATATTGAAAGCTACTCCATTCTTACACATATTGAAAGCTACTCTATTCTTACACATATTGAAAGCTACTCTATTCTTACACATATTGAAAGCTACTCTATTCTTACATACAGAAATTTATTAAAGTCTAACGCATATAGAAATAAAGCTCATTGGCTACGCACGAAAGCTGTTTCTTAACTACGTATTGACCCCCCAGTTGAGTTATATTAGCGGTTTTATCATCATGTATATCGAAAGTCTTTTTCATCACCACCAACTCGATATCCCAACGACGTTATCCACTGAGCCAAAGCTACGATTATTTAAATGTGAAATAGTATATTTGTATTTAAATATACAGAAGTAGATCTTTTAATAAACTTTTGATCGTAACTCTTTAGATCTAATCTAGATCTACTTCTATATCTAGATGATACTAGATTAGATTTACGTAAAAATCGAGGCAAAGCTTAGATAATCTATGAATGAACTGAAAGCATTATTAAATTTAATAAAAATCTAAGTTATCTGTACACTACGGCTGACTAGGCCATGCTTTTTTAGGCTATAGCTAAATTTATATTTCTTTCTTTTTTTTTTTCAATTTTACTGGACTTTTCCCCATGTTTCTTACAAGCTAGAAATTCTTTTCACGCCAGCTGTTACATTTCAAGAAAAAAAAACGTTAGAGCCGTATGTAATATTCGTACGTGTTCAGATTGTATCTTCTACCCATGAAGTTCTGACTTGAACAGAAGTCTTTTTATAACATTAGAACTATATAATAGTATATAATACTTACAAAATATTTTTTTTTAAATATTCAAATTCAGCTTTTCGTTTCTTTACATAATACTAAAACACACAGTACACTATATTAAAACACCCAGACAAGACCGCCTACTTAGACAAATATTTTAAAAACATCCGTACATCTTATTATCATAGAAGTGTCATCAACATTTCTCTTCTGTTTCCTTTCAATAAAAAAAAAAGTAAAACAAGAATCGAACATTACAAAAAACCCAGAACGGAAGACTTGAAAACTGAAAAGCTGATTAACATCCCGCCGCCCGGAAAGCGATTACAAATATCTCTCAGCGTCTTGAGTGTTAAGTCGATTACATTTTATCTAGGTTTTTTGTGTGTGTCTTCTGTTGTTCTAATCTTGTTCTTAGGTATGAACACTGGCCCGGATTGAGTGTTGAAAGGACTCAGAAAGCATTACTTTCAACTACTTGGGAATTTTGTATCGTGGGCAAAAAGTTCTAAGATTCATAACTCTGGAAAAGATTCCCAAACAAAAGTCAGCTTAGAATTTAAACATTATTTTTTCCTTTATTTCTTTGATAGACTTAGTAGAACTTAAATAGATATAGACGTTTTCGGTTCAAATACTCTTCAAAACAGTGCTGATCAACTGGCACTGACCACAAAAGTGCCTACACTCAAACAGCAAAAAGCTGGCTAGAAGAAAAAAGAGCCCATGAAGAATGGGTCTCATTCACCAATCGTAAACAAACAACATTAAGCCACGTGATTCTCTATATCTTCTCTACAAAGTATTTCATCCATCGTGGTTGTCACGTGATACTTATTTTTCATTGTTTTATCAATATTATGATGTGGCTAAATGTGTTTATTTACGTTTGGTGAATGAGGTCCATTTGCAAGCTGGGAGCTGATGCTCACCCTACGACCTGTGGGCAATATCGTGTGAATAGTCTAAGAGCTGAGCCGAAGGCTCTTCGAGCTCTAAGTTTGAAAAAAAACCTGTCTGCATCCGTCCGAGAACAAAAACAAACAGTAAAAAAAAAAAACCTGCGGACCACAGGCCTGTCTGGTTGCGACCCGAGTCAATGCTTATAGGGCATTGCTGTTTCCAATACCACTCGGTGGCACCGGGGGCCTCCACCATCTACCTTCGTTGTACCAAGCTAACTGTGCGGAATCCGTCATTGATGAGACGGTCCCTTGAGGAACAGCGCATGGATTTGTGACTGACTTGTGGGAGCTTTCTTACAAATCCGCACCGTGAAGGGGCAAGACTCTCGTCCGCCCATGGGCACCCCCACGGGAATCATATTTGTTACCCTTTCGCCTAGCCACTTCCTCTAGTGAGCCGTTTCCACGGGAGCGCCACGTTGAGGCAGGATAACGTGCTCCCGGTGGGCAATATCTGACCGATGTCTTGTAACGCCTGCCCACATTGCTTAATGAAGTATACAAGACTCGGTCCGGTTAGCCCCGTTGGACTCTACGATTTTTTTATGGACTTCGGGCCTGTTTCATTCGTGTGGTAATTTTATATGGCCATTAAGTTATGAGAGTTTGAGCACCACTGCTTTAGATTTTATAGTGTATGTCCCCTTTGCTTTCTTTTATCCTGTAGGTCTACTGCGTCTCCATGTTGGTAGTTAGTTATTTGTTAAATCAATAAAAGCTCCAAGAATGTGCACTCACCATTCTTTCAACACAGATTTGTATTTAGTTTACAGATTTGTATTTAGTTTACTGGGTTTTTTCTCCAAAAATACATCAGAAAATGAACTTAAAGAAAATCGTTTAACTCACAAGTTGGGGGTTATCTGCACCTGCCTTTTTTTTGGCGGCCAAGATTTACCTATAACGTTTTTTTTTTTAAACAATTCAAGCATGTCTGGTAAAAAAAAAATTCAAGAGGGAAAAGAAATAAACATTCTTAGAAGTAAACATTCTCAAAAGTGGATGGTTAGAGAAAACAATTGGAGCGGTTCCCGGGAACACAGGATATCGTCTGGAACTTTCAAGTGTGCACTAGATTTTCTTTCGTAATACTATTTGTCATGTTGCGCTTTTCCCGCTTTCAGATACCCGCAGATCCTGTCTATATGTAGATCCAGTGGCGTCTCTAGTAGGTGAGACGGGTGCGAAATACATCGTGTGACGATGGACTGGGGAGGGGGATGCTTTTTGTAAAAGCAGATAATTTGCTTAAAAAGAATTGACGGAATCTCGACAGCACACAAACATATTTCTGTATGTTCATAATGTTTTGTTTTCTCAAAAAGTTTGCTAAATTCGATACAAATGACCAAAATGTTACTCCATAATAAATATAACGATAAAACTTTGCCTCTTCGACAGTGCCACAAAAGCTATTCTTTATCCTCGTGTCGCCCTATTCATTGATTTATTTAATAAATTGATAGACACCCAAGACCCTTTTAGCGCACTGTCTTCTCATTCTGGTTCTATACTTCTGTTATTAAAATGTTAAAAACTTTAGTAGATTTATACATTAGTTTAACCAGGATTTTTTCTAAGGAGGGGAGATTCAGGGAGGGGGGGGGCAATTTTTTTTTTCTTTTTTTTTTAATCTAACATCCATTAGTTATTAGCATAATAATACCTCTATAAGGGGTATACTGGAGAAAATATTTTTTTTTTCTTAAAAGTTTTTTTTTGTTAATAATTCTCTTGTTTCTATAGTAGCATTGTAGCTGTAAATTCATTTTGGAGCATTAATCAAGTAAAACACAGTTACTATTTTTTAAAATTAGATTATTAAATTCAATGACGCCTCATGTCATCTGCTAGGTTGATTCTTTCACGCTATTTTTAGCGAAACATTCATTCGAAGAAGATTTCTGAAAGGGGGGGGGGGGGGCTAGGGATTTGTAAAACCACAAGTTTTCCTCACCAGTTGACACCTACCGCTGCGACGCCGCTGCATAGATCTATAGTTTGTTCTTTGTTACGACTTGCACCTGATGATTGAATAGGTACCGTATCTTCTCGCGAAGTCATCGTGTCTCGCGAGATCTCGTTTGCTACATGCTCTTCTCCATGATCTTTCTTTTTTGTTTTCGTTAGCGATATGTAAAATTTGAAATGTTTTGTAAGGAAACTAATTTCAGTAGTTTAAAGTATGGAGGCGCGGTGGCCTAGCGGTAGAGCGCATGCCTTTTGAACCGGGGGTCCCGGGTTCGAATCCTGGTGAAGACTGGGATTTTTATTTCGGGATCTTTGGGCGCATCTGAGTCCACCCAGCTCTAATGACATTAGTTGGGGAAAAATTAAGGCGGTTGTTCGTTGTGCTGGCCACAGGACACCCTCGTTAACCGTAGGCCACAGAATCAGATGACCTTTACATCATCTGCCCTATATACCACAAGGTCTGAAAGGGGAACTTTACTTTTTACTTTAGTTTAAAGTATGATTAACATTAAAAAAAACCCGCATCTTTAATTCATTTTCTCCACAAACTTCATTGACAAAACATGTCAAAGACATTGTTGGACCAACTCGTCATGCACCCCCCCCGGGCCCTTCTCTTAATAAACCACGTGACCGGCCCTTGGGCTAAGCACTCCCGACGATTACTTAGGTGTTTAGTTAGACTTAAACACATTTCTACATCTCAAACATTTCTACAGCACTCATTAAGCAGACGACTTCATCGACTCACCTGCGTCGTCTTTAATCTTTTGAGTAAACTTTCGCGCCTTTGAGCAGACGCATGGTCGCCATAGTAACTGTCTTGACATCTAGCGTGAAAATCCCCTTCCACCTTTTTTTCCCACTTGTTAGTACTCTTGCAGTTTAAAACGCTGGGGTAGTGCATTAAACAAATAGATGGATCTAATTCCAATATGGTTTTAACACTATCTTGATAGATGATAAATTAGCGCTTGCATGTTTCCACGCTTGGATGAACACCTTTGAAAAAAAAAATACGCTAATCTGTTTCGATTTTGTTCAAGGAAGGGAATTCATTTCCTAACACATAAGGAAGTTGAAACTATCCATTTGTATCAAGCTTACATGAGCTCACTCTGTCTGGTTCATATCTTGTACAAAGGATCTCTCCAACTTTCCTGTCTCAGATGTAGTCAAAACTTTCCACAATCGTCCATTGTCGAATACAATACATGAATGAATAAAAATAATTAACCAATTAGTTCATTAATTTGTTTTATATTGTTTTATATTATGGCAATAATTGTGCGGTTTTTACCCATATATAACCTTTGTTTTTTTTGTTTTTTTAATAGTATTTTTATACTTGGCTTGTTGGATTTACATGTTTTAGCAATAAAACAATTACTTAAGGCATTTTATGTTTAGTCCTTTGTTGAACGGGCTCTTCTCAATGTACAGACATGTTCTTGGTGTTGTTTGTACCAAAACGAGGCCATACACGCACATGCACTTATTAAAATAGGTGTAATGGGAGATGGGACTATAGTCTCGCCATTTGGTGGCCAAAAAGAATTCTGGGACTAGAGAAAGTATCCTAAAACGGTATCTTAAAACACATTTATTAGTAAAAAGTAAAACCCTTGTAGACCTTACGATAGGGCAGATGATGTTGAGGTCATCTATAGCCGACGAAACGATCAAAGGCGTTTGCTTTCCCCAACAAATGTCAGGTACGTCAGGTACTCATTATAGTTGGGTTGAAGCAGGGGCGTCCTAAGAATCCCTGAGATTGAAAAGCCCAATATTCATAGAGAATCGAACCCGCGACCCTTTAGTTTGGAAGCATTGCGTTTTACCACCCAGCCATCACTAACCACCATATACAATGAACATACGTAAAAAAGAACATTGCTCTTGAGACCGGAACCTGAATTCCCCAAACTATTGTTAGCACTTCTAACTTTTACAAAGAAATAAATGCGAGTAACTGTCTTTTGCCAGTGTATATGTTTGGTACACATATATCTTGTACTCTTGAGCAATCAAGGTTTTATTAATTATATTTTATTTTATCGCCCAAAAATTTGCGTCACTGATTTATGTGTGAGTACAACTCTCAAACCCTTCGTGTAAGCGCTCTAAAAATAAAAAAAAAAAGCAGTCAAATAAAATAACCATTTGGGATAGAGAGTTTCCTACGTTCGTACAAAGCCAAAATGTCGCAGTGTCTTGTGAGTGAGAACTCTACTCTACCAAGGAAAGTGAGGCACTACCTAAGATCTATATATACACCAAAAGTACCGGCAATAAAAATTCGGCTCGAACACTGAACCCACAATGAATGGCCCCATAAAATTTGCTTGGTTGGCCTCAGAAGTGTGCCAAATGTTATCCTGGGAAGGTTTCGCGAGTCTACAGTCTGCTGGGTACCAATGGATTCCAGAAGAAGAAATAGAAGCTAACAATAAAAGAAAGATCAAGGAAATGCATAAATAAACGTATAGTCAGTGCAAATGTATTAAGCTGGTACTATCAGAAACTAGAATATTAAATAGATAATTCTAGACGCTCAAACACAGGGCCGGTCTTAGACCAATGCAACCTATGCGGTCTTGGACCCCGCGCTTTCATAGACCCCGCGTTAGTTCAATGCGTAATTATTAAATTGCAAAATATATTTGAATAATTCCTGGAAATATCTTGAATTTATGAAAAAAAAAATTGTCATTTGTGGGTGGCATTCATTGCCGAAAACGCCATTTCTACATTCGATAAAAGAAAAAAAGCCATTGTCAGCTTTCATGTAATAAAACGTAATAATCGTCTTAATCAGAAGTTCCAATGGGCCTACATTTTTTTTTACTTTTGTAGTCTATGGCATATAAATATGCCGTTGGTTACATTGTAAAGTACAGATCGCGATTTTTAACTTAGTAAAGAAAGAATAAAATTCAAAGTCGAATTTTTTTTCTTATACGAAATCTTAATTTTCACTTATTATCCTTATTCGCACAAAGACTAGGCCCCGCGCAATCAGTTTTGCATAGGGCCCCGCAATTGCTAGGACCGGCCCTGCTCCGATACTTTTGATATATCAAGATTTGAGATTAATATTATAAATGTAGATTATAGAGTGTAATAGAGTTTGACAAATAATCATGCGTGTTTTTTTTATACAAACTATAAATAGCAACATGATAAGAAAAAATGAAGAGGAAACATGAATGATATATTATCGCTTCAGGTTTTGGTATCTTTAGTTATGTGGGACCTCATTGTTATATTTTAAATATACTATTAATATAATAGTTGTATGATTTTTTTCCCTAGTTTTTCTAAAAAAAAAACTACTTCAATTGTCAAATGTATGACAGTATGTTGCCAAATTTATAACGCAAATTTTAAATATATATACTGATAAAACTTATATTCCTTTAATTTACGTGCATCAGTTAAGTTAACAGTATCGCCCATCAATCAAAAAAGTAGAAAATCTATCTTTTATTTTGTTAGGTCGTAACTTTTTCTCTGATAGTTCGGTACCAATGCATTTAACATTTGTGCGTTTAAAAGTATATGAACTGGAACTCTGAATGTAGAATCTACCAGGAAAGGTAAATGGGTCTTTTTAATAGAACATGATAAACAAACATATCTGTTTTGTAAAGAAAGAACAACATATTAAGCGACATTATAAAACAAATATGAAAAGGCCTTCTTGATTTGAGACGCGTATAAAAGATTGGTTAAATCACACATAGCGATTGAAGGATCGATAGGAATATTTAACAAAAGAGACAGGAAAATAAGTTATTGGTATCGGTAGCTACAATTTTGCTCAAATTTTAAGTATACAAATGACGCGTTTTTAGACGCGTAAAAATGGTAGACTTTAAATATCCCATTAATTAATTATTGTAAGTACTAGATCCAATAGTCTCAAATAGTTGTGGGGAATTTCGTTTTCATTTTGTGTACCTTTTTGTTGATGTGGCCCGCGACACTCGTGTCGAGGGTTAAAATGGCCCGCAGGTCCAATTAGGTTGAGCATCACTGGTTTACACAGAATCTAGTTTCAACTTAATAGTACATATCCACATCTTATTAATGTGTTTTTTTAAAGACGTCCATATTTCTTCTGTTTGTCTTATAGACATATCCACATTGCATTCAAAAAAAATAAAATAGTACATAAAACCAAAACGTTTGCTCCTGTGAATAACATATATATGTAACCTTTAATCATGACATAATGTCCCCTGGGAAGTCGAGATTATAGACATTCATCCAGAACGACTGCTCCCTCAGAAGTCCTCGTCACCTTGGTTTGTTGTCTTTTGTATTATGCATAAGATAATAATGTAGCTACAACAATACTGGGGGGGGGGGGGGGGGCGAGGAGTGCGTTAGATTCAAGTACACATCACATTCCCCCCAATCTTGGGTTCTTATATAACTCTGTAGCAAGGGTGGCCACCCTATGACACACAAGCTTAAAGTGGCACATTGCACGATTACAAGTGGCGCACTATCCCTCCGAGAGAAAAATCAAGATAAGGCTTGTCCGCTCGTCAACAAAATTTTTAAAAGCCGATTTCTATAAAAAAAAAATAATTACATAAGGAATTTAAAACTCACTAGTCCTAATCAACCAACATTGGTATAGTACTAAAAAGAAATCAACTCTTAAGCACAGAACACTGTAGTTTCTGTTATATTTCTTAGTGCATTCTGCTGCGTCTTCATAAGTCTTTATTTATTAGTCTTGGACGAATCTGCTATCATTTGTAGTTTGCCTAGGTAAGCATTTTTATAAGAGATATTGATAATAATTTTATTATATTTGAAGAATTTATTGGCTTTGAGTCCCCCAATGGTCAGACATGTTTGAGAAAGCTACATAAGTTCTAGAAAATCACCAACTAAATCTTAGTAAGCTCTTGACTATCTAGAGCAGGGGTGGGCAAATTACAGCACGCGGGCCACATGCGGCCCGCCGAAGTGTTTTATGTGGCCCGCGAAAACCTAAATAAATCAAATGTGTCCACTCATTACACAATGACACATATTGAAATGCAAATATATTAAAAATAAATAATTTTACAAATCTATAGAAATTTTTGAATTTTTAAAATTCTTATCACTTATAATGAAGAGGCTAAAGAAACATTGTCTGTAAACGTCCTTGTAAAAAGTTTAAAGCAAACGGAAATTATATTTAATAGCAATATTTCAATAAATTCAGTAGAAGACCAGGCCAGTATTTATTCAATGTTATGAAAACTGTGTTGACAGAGTTGGGTTGGTTTGTACAAGATGGCAAGGGTAACAACTGATGGAGCTTTGACTGAGAAAAAAAAACTTTAAATAAGATAAAGAGAATTTCCAAACCATAAAATAGTAACTGGAATGTTTACACAAAGATACATTGAATTCCTATCAATCAGAGCGACACATAAACATTCTGCTATTATGCACAGCGCCTTCCCTAAGTTTAGTCAATGTATGCGTTGCTAAGGTCCCTGATTGTTAAGTCCTCGCACAGGGAGTTCAATGTGATATTATAGAGAAGGAATAGCGAAACTTGTACTCATTGTTCGACGTACACTATAACTACTATAAGGTCTTTAATAAATTGCATAATTTATATTTTTTTTTTGCCTTTTATTTTGTATTTTTCAATATTATTTGGGGCAACCAAATTCACCTCGCCTATATCCAATGTCGGCCCCGACTGGCAGTTCCGAAAAGTACGTGAAGATTTGGAATTAAAACATTCTTATGTTCGGTAACACTGTAGTATTCACTGGCCAATGATTAGATCAATATGGAATCTCAAGGAAGAAATGGTTAGTTTCTTTGATGGACATTGACAGTGACCCTTTCCTAATATTTCTAGTGAAGAGCTGAAGACAGACTTCATGTTTATCATCGGAAGCATTGCAATTTGTTGTTTGCACTTAAAATATATGTGCATCTTAAATCTTTTCAAACAAAGCTATTCCATTTCTTTAGGCCAGCAAGAGAAATTAAGGCTTTATCATTTTACCTTAGCTGAAAGCTGATACTATTTATAGTGAAATGGTTGAAAAGTCCCCTATTTTTATTAATGCGGCCCTCGATTGAAAAAGGTTGCCGACCCCTGATCTAGAGGGTTAGTGTCAATGACTGGTAGCGTTGTCGGAACTAGAACTTTGTTAGAAAAGTTTTAAGGGAACAAAAAACCGTCTCTGTGTAGTCTATCAATGAGTGTGTGTCTTGTGTCTATTCTCTTTTGTAGATGTCGATATATCTATAAAAGGCACAGAAAAGAGATGTGGTTATTCCATAAAAGACACACAGAAGAAATGTGTATATTTTATTAAAGACACACAAGAAGAGATGTGGATATGTCTATAAAAGACACACATACGAAATGTGGATATGTCTATCAAGGACACACAGAAAAAATGTAAATATGTCTATTAAAGACACACATACTAAATGTGGATATGTGTATAGAAGACAAACAGAAGAAATGTGGATATGTCTCTAAAAAACACACATAAGAAATGTGGATATGTCTATAAAACACACACATACGAAATGTGGATATGTCTATAAAAGACACAAGAAGTGATGTGGATATGTCTACAAAAACACACTGACGAAATGTAGATACATTTATAAAAGACACACAAGAAGAGATGTGGATATGTCTATAAAACACACACACACACAAGACATATAGAATGAAATGTCGATATGTCTATAAAACACACACACACAAGACATATAGAATGAAATGTGGATATGTCTATAAAAAACACACTCAAGACATACAGAATGAAATGTGGATATGTCTATGAAAGACACACAAGAAGAGATGTGGATATGTCTATAAAACACACACACACACAAGACATATAGAATGAAATGTGGATATGTCTTTAAGACACATATAATGAAATTTGGATATGTCTATAAAAGACACACAAGAAGAGATGTAGATATGTCGATACATGACACAAAAAGAGTGCAGTGATTCAATTTCTTGGTTAGATATTAAATGTGTGGCTGTAAGACACTTGGCTACTTATCCAGATGACTCGTGTTCGAATCCCGACTCCTGTTGAACTATGTTTGCAGAGCGCCTATAGACAGCACGACTATGAATTGTCGAAGGCGACATATTAAATAATGACAAAAAGAACTAGTGAATCGATTTGCGGTAATTAATTTTGTTCTATATGGAAATTAAGCCAAATCAATAGCTCTCCGACAAACTAGCTAAAAAATTTTAAACTAAAATTGACCAAACGGGACAAACTTACGGGTCATTGCATGTATGAATTAAACCTTTGATCCATTAAAAATCATAACATGATTAATTCAGAATAGTTAATACTTTTTTTTTTTTTTTTTTTTTTTTTTTTAATCAAAATAGTTGATACAGTTTTACTATATACAGGATAGATGTTATTTGTTCTTAAAACTTATATTTTATATTTAACGTGCTTAATATTTAGATTTTTCTATAGTTTTTGTCAGTGGCGTAGCTACCAATGTGCGGGTGGTGGGGGCCGCACAGGGCACCAACTGGAGAGGGGCCCCAAAATCCCCCCAGTGTGTATTTATTTTCTATTTCCCTCAGCTTTTCAGTAAAAACGACTAAGTGTTTGGACACGAACAAACATTAACTACTGTCTTTTAAACATGAGCTAACGATTTGTAAACTAGTCGTGTCGCTATTTTGTTTTATCTCTTTAACGATTATTATTGAATCCAGAAAAAAACGATGAGGCTGACATCCTGAATGAAGAAAAAGAAGAAAAGACTTCAATACCGCAGGTTCTAGAGACTAAAGGACAGCACACAATCATGTCTTTAGTACACTGCTCGAAAATTCATACTGAAGAAGCTAAACCATCAGACAGTGTAAACAATACAGAAAGCAGGATAATAACTATAGACTGAACGACATTGGAGATTGGCCTAATGTCATCACAGATAATATTCACATACACCTTGTCACTCAAGGATCTTAAACAGTTCAGCGTATGAACAGTCAATTCAGAGAGATGTATAGACATCAAGAATTATCAAAAGGAAAAGCTAGAAAGCTTTTAAATGCTTGTTTTTTCCGGCAAATGTCAAATGGTGAAAAAGTTCTTTGAAAGTGGACGTTTTATTCGCCAAAAACGAATCCTTATTTTGCTTCCCCTGCATACTCTTCTCAACAAGATCAAGTACCAAATCTTCATTTAAATCCAAAGATGGATTCAATGAGTGGTGGAAAAACAGCAGAGCTCACATTCAGTCGTCGGTTGCTTGGAGGAAACTTGAAGTTCGCCTGAGAATAGTTAGTTAGTTTGGAGTTAGTAATATTACTATCAAAGTAAGATCCAATCTTGAGGGAGCATGTGCTTCGAACTAAGCTTTGTTCCAGACCGAATACATATATGTCTTTACAATTACAAAATGAATTTATTACAATATTGGTGATCATACATCATACAGCAAGTAAAACTAGCCAAATATTTCTATAATATTTTTGACAGTACACCTGACATCTCAAAGCTGGATCAAACTTCCCAAATTTTACGGGTAAGTTGTCATGGATAATGACGGGGTGCAGGTTCGTGAGTATTTTATGACTTAATCGACACAAAAGATGAACATGCTGCTGGAATCGCTGAGATGATTCTAGAGAAACTGCGTTCGGATGGCTTAGACATAATAAATGCTGCGGTCATGAAAGGTAAAAACTACGGTGTTCAAAAACGTATTCTAGAAGTCAATCCCAAAAGCACTATTCATTGCCTGCTCAAACCATTCTCTTAATTTAGCAGGAATTCGAGCTGCTGAAGCGGAAGTCAATTCGGTGACATTTTTTGGTACACTGGACCGTTTACACGCCTTTTTTCTCAACTTCAACACACCGCTGGGATATCCTTATCAACATAACTGGAACTAGAATTAAACGTTTAGTTGAGACCAGCTGGAGCGCCAGAGGAGAAGCCACCAAGATGGTTAGGGATACATTTTCTAAAATTATACAAACTGAAGACATTTATTAGCAGAGATGAAAATTCATTGACTAGATCTGAAGCAGGTGAATTATTATTTGCTATTCAGTCTTTTAATTTTCTCACCTATCTTGGATTTTGGGCTCCTGTATTAACTGAAATTAATGATGTGCAAGTCTACCTTCAAAAACAAGGATTGTCTATTCGAGACTGCTCACTCAAACTAAAAACAGAGACATTTTAAAGTAGTAATCGAGAGGACATCGCTGAAGCCAGCATTACCTTTGCCGAAAGCGTGTGCTCAGATCTGAGAATCAGTACAGAACCTCAAAAAACGTATTGGCCACTATTCATGGCCATAAGAAAAAGATGCCTGGTGAGAAAAGTGACGACTCTGTACTTACAAAGAAGAGCTACGAAGGTAAATTTATTCTATCTTGGACAGGATTGTTCACCCAATTCGAGCAACTTCATGATGTAGCAGATGTATATGAATTTTTGTCGCCTTCCCAGCTATTAAATCCTTAGTTCGAAATAAATCTCGATAGTACTCCTAGCGACACTGATAAAAACGAATTTCTGCTGGAGCGAAAGAGGCTTCAACGGTTTGTCACAGTTTCATCAGAAGCCTCAGAACTTCCAAAACAAGGACCCTTTGAGCTCTTGAATTTTATAAAAAAAAATATCAGCTAGAAACTGCTAGATGATTCAATCCCGAATATCGTCATCATGATTCGCATATTTTTTTATAATTGCGGTAAGCGTCGCTACATGAAAGTTTTTCCTAACTTTAACTGATCAAGAATTACTTGCGATCAAGGATGACAAATTTACGACTCACTAATTTGGCCATTTTGTCCATTGAACAAGAGCTGGTGGAAAAAAATTGATTTCGATAAAATTATTGATACTTTTGCCAGCAAGAAAGCGCGTAAAATTTACCTGTAGTATGTTTATGTAAAAGTTTTTTTTTTTTTTTGAATTAACAATATTTGATTAATGAATACATATTATTTTGAACAAAAAAGTAAGGTTTTGCAATGTTATTATTTAGTGTTTTTTTTTTTTTTTGGGGGGGGGAGGGCACCAAGATGAGGTACCGCACCAGGCATCATATACTCTAGCTACGCCACTGGTTTTTGTACTTTAAAATATATGCAAATTCTAACTAATCAAAATAATTTTAACTATGACTATTTATTTTAAATAGTAAGAAATCGTAAACCTTTTTGAACAGTCTTCCTCTAAATTTTCTGAATGTGAAAAGTATTTGCTTAGAGATGAAGATCTGGAAATCATGCTTCAATGACTATGCAGGCACTAATGCTTAGTTCAATACCGATCAGAACAAAGATTTTCTACTCATTCTCTTCACTTGAAGATTTTGTATTTTAAATTCTTTTTTTTAATTTTATCTCTCGTGCTTTGAATTCTTGTTGGTTGGAAATGATTCGCTTTTGTTATGAATGCGAGATTAGAGTGAGCTTTTAAACACCGTCTAACCACAGAGAGCTAAACTATTCAATTCTAAACCATGACATCATCAAAATATGAGTGTTATGTTTTATAATGAATACATGAATTTACCAGCAACAGAAAAGCAAAGCTTATCTAATGGTAAAATCTGCTAATTACTCCCATTTATCAAAAAATAAAAAAGGGCATGGTTTAGCTCCCTTTCTGCTATATAAAACAAAATTAATTAATGAATTAACTGGTTTAAGTTTTGATTTATTCGTGTATTGACATTGACTATGAAAGATTATGCAAAATTTCAACTTAATCCGAGAATGGGAAATGGGAGAATAAACGTATGAAAACGTAATAGGGGATTAAATCCATACATACATGCACATCTCTTCTTAAATAGCATTTATTCCCCTTATTTCGATATCAAACAAAATAATGAGTCACGTGTACAATAAATAATTATGCAGAGTTTCAACGTGATCCGAGAATGGGAAATGGAAGAGAAAACATATTCAAACTTTTTACAAACACGCAGACAGACAGACAGAGTTGATTTTAGCTTTGTAAAAAGAAATTAAAGAAAAAGCTATTTTTAAGTTATGGACGTAAATATATATATAAGTATGTAAATTACTATTATTATTATGCGTATATTTGTGTGTCTATGGTAAGAAATACTAGTTGAGACATTGTTTTTCATTTGGGGTACTTTCGAGAAAAAATAGATTAGAAAATCAAATGAGTGAGAGAGAGAGAGAGAGAGAGTGCGAGACAGACAGAGATATAGTGAGAGAGATAGAGAGACCCAGAGTGAGAGAGAGAGAGAGAAAGGTGAAAAGGAATGGAGAAAAACGGATCGTAAGGGTAAAATCGGTCTCGGAAGAGTTTGAACATAAGTGGCCAGAGTAACACATAGAAATTCAAAAGTACTTCAATTTTAGAACTGTTCAATGTGAATCTAATTAAACATATCTACAATGCCAAAGGCTGAGGAATGGAAATTACGAAATAGAATAAGAAGCCAAAATAGTTCACACTAACAGTAAATTTACATTACGATTTAAGTAATCTCTGTCGTAGATTAAAATGCCTGTTACAAAGAAAAAAAAACAGGCTCACAAAAAGTGAAAAATCTGGACACCAGAATGGCTAGTATTGATTATAAAATGTTGTAATTAAAGTGATGTAGCCGCTAACACGTAGAGATGTGGATTACTTGGACAACCTGGCAAGTTCTTTTATTTTGCTTTGCAAATGTAATTTTGTAAAAGGCTTCTTGCACCTAAGAGTGCAGGGTGAAAATAATGTGTACTGTGTATTTTTTTTTATTGCTTTGCTATATTCTGTAACTACATTTGTCCCACTGAACAGGTAATATTTGATTTACCTGGGTCTATAAGCTGTTTAAAGAAAGTTAAAACTAAAAGCAAGAACAATCGAGAGGGATGAAAGCAACTTTAAAAGATAATAGATAGATAGATAGATAGATAGATAGATAGATAGATAGATAGATAGATATAGATGGATTGATAGATGGATGTATAGATATATATGGATTGATAGATGGATAGATAGAGAGAGAGTTTTAACTTTTGTTTCTGTTTTGAGATTGCAATGCCACATAAGCAGCTGCCCACTACTTCCACTAGTTATAGAAAAACACTTCTGATAAAGAGCTTACCAGAATCTCTCGGCCCTTCAGAAGTTGATCTTATGGTAGCTTTACGGCTAGACTTCTTCAGGTTTCATAGTTACCTCTAGTACCCAAAAATATCTTCCATGAACTTAACAATCCCCTCGGAACATTAGTCACTTTGCTCTCAGAAAGGAACATCTTCAAAGCAATTTTCACTAAACAAACTTGTAAGACCAAAGTAAAAAAAAAAATGCTCATAATTTTATTTCGTTTACATTTCTGTGTCTAGTTTTTAAGCTACCTGTTAGTTTGAACAAAAAATTCGCCCACTTATTTTTTTTTTCCTTTGTAATTTTTCCAGAGAGCTTTTTTTTTTTTTTAAACCTGGGAACCAAAATTGAGTTGAGTAGAAATATTTGGCTGAAAAAAACACAAAAACGAATGTTTTATTCTTTCCTACATTATTGCTGTCAATTAGACTGAATTCATTTGCAATAAAAAAAAACATAGGATACGTTATCAAGGATTAATTGATTAATCTGTAGACACGAATATGTTATTAAGACGTTTTGAGAACTTTAAAAATTCTCCTTGTGTAGCTAATGAAGATCGTATATAATACAGACGTCACTTCAAAAAAGGAAGATGATTACGTCCTACGCGTCATGCATTCAGGCTCAGACAACCCATTCCATGCTCTAATAGCACTAGGGAAGAAATAGAATTTGTACCTACATGGACGCCTAACTATTTCCGGTGTAATCTTTCTGATGTACTAAACCATGACCAGTGGGAAGACATAGCTCTAGACCGTACTAGATGGAGAGAGACAGTGACCAAGAAAGCTATGGACAGCGAAAGAGCATGGGCCTCAGCTTTGGAAAAAAAGCGGACAACGCGGAAAATGGCCAGCTCCTCTACCACTGTAGCGAAGACCACCTTTACCTGCGATACTTGTGGACGGGTGTGTCTCTCCAAAATAGGGCTCCACAGCCACTCGAGGAAGTGTGCGAGATGAACCATAGTCGTTCTACGACTGAAGGAGGCCGATGATGATGATGAAACCATGTATTTAATTTCTGTTCAATTTTAAGTTCATTAGAATCAAATTTTCTTAGCACTTAGCCAGCAGCACACAATAATTTGTATTTAGTTGGCGTCCGTGTTTATTTTGTCTACTTATGTCTAAATATCTCCCAATATCATTTATACAAAGCTTTTATCAGGAGCTGGCGACCCTAAGGCAGTTTGCAGCACCCAGTGCTACACTCTGGCAGAACCTGCGACGCTGCTGACCCCAAACTGTATCGGCACTGCCGTTCCTTTGGATACATCAGCTGCGTGGAGAGTGGGGAACTGATGTGTGGGCGACATCGTTCCGACCACAGCTTATGCCCAGGCATTCATCTCATGGAAATGAGATGATCCATAGTCGCTTCGCGACTGACGGTGGCCATAGTAGTAGTAGTATCAACTCACTCAGTTTGTCTGGTAAAAAGTTTGTACACGTCATTTCTCCCACACCCAATCTCTGATCAAGTTGAAATTTTGTACAATTATTTATCTTACCTGACAACACAAGAATCAATTTAAAAAAAATTCAATTAGTTAATTAGTTATTGGTAACACTATACATTTTGGTATCTCGAACAAGGGAAAGAATATGTACTTGACTGAGGTAAGCTGAATTAGTCCCCTGATCCAAACTAATTGAGTATTGATAAATTAGTCCCCTGATCCAAACTAATTGATAATTGATTTATTTGTCTTTTTAATTATTATAGATGGAATCATCGACTCTCATCAAATTGCTTGCATACTATCTCAACAACTGTATATAGATCTTTGTTAAAACTTGATATTTCGTTTTAAGTTATGACTGAAATGCAGAATTTAATGCAATATCCCAAACCTTCACCATTTCAGTTGACACCACAGCCAGAACCACAACAACACACGCCACATTTACAGACGCCCCATACAGAGTGGCGCCCGTCAAAGACAAAGAAGGTAAGTGTATTGTCTTGTCCATTATATTTTTTACCATAGGCACCAAGGTATTGATAGTACTTCTGTAGTAGACAGAAGGCGATCACTTTTACATTTTAATTTGATAACATTAGAGTGACATAGTGACTTCACACAGTCTTTTTCAATAAATTAAGTAAATACATTATTTTATTTGGTTTATCGAACAAGAGAAAGAAATTGTACTTGACTGAGCCTGGTGGTATAAGATGAGTTAGTCCCCCTTATAGGTCGTCGACCGAGGCTTGGGAAATACCAGCATGAAATAGGATGAGACTTTAGAAACTGTAGAGTTCATACAACCTTTGCTTTGTAACTATCATATTTTCTTAAAGATAAAAATATAATATAACACAAGCAATGCAGAGCACTATATAGTCTTATATCGGAGTATAATTTGTTTGATCAAAGTATACACTTTATGAAATTTAGAGTATAAGTTTTTAGTTTCCTATTAAATAAAAGGCGTGCTAGATGCTAATGCACTTGTCATATTTTGTATTGATGTCTCTCCCCAGTGGAAGCAGAGAGCCTGCCCATGTCTGTGTTGATCGTCATGTTGGTCTTGATTTCCATTCTCTTATTTCTAGCAGTCTTCTTGTTGCTACATAGATACAGAAGTAAGTAGATCAAATCAGGGGCGTAGACTACAGACGTAAATACATCTAATCAGGGGCGTAGATAAACAGAAGTAAGTAGATCTAATCAGGGGAGTAGAATAAACAGAAGTGCATCTAATCAGGGGCGTAGGCAAACAGAAGTAAGTACATCTAATCAGGGGCGTAGACTGCAGAATTAAGACCATCTAATCAGGGGCGTAGACTGCAGAAATAAGTCCATCTAATCAGGGGCGTAGACTACAGAAGTAACTCCACCTAATCAGGGGCGTAGACTGCAGAAGTAAGTCCATCTAATCAGGGGCGTAGACTACAGAAGTAAGTCCATCTAATCAGGGGCGTAGACTGCAGAAGTAAGTCCATCTAATCAGGGGCGTAGACTACAGAAGTAACATCTAATCAGGGGCGTAGACTGCAGAAGTAAGTCCATCTAATCAGCGACGTAGACCACAGAAGTAAGTCCTTCTAATCAGGGGCGTAGACTTACAGAAGTAAGTACATCTAGCAGAGTTGTCATGTATGTGTGAGACTTAGGGATAACATATTAGAACTTTTAGGGAGCATTCATGAAAAAATCTCATGTTTGCTCAGTTTAACAGTTCTGTTCTGAAAGAAACTTGTTAAGGGTCTGACAATAAAAACTTTAATGCTGCATTCTTGTTTTATTACGAACATAGGGATCTGGGATATTGTGACAAGTCAAAAACTCGCTGTCAGATTCGCTCACTTTTACCACAGCATTAATTATTATTTATTATTATTTATTTATTTTATTTTAATTATTTCCCCTTTTTACGGCCTATTTCTTCACAACCGCACCTTTTTCCTATTTACGCTAAACAAAGTCTAGCGCATGGACCATGACTGTCGCCACTCCTCGCTTATCTCCCCTTTGACCGGGGAAGAGATCAAACAGGCAATCGCCTTGAGGGCCGGATGCCCAGCCCTCCCAGTTGATACCATATGGGCAGGAATGTAATGTATTACTCCTCCCGCCTCAACACGTGTCTCTCTCTCCTTGATCAAAGAGATCATTCGACGCCACTCGCCTATCGACCCTCCAAGGTGTGTCCGCACATCTCAGGCCTCTTTCCAATATGTGAAATATTCGTCTCGAGCCGACCACGTGAGGGACATCCCTATCTTGTCACATTTCCTGTATCCGCTCTCACCTCTGACCCTTATAAGCTAATCTATTTCAAAGTAGACACTAGCTCATTTTCCTTTCACTCTCTCGCTGGCACTTGCCGCATGAGCCTGGACTAGTTCATTTGTTAATTCTCTTAGAGGAAGATTTTGTGGTGAGTTAATTACGCCGAACTTAGTCACAAGTTCCATATAGCTAGCTTGTGTGTATATTTCATTCTGGATACTATCCTGTGTATTTTATTTAGTTCATTTATATCTAATTTGTGCATTGTGTATTTCTCACTGTCGTAAGTAGGAAACTTAAACATTGCATATATTTATATATTTCGTTTACCTATGTCGGCAATATTATTGCCACGTTGCTCAATTGACAATTGACGCAACCTTGTACATTAATGTACATCTTAGTTTATTTTCTTTATCTCGGCTGGTCGCCTTGAAGAGATATGAGAAACATCTCTCGTTTTAATCATTTTGCTTTTGCAAGAGTTGTTCCCTCCCCTTGAACGGACAATCATTGTTCGTGTCATGGCCCCGGTCGTATGTAAACAATAACGTCACGGTCATTGACCACCAGCGTCCAATTCTCCCTTCTCTCTCTCCCCCCCCCATGCTCTTTCTACTTGTATTTAATTGAGATTATCTTCCCCTTCCGTGTATATTTCATGTTATTACTCCCCTTTTTATGTACATTTTATATTACTACTATCAGCCCTATATTTTTCCGATCCCATTTGTCATCATTTTCCCCATTGTGCACTAAAGCAATTTTATCAATCTGACGTATGCACCTCAGTCGAGGGCATCGACAAGATGCATGAGAGACATGTCCTAACTTGTCCTTATTTATCCGCAGCCTCCCTCAGGTGTCTGCCTATTTGGCTCTAGCCAACACTATTTGTACTTGCCTATTTACTACCTACTAGGACCTGCCTACATGCCTATGTGTATTGACACGTCTGCCCATTTAGAGCTGTCCAGCATTGCCTAATTGCATTTGGCCCACTCTGCCAACTTGCCTATTTGGTACTAATCAGTATCGCTTGCTCACTTGGATCCACTACGAGTATCACGTACTATTAAGTGCTTTTCAGCGCTGAAAGTCACTACTCATCGACCACTTGGCGCTATCGGCTCAAGCCTGCCTATTTGACAGTCCGCCTGTCAGCCCATTAGGTACGACGTCCCTATAGATCCGTTCTGTGCGAGACGTCATAGCTCTGCCAACTCACTGGACTTATCCTGCACCCTACGCTGCCCACGGCAGATCCGCTCTGCCCGCAGTACACTTGTGCCCACGGTAACCGGCCACCCGCCTTACTGTGCCCACTACAGATATTGGAACTTTTGGACTGAACCTCCACAAGGACTATATCATCGGCGTCCCTCTACCCGCTAGACACGCCACTTGAAGCCAGGATACAGACAACTACGATTCATCCAAGACAGAAAGAGCTAAGTACCAAGGACAAAGTGACATATTCTCTCATTACGTGCATAAGTGATGATCAAACATAGCATAGTTCAGAGTTAGATACAAATCCTCCCCTTTTTATTCATTTATGTAAATATTTATGTAAATAAATATTCGTTATATTTTATCAATTTGTATCTCTCTTAATTGCTTGTCTAGTTGCGTGTCTGCTCCCGATTTGTCTGCTGATGGGTCAGTGTGTGATATACTCAAAAATAATCATCCCCTAGACACCAAACAAGCTAAATTCACGTCACACGCGGCGACCCGTCACAGATTTTGGGGGCCGAGTCTCGGGATATAACCTTTTTAAAGCAGGCACGAACAGGCAGTAATAATTAAATTCCATATCAATATTTTTTTTTGCCTAGAAATATTTATAAATATCATCACTTCACATTACGAGAGTGTCACTTATGTCATATTTTTATATTACCATTATTATTACATTTGTATTTGATTTGTAATAATTCCTTGCAGGAACTTGTGATTAACGTAGGCAGACACCACATTTCCTTTATACTCTTTCTCTACTCAGCGACTTACTTTCACTAACACTTTGTCCTCAATTCAAGCTCTAATCCTTTCACCCACCCTATCCGCCCTCTACCACCCTAGTGCCCCTCCACCTTATCATGGCCAGTGGCACACGATCGAAAGCAGACTCTGACATGAAGCAAAAGATGGCTAACTGGAAAGAAGCTGCGGCCATCTTTTATAATGATGAAGCAGATCAGAAAGAATACATAAGGAAACGACTAGAAGCTTTCGAGGAGGAGGAAAAGGAAGAAAGGAAACTAGCAAGGGAACATGAACTAGCTATGGAAAGGGAAAGAAGACAAACAGAAACAGCTTTGAAGGACAAGGACATTGAAATAGCCAAAGAGAAGGAAAGAAAGGAAGCCGAAATAGCTATAGCTAAAGAGAAGGAAAGAAAGGAAGCCGAAATAGCTATAGCTAAAGAGAAGGAAATAACTCAGAGAGAGATAGAGAAGGAGAAAGAAATAACGGCGAGAGAGAAGATAGCCGCGGACAAAGAGAGCGGAGCCGCCAGTCAAGCCTCCTCCGAGTCTCGCCCGGCTAGCCCCGCCTCCAGTCAAGGTCTGTTAAACGGTCTTCCCCACATGCCAATGGAACACTTCGACGACAAGACAGAAAACATCGAAGTCTATCTTGTCCGTTTCGAAGAAGTGGCACGTTTCTATGGTTTGCCAGAAGGGAAATGGTGCTTCCGCCTATCCCAATGCCTCCGAGGCAAGGCCTACGAAGTTTACTCCAAACTCCCCTCCGGCCAACGAGACGACTACGTAGCACTCAAACAAGCGCTCCTCGTCCAGTTCGAGCTGACAGCCGAGGCCTACCACAAGAAGTTTAGAGGGTCCCGCCTCGAACGCAGAGAGACCTACATGAACCTCTGCGACAGGCTGGACAAGTACCTGATCAAGTGGCACGCTCTGAGCGAATTGCCAGAGACATTTGAGGGCCTAGCAAGCCTCATACTGTCTGAGCAACTTTTAGAATGCTTGTCCCCAGAGGTTAGAGTCTATGTTAAGGAACAACAAGCCACCGCACCTCAAGACATAGCATCCGCTGCTGATAGGTACTTGAATGCCCGCAAAGACTTAAAAGGCAAGGCAAACGCGACAGACCAACAAACAAACCAAACTTCTCCTGCCCAATCCAACTTGGCTCCTAAAACTCCTCAGCACAATCAGGCACCAAACCGGCAATCAGCCCCTAATAACCACAATAACCGCTCCAACTACCAATCTCGCCATAACCAGGCCAACTACTCTCAGCGTGACTCACGTCATAACGCGCGCGACAGTAGGACCACTCCACAACGGCAGCAGCAGGCCCCACGGACCCTATCTACGGTGACGCCAGTCTCTCAACCCTCTGCGATTGATCCATCTGACCAACCAGAGGAGGACACATACGTCGTCTCCACGATAGCCGTGGCCCCTCAACCAACTGCCAGTGATCTCAGTGCACCAGAACTCCCAGCCGTGCCACCTCACCCCACCTCTTCTCCCCCGGGAGTAGAGACCATTCTAGCAAACGGCATTGAAGTTCTGGGCCTCTACGACTCAGCTTGTTTTTTTAACGCGGTTATCAGTAAGAGGCTGGTTGACCCAGCGGATCTCACTGGTAGAACAGTCAAGATCCAGTCCATAGACCGTGACACTCCTCCGAAGGTTCTACCCGTCGCTAGAGTACACGTGGAATGCAGGTACGTGCACGGCACCATTGACGCCGCCGTCATGGACGATCCAGTGTACGACTTCATTCTGGGCTCCCGGTATATTCCTCTAGGACTCGTAAACAAACCATATTTCTCTTTGCCCGTCGGTAGAACGACGAAGCAAAAACGTGGAAGCCACCAGCAGGTTGGAAGCCCTGGTCGCCACCCCAACATACCTAGTCACGGCTCCCCAGCGAGACTCAAACCACTTCACCCTGGCATTGATAGTGTTAGGAAGTCACGAGGCCAGCTGAACCCTCGCGCTCGTGAAAACAATTATCTCAATGGCTCCTCAGCCACCATTCAAAATCAAACTTCCCCTGGCATTGACAGTGTCAGGAAGTCACAAGGTAAGCCGAACCCTCGCGCTCGTGAAAATATTTCTCTCCATGGCTCCTCAGCCATCACTCTAAATAAATCTTCCCCTGGCATTGACCGTGTCAGGAAGCCACGATATAAGCAAAATTATCGCACTCGTGGTGTCGTTCTTCATCAGAACTCCACATCTTTAATCAGGCCGCTCTTCCCTGACATTGACCGTGTCAGACGAAATCAAGATAAGTTGACTACTTATTCTCGTGAAGAAGCGCCTCATAAAGGCTCCGGAGTTAAGCCCCAGCGAGCGCACGTGCCTTGGGCGCTCCGCCAAAGCCACAATCATGCTCACCAATCAGCCTCAGGAGGAAAACACTGCTCATCCAGTCGCCCCAGCTACTCTCCCGGACAATCCCCAAGGTTTCACCCAGGTGACTACTTGCGCGGGGGCGGGAAGTAGACCACTGACAGACTCGGATAGACCCTCCCCTGACATGGCTACCCCCATTTTCAGATTTTTTTTTTCTTAACCCTTACCGGTCATTTATTTTTTTTAAGGAGTTGGCAGCCAGGTCTGAATTAAATTTTAGCTAATTTATAGGATTTTACAAGACAACAGAAAAAACACAAAAATATAAATCCAATTGATTTTCTGTGTATTATTTTATTTATATTTATGAAAAATAGATTAAATCATGATAAATAAGTGTTCATTTCTGAAAATATTTGTCTGTGTGATACTTTTGAAGCACTCTCAAGGGTGTGATCCAGGTTGGTGTAAGCAAGTTTCACAGAAGTAATCTGTCTTACACCTGCCTCCAGGTGCTTTTCTGTTACTGCAAACACTGCAGTCCTTTGTCTTTTTGTTTTCAAAGACAGAAGCTATGAAATGCTCTCTTGCCTAGTCACTGGTTGTCCAATGATGACAGCCTGTCCCTAGCTCGACGATGAAGAGAGCGAGAATGGTGTTGATCTTCAACTACTATTTTTTGGACTGGAATAAATGGTTCCTGCCACTTTATCTTTATGTAGTTTACCATATTTTTCATTTTGCTTCCCCTTGTCCTATCTTCAGCTGAGTACCAGGTGGTTGTACATGAAGCATACAGTGAGTTTGTAGAAACATATCCCGACTATTGACGTCGGTGTAAAAAGGCATGTAGGCCATCCCAAGACCAAGTGTCATCCATTTCAATCTCACTTTCTACATCATTTTCAGTTACTAGATCTAGATCCAGATTATCAATTGAATCACTAGATGGATCTAGATTGATTTGATATTCATTTCATTTGGTAAATAATAATTATAACCATCTAAATCTAGATCTAAATCATCATCTTCACTTGATGATAAAATCATTTTTCTCTGTTTTCAGTGCTGTGAAAAAACGATCTTTTTCGATCCATTTTATTTAATTTTTGTGGATGTTTGTTGTCAAAATTTTACGTTTATCATTTGCTTTCTGCTGTATATAATAGTAATTTAAAAATTTGGAATCAGGAAGTGACAGAAAAAGTTAAGATTCGGCTTTAATTCGGTCCTATATATTATGGCCCACTGGGTGGGCCATTCGACCAGAACGGGAAAAAAGAAATGTCCCACCCAGTGGGACATTCGACCGGAAAGGGTTAATGCTGTGATAACAACTGATCCCAAAGTTTGAGCGATATCAGTCTGCTCGCACTCTATGGATCTTCTGCGATAGATCCATCTTGGCGGGGGCGTTTGTGACAAGTCAAAAACTCGCTGTCAGATTCGCTCACTTTTACCACAGCATTAATTATTATTTATTTATTTTATTTTAATTATTTCCCCTTTTTACGGCC
>JADKLZ010071522.1:19989612-20010448 GCA_021533235.1 Biomphalaria straminea
GAAAAAAAAAACAGTCATGTTGAGGCAAGCTGGAGTCTGAGGGAGGGCTGCAAGCTTCGCCATTGGGATTCGGGGCAAAGCCCCAACACTAGAAGCGTTTTCTTGCATTTTTAACTGCAGAAACGCATTCTCCTGACATCTACAGTTCATTATTCATCAGTAGATTTCGGGGCCAAGCCCCGACGCCAAAAGCGTTATTTTGCATACTTCACTGCAGTAACGCATTCTCCTGAATCTACAACTCATTATTAACCATTGGGGTTCGTGGCGAAGCCCCGACGCCAAATGCATTTTCTTGCATTCGTCACTGCAGAAACGCAAATCCTGACATCTACAGCTCATCATTTATCAGTAAATTTCGGGGCGAAGCCCCGACGCCAGAAGCGTTTTGTTGCATACTTCACTGCAGTAACGCATTCTCCTGACATCTACAACTCATTATTTATCAATTCTGTTCGGGGCGAAGCCCCGACGCCAAAAGTGTCTTCTTACATTCGTCACTGCAGAAACGCATTATCCTGACATCTACGGCTCATTATTCATCAGTATAATTCGGGGCGAAGCCCCGATGCCAAATTTGTTTTCTTGCATTCTCCACCGAAGAAACGCATTCTCATGACCTAAAGCTCACCATTCATCCTATTAAAAAAGGACCTTTTGAAAAATGTTGAATAATATTCTAATAATATCCATCCATAAAAATATCCATCGCCTCCTCGAAACCCCACCACATCGGCCAACATACTAATTAGTATATATTATTAACACAAGTCATAAGTTCGTATACCAATTGTGTGAATTCTAAACTAAAATTCGTCCGCCCCACACCCGAAATTGGACCGCCCCCCCCACTCAAAAGCTTATGGGGGGGGGGGCGAAATTGATGCCACCGCACCCTCCCGACCCCACTATATCGGCCAACATACTAGAGGGGGGGAGGGCGAAATAATCTAAAAATATAGAGAAATATAAAATAATGAGTATATATTATTAACATAAGTAACACATTCATATACCAATTGTGTGAATTCTATACTAAAATTCGTCGGCCGAGTGGGGGGGGGGGAGGCGATCGCCCGTACCGCCCCCTCCTGGATCCGCCAGTGGTGTAAGTCAGTTTCATGTGAATAACGTTGTTAGGTTATTAAGGATGTAAAAAAAAAAAGGTGGCATGTAGTCAGAGTGCTATATAAAAGCAGCAGCGACAACAACAGCAATAATTATAAGGAGAAGAAGAATAAAAATTAATGTATTTCAATAATAATAATAATAAGGCCCTTAACATCGTTAATAAGACTCTGGTTCCCAGTCAGAGGGCGGTACTGCTGCAGTCCTGCAATATCAACAGAAAATTCGCCAGTGAAAACTGATAAAAAGACTAAAATGAATTTTGTTTCTTTCTAACGTAGCTCGATCCTGGTAGTACCAGGGAATGTATATTACTTCGTTTTTCACATAATTAATTGATATAAGAATAGTCTCTTGTGACTCTTTGTGTCTTTGTGATGAATACCTGTGAGTGAATTTGATTGGTTGATCTTCCCAGGTAAATGCCAACGCCGAGACGAAGACATGTATCGCCCGCCTGCCTACTGCATGGCGCCTGAGCACCATCACCTGGACTGGACAGATTCGTCCATCAAGAGCAAAAGCTCGGCCAGGACCATCAACTCGAGGAGCCATTACAGTATAGCGGCCCACCACATGCACATGCCCCTACCACCGATCCCACACTCTCCACGCAGAACGAGAAGTAAGTTGTCTTCCCATTAGTGTTTTTTTTTAGAATTAATGTGATTATTTCCCTTTGGTTGCACACACAAAAAAAAATTATCTTTGGTTTGAGATGTGTTTTTTTTTTCAATGATGACCTTTTTTTCTCCCCTAGATGTAAAATATAAAAATAAAAATATGTTAGAGACATAATATGCTTCATGTAGTTAATTATATATCAATGAAAAATATCGATACATCTTTTAAAAATAAGACAATCATAGCTTCTGTAGAGTTAATGGGTCATTAGAGGATTACGAAAGGTCAAGGATGATAACCATTTTTAAGCTTTGCAAGTGATTCCATTATTATAATTTTTATTTGACTCGTCAGAAAGCATTCTGCATACTTACATTTAACTTGTAACAGGATTATGGTGCTTGTAATTGAAGGCTGAACATATATTCATTATCCCATTCATGGAATTATTTTGATACATTATCATACATACATTCTAAACAGTTCTATATAGACAACCTTCACACCTCATAGGAACGAAGCAGGACGTTTTGGCGCCGCCGTTTTGGCGATGCCATTTTGGCGACGCCGTTTTGGCGACAAGGTCGTTTTGGCGCCGCCGTTTTGGCGATAGGGACGTTTTGGCGCTAAGTACATTATTTACGTTTATTGTATTATTTCTTAAAAAAGAATTAATATATCTATGTTTTGCATGAGTGTTTGTGTTAAGACATAATTTCTAGTCAAAATTATTAAGTTATCATATTTTTTTTTCGTTGGAGCGGGGGGGGGGGGGATAGAATATATATTTTGTTTGTCTCGGTATAAAATAGTAAAAAAGCTGTTTGTTATACATTTTTAAACACATATTTAAGCGAAAATGAAACAATGATAGACAAAAAAGTGAAGCAATTATTTGTTTACATTAACATTGGTTTATTTAATGACTTACGCGTTAGAGAGGGAAGGGATGAAGGGAAGAGTATACACAAGGAGTGAAATGTGAGAGGGAGGAGAAGGGGGGATAGGTGTCACAGGTAATGACCAGTCCCAAATAGATAATTGCCAGATGCATGACGCCAACGACCAGTGCTCGGTGCTAGTCTTATTTTCATTTGTTTAACTATACCTGCGTCAATGCGAGATGTGTTAACCAAACATCCCTACCAAATTTATCAAAATATATCTTTTCAAAGTATCTTAGTGTCGTGAATTTGTATCTATCCATTTCTTGATTCACGTTAGATTTTGTACTGACCACATTCCGTGTCTTGATTTTTACTATGTGTGGAGTTATTGTCATCATTCTGCGTAATAAAGCTTTACATGTAAATATGCTTTTTTCGTTATATTAAAGTGTGACACTTAGCTAGTACCTATTCAGTATTAATTTTTAGTATTCAGTATGTCTTTTAGAAAGACATAGGAAAATGTCATCCAGTACGATTAGCAGAACTCACATACAAAAAAAAAAAGGAAGAGGATAGCATGTCATTACCATTTAGAAATCTGACTTATTATTGGCCAATATTCATGAAAGAAGCAAAACCTTAATATTACAAAAAATTCATACTATACATACAATATTATGGTACAGTGAAATAAACATTGTTATAAAAGCTACGTGCTATATAAATTATCGTCAAATTATATCTCGCGCCAAAACGTCCCTATCGCCAAAACGGCTGGCGCCAAAACGTCTCGGGCCAAAACGGCGTCGCCAAAACGGCGTCGCCAAAACGGCGGCGCCAAAACGTCACGTACCCTCATAGGAAGCATAGTAGACTAAAACTGTGCACAGTCTCAAATTCTTTATGGATACTAGACTTATATCACAATGGCTGGGAATTAGGATAATTTCTCTATACATTGTTGGTACTCCCAGGGAACAGATGCATACAAAACAAAACATTAACTTTAACACCTGTCTTATACTTTAAATTTTGGTTTTAAATAATTGTATGTTACACAACTATTTATTGGTACATGGCATTTTTTTATCTCTTGAAACATTCATACATTATCTTAAGTTTCAACAAACAAATACTTTTGGAATACTATTGATACAAGATAGACCATAAGCTACAATAGGGGAGGTAACCAAAATAATATTATAATTATCTCTAAGGAAAGTAGAGTTGTACACCTTTGCATGCATGTCAATTCCTTCACTAATTATTCAGTTTATTCGGTTGTTTTGATCTATTTCACTTATTTTCTGTTGGCACTGTGACTTATGCTTCCTTATTTCCATACTGCTTGCTCAGTTCTATCCCAAGAAGAAACAGTCCCTATACAACCCTACGAATGTCGGCCTGGCATACGTAAGATTTCTGCTCGAAATCATAATAGGAACTCTGGTAATTGATCATCTCACTGTCTCATTGTGACATCATTTCATTAGGGAATCGTTGTGTTCGTCCCAGTAGCCATAGACATTGTTCGTCCCAGTAGCCATAGACATTGTTCGTCCCAGTAGCCATAGACATTGTTCGTCCCAGTAGCCATAGACATTGTTCGTCCCAGTAGACAGAAATTCTCCCAAGATTGTGAATTCATGTTTTTTTTTTTTTTTAGCTCTGCACCTAGATCTGATTCTTTGTTATTAAAAGAGATTGTTCTGTGTTCATTATTATTTGTGCTAGCATCTGTTCTTAAGATAAAACGAAGAACAGGCCAGATTTTTAAACATTAATAATGAACGATTAAAAGTCTTACTCTAGCCTGAGAGATGAGTCATTATTACAACGCATTGTAGATGGACAATGAAATAAATGAAATAAACAAATTAACATTTTAATTAATGTTTCATAGGCCAACTATTAAATATTAATGAAACTTTAATTTGAATACAGCATTGTGCAACACTTTTTTTTTTAAATTAAGTTTCTAGATATCGTCCAAACGAATTATATAATTAGCACTTTCAAATTTCTGACTCCTGTGTGTCAGAAGCGAATTCGATATATGCATGCTTCAAACTTTTCATATTAACATATGACAAGAGAATTCTATTATTTCTTTCTGACAATCTGGCGTTAAGGTTTCTTTCAGAGTTAGAAGATCAAAATCCCGCTGGCCATTTATGTAACTCTGTTTATCAAATCAATACATAAATAAAACGCATATAAGAAAGTGCATAAGACTAAGAGCGTTAACCCAGAACTGACAATCCTCATTGACAAAAAGAGTTACTACCCCATTTTCTGCCAGTATGCATATAAATAAACTTAATACTTAAAGTATTGATCAACAAGCAATGAGAACATTAAAATTTAAAATATTATTTAAAATATTTTTGACACCTTGATCTCCATCTCTCCACAGCCTACAGAAGACCTCCTTCAGTGGTCAGCAGCGTCAAAGTTCCATATGTCCAGCCTCAGGACGCTATAGGCCAGGAGTCGAGTGAAGACGGGGAGATCGCCGCCTTGAGTTCCGGGAGCCCCAAAGTCCACTACAATACCCGGAGGGACGGGATGACGAGGCAGAACAGCCCTCTGTACGCATGCGTACCAGTTAGCTCAACGGACGAGTGATCGGGGAACACTCTGAGGATTATACCACTGCTATTCTGTTAAAGAAGTCACGTGTTCAGACTTCGGCCAATGAAGAAGTCCAGTGTTCATTTCTTGTAATTTTTTTTTCAGGACTGTTTCTAGACTGTGAATTAGGAATGGTACTAAGTTTACATCGGAGTTCTAGCACTGACAATGGCAAGGCCCAAGAATACTGTCACTAAATCCAAGTGGCATATTACAAATAAAAATACATTCATAGCTGTCATAGGGTTAAATGGAACCGAACATGTCAATTGCTGGACACACAAAAGGGCCACGGTCATCTCTTGAAAATAAAACACTTTTATTACTCCTTCCTGTGTTACATGACATGCTCACGTGACCAAAACCACGTGACGCGAACGTGTGAACGGAAGCTTCACACGAGTGACGTCATCCGTGTCCAAGAACTTCATAATAATAACACGTGTGTCAAAAAACATGTCAAAAACTTGAACGATAGAAAACTTGCTGGAATCGGCTTTAACTCTTCACACAAATTCACTCTAATTTTTGAAGCATTCGAAAATAAAATTAACACACTTCATGACGTCATCATCCACCATTCATTGTTGTGCGATCGCGTTTCCATATTTAAAAGCACGCCATTTTTTTATATATATTTATGACAAAAGTGCAAATAGTTCATCAGTCACCGTTGCGACCTGAAATATTCATACATGTAGTAAATATGTACAAAGTTCCTCAATTCCTACTCATCAGGGAGTTCATGATCATTTTCTCGGTTGTTTCCCTTACATTGGGTGCGCACAGCTTCAGCCGCCACTGGTCCACAACCTATTCGTTAGCAGACCTTTTAAATTTCGTGATTTCTTTAGGCTTAGATGTATTTAGATGCAAATGATCACCAGCCCAATAGATATTTGTAAACATATTTTTTTCTTCTTAAGGGCTAAACAAGTGTTCAGTTATTTTTCTGTATTTAAACTGTATATAATATTGTTGCAACAAACCATTGCTATCTTAAGCTTAAGGCACTGTTTTGTTGTTTCTGAGTTTATTATGATTATTATTATTGAGTTATTCCAAATAAAGGGTATATAACTGTGTTTTATTATTCTATTGCTATATAATCTTGTTGACATTTATTATAATTATTATTATTATATGCGTTCTGTGTATCGTGGTAAAAGCAATGAATGTCTCTCACTCTAGTTTAATTTAGGAATGTATTATTTTTTTAATAGAGATGTGGTATTGTTGTCTGCAATATATATTTAAGACTTCGTCGCTATGATGTTATTTGTGTTTTAGGCTTAACGCTAGAGACAGCTGATAGCCCAGGTCCCTGGATTCTCCACCCATTTCCAAGTCAAAATGTCAAGGTTTGAACAGCAACAAAGATATCACCTCCAACGTCGCGTCCAAATATCATTCAAACTGTACATAAAGTCATTATCGCAGTGTATTTCATATTGGGTTACTGGTAACAGTAAACATTTGAAATGCAAATTTAAGCAACCAATTCTATTGGCCTATAAAAAAGGGAAATAACTACACAAGAAGATCAAAAAGGACAGTATACCAGGGTATTACGTCTAGATTTCCTTTGCATTTATTTTTGTTAAATCATATGCTTTCCGGGTAAAATCACTTATGTTAAAACTTGATACATTTTCCAATTCTTTCATATTTTTTTTTTTATTTTAAATAGACTTCTGCTATTTATTCTGTTTTTGTACATATTTTTGAAAAAAATAAATGTCTTTATTAGTGCACTTTTTGATCACTAGATTGCAAGATCCAAATCTCACAAAGGAATAAAAAGTATTGATAGTATCACTTCAGTAATATTCCATTTAAATTTACAATGGAAATAAATGCAGCAAAAGTAATACATTACTTTCTCAGATTAGTTTGGGAAAAAAAAAAGAGCATGATCTGTTTGCATGGGCCTACTTTTTATTGGTTAGTTGGAAGATCTTGAGGATCTTCCTACATTAAGATCTTGTAAAAACAAAGCAGTTACCGGTATATCATTAGTTGCAAGCGACCAAGTCGCGAATACAAGTATTGCTCATAATTAGGGGTCTCCTATATCATCTTAGGAATGCCCTTTAAGGCTCTAGTTATTACCCCTATGACCAAGACATGTGATCAGAGTGTGCTGCATCAAAAGATTATTGTCCAGTACATTAGTTTGTTAGGATTCAGGGGCAGACGTACGTACATAAACAACAATTAGCATAACTTGGTCGTCTGCAACTTGTTGACTGCAACTTATGTCTGTGAAGCTTAGGTTGGTGATAAAATAAATCATAATTTGTGATATCGTAAAGGCATAATAATAGTAATCTTCCTGATTAAATATTATTTTTTGACAAAAAGGAAAAAATTCCACTTCCGAAATTCGTTGACATCGCCGTACCCTTATTTCATTAATAAATGGAAAACTGACATGAAAAAAAAAACATGAAAAAAAAATATGGGACTCAAAAATGGGTTTCAGAAATTAAGGCACTAAGGAAGTTGTCTAAAATAACAATATAACCTGTTATATCAACTGAGGGTATAATGACATAATCTCATAAACATCTTCAAGGCCTTTAACGTCTCTTTGCCTGTCAGAGGGCGGTACTGCTGCAGACCTGCCACGTTACCCAAAAATTCCTCAGTTGATACTGTTAAGTAAACTATACTGAATTTTGTTTCCCTCTAACGAAGCTCGAGCCTGGCAGTGCCAGAGAAGGAATATTAGTTCGTTTGTAACGTAATAATTATTATAATACTAATATAAGTCTTTTCACAATTCAAATAGCTATGCAGACCCATCTGTGACCTATATATATTTGTCACACGGACCCAGACAAATGGTGTGATATGAATTATATCCAAGGTGATAATGTGTATAATGAAATACGGGGGATCTCTCTGTGATGACTGTTTAATATAAATGTATCATTATAGATGTATCTGCCTGGATTCTTTGAATAAATTGTTAGCTAGTATTCAATAGTTTGACTTTGAGAAGACAGACTTTAAAGTTGTTTTATATAATATATAATTTTTTAAATTATTATTATTATGATTATTACTTTTTTATTAGTTTTATTTAATTACGAATTTTTTAATTGTGTTCAATTTTGAAATGTTATTATATTTTTTGTGCAATTAGTATTTCATTGCTAATAAGTATGCTTAAGGCGTTTTGATTCAATCTTGTTGTGGTCGAGGTTGAGTGTTGTGGACTGTCGTTGACTTGTAGCACCAAACTGCTGGTAGACAACTGAACCGCTGTAGGCTTATTATATCTTAACTTATAACACTTGCGGTCACTTGAACGACTTCTGTGTGAACAAAACTAAATAGAACGTTTATTACAGTGGAGACAAATGTGAAAGTTGAGATGAAAAAAAATAACCGTAGTAGACTTGAGTAATACTATAATATGGTATTCTGAACCAAATCTAACTCAGTACAAAAACACACGTCCTTTCATTCTGGCAATCTGCAGTCGTCTGTCAACTGACGAAATTGTTGCTTCTTTAGCGTCATTAACATTGCAAAGCTAACCTCTTCCCACCATCACTATAGAAACACACACACTCCGCAAGGTAGACTTTCTGAAAGAAACTTACTAAATAACAATTGAAATGAGAGATTTAAACTAGCGCTCAGTTCCATAACACCTGGTTACTACCACTTGGCCACACACCTCACAAGACTCTTGATCTTACATTGTGACTTTTTAAAAATATTTTGTGTTCATTTTGTTGAATATAATACTTTGTTGTTGATTTTTTTTCCCTTATTTCTTGGCATTGTTTGAATTAGTCAGAGTTTAGTATTCAACCAAATGTGTTCCTTGCAATTGAAAACAGTCGACACTGTAATATGGTCATTATAAATAGTAGTAGGCCTAGAGTCAGCTTTGGGCCAAGCTATGAGCTAAGCTAAGAGCCACACTGTCAGCCAAGCTGTTAGCTATTCATTGGCTTTAAGCGATATGCTGCCTGAATTAAAAGAAAAGGTCCTGGATGGGTGGGGTGGGTGGCTGAAATATTAGTGATCTATACAGCTGCTGAATTTTTTAAACTAAAATTTATTAAAGCTAATTTCATTAAAATGTGTTTGACCCCAAAAGTTTCTTCCCCTTGTGTATAGACTTAAAAGTAATTAGATTTCTGTTTGGTGTCTCTCAAGTTTGCAATAGATACAACAGCTTTATTTCGTAAGGAACGGTAAGGCCCCAATAGAGTTTTGTTATTTGAAGCTTTATAGTTGAAGGCAGTGTTTCCCAAACTGTGTACCGTGGAACACTTGTGTACCGCTGGGCCTGAATAGGTGTTTCACCAACTACTGGAATAATCAACCAGTTGACCACCACGTGAATTTTGTCTTTACAAAATAAGCAAATTGTTCAGTTAAATACTCAGAATGTGCAAAGTGTTCCGTTAAAGAAAATAAATTGGGGAAATGCTGGTTTAAGGAGATATCACCCATATAATTTAAACAGGGGAAAAACTCTAAAGAAAAAACTGAATATGATAAAATTGCAACAAAGAATATATAGGTAACCGTACTAAAAGAAATAAATGGCCAGGGGCGTAGCTAGGAATTTACAACATTCACAGGGGGCCGGGGGGCTTGATCTCTTTGGGGGGCCCTGCATTTTGCGTAATATTACATTTTTAATGTAAACAAAAACTCATTTGGGGCCCCCTTGAGTGCGGACCCGGGGGGGATTTTCAAATTATCCTCCTCCCCCCCCCCCTGCTACGCCACTGTATATGGCTGAACATTCAATGCTTTGCATCTCATAGTGTTGAAGTGTAATTATAGAGGACCAGAAAATATTGTGATAACCGTTTTTACAAATAGTCTTGCTAGAAATACTAGAAATTTAAATTAAATCTTATCTTATCTTAAATGTAAGGGGGCGCAGTGGCTGAGTGGTTAAGCACTTCGCATTCCGTGTTCGAATCTCGGCGAAGACTCGAATTTTGAATTTTGGGTACTTTAAGGACATCCCTGAGTCCTCGCAAGTTTTGGTACCAGGGGAAAATAAAGTTGGTCGTCGTGCTGACACCTTTAGCTAACCGTTGACCAGAGAAACAGATTACGTTAACTGTATCTGCCCTGTAGGTCGTTAGGCCTGAAAGAGTACTGTACTTTATTCTTTTGTTATCTTGTATGAATCAAGTTGTATACTGTTGGAATAGATTTGAACCCCATCCTAAAAAAAATATACCGGTACATTTTGTTTGTTGAGCCTGTTTCCACTGTGTACTAATGTCATTACAATGACAGGGATTATGAGTGCTTTATTTGTTATTACGTATTATCTTATTTTTTGTAAAGACATCTCTGACAATTTCTTCTTACTCTTGCGCATGTCTTAAATCTGCCTCCTTGACACTTATCCGACAATGCCAGGGTCTTCCTCTGAGTATCTTTTTTTCCCTGTAATTGGAAGAGGATTAGGGGGGAGGGGTATATCTTCAAACTAAGTCCCTTACAACAAACAAACAGAAAGAACTAATGTGAATTTCTTGAAGCAGTCTCAAATGTGTTTTGATCTATGAACATAGAGCCCTTCTCTCTATTCTTTTCATATTATATTTAAATTTAACTCTATTTGTTGTGGTTGAAATCCTCTCTGTCTTTCTGTTAGTATTTTAGTGAACACATTTACTCTTTAGTGGTCTATAAATAATTATTGAAGACATACACTAAGCTAATGTTCATATTATCTTATCCTGCCAGTTGAGAGACTATGTACACAAATATGTTTGATATCGCTGAATCTAGATCTTTAATATCTTCAGGATGGCTGCCTGGTCGTGCTGGACTGTCGCAAGGACTTGTCAATGGTCCCGGACTCACACCCTGCCCACTGCCCTCCCCCGTTGTCCAGCTTAGCTTGACCGGATTAATCCACTGTTAGTTACCATAAGCTTGTCGCCATCTTTTTTAGCTTGCAGCCATTTATATGTTAATATTGCCCACACTCAAGTCCCCATATAATCCGCTTTTCCCCAGCTAAACGCCTCAGTCCCATGCTTCGAGGGACAATCTTTTTGACAATTAATGATTTTAAATGTTTCATACGTTCCTTCAATGTCTTTTCTTAGGTCAGACAACCAACTTTATCGATAAAACGTTATTTCTCCGGGACTCGAACCAAAACCAAGCGTTATAGAAGGCCTCAACACTGACTTGTGACGTCACATACTGTAGGCAGTTGAAACCTGTGCCTGTGACGTGGCAACCAGTTATTGGTCTAAATTGCCCACATGTTGCGACGTCGCAAGTCTCTGTTTAGGACTACTATAACAAGTGGCAGGGGCGTGGCTAGGACTTTGCAATTCTTTGGGGGCACGGGGGGCTTACTTTTTTTTTTTTGGGGGGAGAGGGGCCCTGCATTTTGCGTAATATTTAATATTTAAAGTAAAAACTAATGTGGGGACCAGGGGGGATTTACAAATTCTCCCCCTCCTCCCCCCCTAGCTACGCCACTGACAAGTGGTCTCGCTGGAGCCTGGTATCTTTTTTTCACCAGACAGCAAGCACATTACAAATGATGTACCACGCGTTTTATGGTATGTTAGTCGATGTGTTAAATTTTTTTTTTTAAATTATCAGTATGCCTATTCAATTATGCCATTACTTTGAATAAATGCTTGTAGATACCAGTAGTTTATGCTGTACTTCAATGTCAAATTATGTTCCATTTAACTGTATTATTGTGTATATATGCTTATTGCATTGTTATAAGTATCGACTCATCCAGTCATTCATTCGTTGTTTTTCTATTTTATTGTTTATTCATTCTAAATGCCTCATTATGATGACTCAATCTGACTGTATTAAAGTCACACGACTGCATTAGGTCATATGTCATTTGAAGTGTTGTCAATAACAGCAAATTAGAGAAATAAAAGAAAATGATTTTTGACGAAATAATTTGTCTTTGTTTCTAAAATAATAAATTCTTCTTATCTTAGCAATGACATACGTCATACTCGTACTCTTGTGTTGATCTACTAATGGCACATGTTAATTAAAGACATGAACTCTGTTAATGGATTGGCTGATTCAGGCAACTCATTCCATGCTCTAATCACACAAGAAAAAGCACTGGTTCGAATTTTTCCTAACATATTATTTCTAATTGGTTCATGTCTTGTCTATGCCAATGAATAATTGTGAAAAGATTCAACTTAAGCAGAGAATGGGTGTTGGAGAAATATGTGTACACACTTTATACCAGACAGACAGACAGACAGACAGACAGAGTGACTTGATATACGCTTTGTAAAAATAAGAATTTCTAAAAGGAATGAATACCAACGTTTAATATTGCAGATTCTATTTTTTAAAAATATTAAAACTATGCATTAACTATAAGAATTGGTGCCTGGTCGTGGGTCTGCATTTAGGACCAGACTGTCTAGTTCGATCCCTAATCACTTAACTTTCCCCGTCTTATCCCATCAGGTTTGGACTAGGATATAAATATCTTCATGTCTGAAGGAATGTTTAAAACTCTGAAAACAAAACAAATCATTGATTTGAATTTCGCGCTCAAAGAGCACCTCTTCTGTTCTTCACTTCTGCTATTCAAATTATCCAACCATGTGAACACAAAAGGCTAGGTCACTGTACTGTACTCATGGCCATCAGGCACGTCCAGGTCAATGTAGTCCGAGTTTTCTTCCAGAAGCCTCTCTATTTGTTTACACAGTTTCGAGAATGTGGGTCTGTCCTCTGCAGAACTTTGCCAACATGACATTATCAGAGCTCTTCTGTGTTGAAAGAAGAGAATACTGAACTTAACTTGGTGAGTTTAGAGGCCAGAATATTACTGTATAAATAAAACCAAACATAGAAATATTCAATTGTTAATTTGATTTGCTATGACTGAATTAAAAATAAAACAACAAAATTGCAGAGTGTTTTATTTGACACTTTGTAGCCTAGGTGTAAAAATGTCCCACACTTGAGATAAGGATGCAATACTTGGTCACGATATTTTAACTCTTTCTCTTCTAATTGGCGATACCATCGTTGAATTGACCTCGTTAAATTAAATTAATGTTTAATTTTATAAACTTTGAGTTATATAAAAAGAGCATGCATTCCCCTTTAATTCTAGACCAAAATTTTTTTGATAACAAACGAAAAAGTTATTGAACCTTAATCGCAACAGGTAGCGAAATAGTAATGAGCAAACGACAACTCCTGATGAATCGTGGAAAAATAATTACGGATAGAAAGAGTTAAATCATTGTGGAAGCTACAGCTAGTGTGATGTATACGAGCTTATTTTTAACATTTCTTGGTACTTGAGAACAAAGAAGCAGCCCCGTAGAAGTAGATAACTTTAAGAGACGCCTGAGATGGATAGAGAACACTTTTCCGGAGCCTACATAAAACATAACAAGGCAAGCCCTAACCTGGAACCTCCAAGGAAAGAGGAAGAGGGAATACAAGGCGCCGCGATTTGGAAGCAAATGCTAAACAGATAGGCAAGACGTGGGGACAGTTGGAGAGGCTCTCACAAAACCGAGATGCCTGGAGGAAGCTGGTTGGTGGCCTATACCCAGGATGGGACTATAGACAGAGATGAGATGCGGATGATTGTGTATACATCACCAACTCAACATATATTTTACTATGAAAACAACGTTATCCTTGAACATTTGATAATTGCAATAAATTTTGAAAATGAACGATCGAGCAATTTTTTTTTTTTACTTTTCTCAGCTCGATGTATATTACTGTGTTGTGTACGTGTTTCTTGACATATATATATATATATATATATATATATATATATATATATATATATATTAGAAATACTATTTAAGTGTTTTTGGAAGACAAGAAAAGTAGTACAGCAATAAAGAGAGGTAACTTACATCATTCCTTCGGAATTGTAGGGACATGTCAACAGTTCTCGCCCTTTGATTTTTTCAACGACTTGTTCAAAGTCCAACTCTGCGTACGGTGTTAAACCTTTGATCACAAAAATATTGCAAATTTAACAAATCCAGACATGATGAAGCAGCATTAGGTTTACATTCCTTAAAAGATAATGCATCAAAACAATTTCACACAAACTTAAACAAATTTAAATCGATAAGTGTTGAGTCTTGTGCACTATTTAATATTTATGTAAAGTGACCTTTCCATTAAATTGGGACCCACTGGGCGGTACAATTTTCAGGTCCTGGGCTGGCCAAATGATATAAATATCTGTTTCTCTTTAAGCTGGTCTGACCAAAAGAGATGGAACACCACCACAGTTTGGGATTAGATGGCTGCAGGACAAGCCAACGATCAAAGCTCTCACCAAAATTCATTTTGACTACTGGTCTCAGAACAAATTTTTATATTCAGTCTATATATTGTTGATGTTTCGAGCCTTCCTTCAAAATTGAACATTAGTATCCTTAACCATGGGCGTAGCCAGGATTTTTTTTCGGGGAGGGTTTTGGGGGGGGGGGGGATTTTTTTTCTACCCCCGCCCCCCCCCACGCCAAAATTATATATATATAAATATGAGTATATATAGGCTATATATATTATCTTGCTGTTAAAAAGTTTTATTTCAAAAACCTTATGGGCTATTCTTACTGACTTAGACCCTCCCGCACATTTGACAACAAGATGTTTCCACAAAAAACTGTGACTGGCAATTTCTGAAGCCTCTTCCCACCTGCTCTGAGGACTCCAAGTTGTACTTTTATTAGGCTGTAATTTATTTTGTCGGAGAACATGTCTCGCTAACCTCTTTCGGCGCTCTGTCACAACCTTACTAAGGGGTCGACTCCTAGTTCGGCATAGGATTTCCTTGATTTAGACCCGATCTCTATAACTATGTCCTAAAATCTGTCTTAGGCATCTTGTTGAGCTAATTTTTTTTTTTAATTTCGCAGTCGACTATTCACTGCACTTTATTAATGGAGCCCAGCCACTGGTAGAAATGTGTAACGTCTCTTGACTAGGCTCGTGTAATTGGGTGTCTGTGGTTTGCTAAAGATTTTATATCGAAAAGGAAATTTTTATCGTCAAAATAATTTTTGAAACAAATTAAAAAACCCATAGCTACGCTCATAGATTTTGGTGAATTTATTTTGCTTTAGAATAATGTATTTTCAACCTCAAAGCTCTCGGTATTTGGATTTTAAACTCAAAACAATCCGTAGGAGGTTTAAACTTAAAAAAAAACTCTCTGGAGGAGGGGGTTTAAACTCTAAATTTCATTGGGTTGGCTACGCTCATAGAATTTTGAGTGTGTAATTTGCTTTTTTATATTAAAAAGGGGGTTAAAACTCAAAAACCCCTTTGGCAACGCTCATAGCATTTAATTTGCTTTTTTTTTTTATATTGAAGAGGTATTTTTTAGCTTCAAATACCGCTGGAGGGGAGTTTAAAGTCAAAACCCCTTTTGGCATCGCTCCTATAATTTTGAATGTGTAATTTGCTGTTTTTTTTTCAAATTGAAGAGATATTTTTTAGCTTCAAACCCCGCTGAAGGAGGGTATAAACTCAAAACCCCCTAAGGCTACGCTCAAAGCATTTTTAGTGTGTAATTTCCTTTCCTTATATTGAAGAAGTATTTTTTTTTTGCTTTAAACCCCGCTGAAGAGGGGTTTAAACTCAACCCACTCCCTTTGGCTACGCTCATAGCATTTTGAGTGTGTAATTATTTTTGTTATAAGAGGTTTAAAACTTAAAACCCCTTTGGCTGCGCACATAGAATTTTGAGTGTGTAATTTGCTTTTAAAATATTGAAGAGGGGTTTTTAAACGGCCAGCCCCGCTGGGGAGGGGGGTTTTTAAACACTAAACCCCTCTTGGCTACGCTCATAGAAGCCGGTGACTGATGTATGGATAGTCTTACATTGAAGAGGGGGTTTTATCGAAAATTTCGGAGGGGGTTTTAAAATCCCCCCCCCTTAGCTATGCTCTTGGAATTTCGAAATTGTCGTTTACATTGTTTTTTTTGTTCTATAGAAAAGGGGGGTTTAACTGCAAAACCCCCTGTTAGGGGGTTTTAAACTCAAAACACCTTGGCTGCACTGGGACAAATGATGGTTTAGTATTGAAATCTCGCCTAAAGTTAACAAAATCTAATAAAAAAATCAGTAAGTAAATTCCGACCCCCCCCCCCGAAGGGGGGATTTCATTTCGGGGGGGGTTTGAACCCCAAGAACCCCCCCCTGGCTACGCCCATGTCCTTAACCCCAACAAATGTCAGGTACCCATTATAGGTAGGTGGACTCAGAGGTGCACCAAAGTTCGAGAAACTATAGTCTTCACCAGGATTCGAACCCAGGACCCCACGGTTCAAACGCCAAGCGCTTGACCACTCAAACATCGCGCCTCTTAACATTAGTACATCCTAATCCAAATTTTTCACATGGCGGCTGAGGTTGTGGCGGGCAGAGTTTGAACCAAGATCTATTGAGACCACAGTCCATAGTGCGGTTAACACGCCCGGGTTGCCAGTCCATTGTTAGGATTTACTCGCTTGGCCTCAGACCTTACAAGGACATCCAAAAGCCTGTGATGCTATTAGCGCATAGCTTTTAAAATAAATGTTTCTCTAAATGCTTTTATTTTGTCTTGCTGCCTTCAATTAATTACATAGTGACAATTCAGAAAAAAAATGAGACACATTGCTTGAAGTTAAAAAGAACAGCCAACAATTAAATATGAAAGTGCTGGACATTACCTAACGTTACCATCTCCCAAAGCAGAACACCAAAAGACCAAACATCAGACTTCTCGCTAAACTGATTAGACAGCAGAGTTTCTGGAGACATCCAACGAACTGGTAACAAGCCCTGAAAAAGAAAGGGGAAAAAAGGAATAGAATAAAGGTATTGGGGGGGGGGGGGATTTCTACAAGCACTTTAATTATTCAAATATTTGTTAACGAGAAACTATTAAAAAGTTAGTTATTTATAAGATTTTTTTTTTGTCTTAGAGTATAATTCTATTTGCAGAAAAATATTCAAACAGGTTTGTTACTTTAAAAATAACAAGGTCAGAAGAAATGTTTGTATAGAGAAGGAAATGTAACTAGTCTGTAATAAAGGTTTGTTATGTCAAGTTACTTGTATACAGGAAAGAACCAGAAAGTTTGTTATGTAGAGAGCTACCTTAAGAGAGAGACTTCTAATAATTGACTCGTGGAGAAATTATAAGGGTCTAGCAGGCGACCCTGAGGCAGCTCGTAGCAAACTGTGATACCCCAGGGCGAAACCAAACTATATCTGCACCTGTCTTTCCATTGGACGCAACAGTTTCGTGGAGATGGGGAAATTTGCTGTGTGGGCGGATTTTAACGTTCTTAGGTAATTAATTGCTCGGGCTTTCATATCATTGTTTTTATGAAATGATAGATAATCGCTCTGTGACTGAAGGAAGCCATAGATAGATAAATGTTTTTATTTTTATGCAGAACAAGTGCAACCTAGTGTGTAGCAGAAAGTTGTTAAGTATAGGAAAACTAGAAACGAGCATTAATAGGCTCCATACACATAATAAAAAACTATAAATCAGTAATAGAAAGATGCTTGATTATAGGAAACTATAAATAATTTTATGGCAAAGACAATAATGCTGACCTTCTTTTTTATATTTTAACTGTTTCTCATCCAAAAAAAAAAAAGTGGCATCTGAAGCCATATTGTAATCTCCCCTCTCCAAAGTTGTTCGCTATGTTTTAGTTAGTTTCTCACCTTTCTAGTTCTCTCATAGACATCGCATTGTCCAACACGTCGAGCCAGACCAAAGTCTGAGAGCTTCACGACATTGCGTTCAAACAGCAAGATATTCCTGGCAGCGACATCTCTATGAACCACCTGATAACGAGGACAAAGAAGAAAGTACACTTTAGATTCAATCATGTATAAAATAATCCAATTTTACAGTATTAATGGGAGAAATTCATTTGGAACACAGATATCATCTACTTTTTGAACTTCTCTTGCGTTAAGTTTTGCGATCAATTGTCTTTGATAAATCGAGGCGCGGTGGCTGAGCGCTAAAGCGTTTGGCTTCTGAACCGGGAGTTCTGGGTTCGAATCCTGGTGAAGGCTGGGATTTTTATTTCGGGATCCTTGGGCGCCTCTGAGTCCAACCAGCTCTAATGGGTACCTGACATTAGTTGGGGAAAAGTAAAGGCTGCCCTTTAGACCACACAAGGTCTGAAAGGGGAACTTTACTTTCTTTTATCTAATAAATCAGTGGTGCTCAGTGGTACTTTTTGGGGGGCATGATGCCATATAAATATTACGAATATCAGAGACTTAATTGTCTGGTCAGAAATCGCCTTGTTCAGTCTCTGAGGCTTCACAATCTGCTGTGTACAGACATTTCCAGCTCAACAACAGCAATGAGTAGCCTTCACCTATCCCTTAGTCTGTTCAACCGTTGGGGCATCGTCTTTCTCCATTCCTCTCTGTCTATGGCCTTGGATAGAATCTCCGTCAATGGTAGGCCCGTCAATTCTTTCAAGTTGTCTTCCCATCGCTTTTTATGTCATCAAGCAAGTAGCAACTCTAGATGCGCTCGACAAGTAGAACGTCGTTTATCCGGACTTTCGTTATCCGGAATGTCAAATATCCGCACTGTCTTTTTTTTTAAACTGTACTGTATATTAGTGGACTAACTGATGTGCAGTGAAAGATCGTCGTTTATTTCTCTCAATACTTTATAACGCTCCCTTTCTCTGCATTTTTTACTTGAATTCTATGTTGTAGTGTGTATACTGCTGGGGAAATGGGCCGTTTATAATATTCCGCATTCGGCTTTTCGGACGATTGATAATCCAGACAAACCTCGTCCCCAATAAATCCGGATAATCAACGTTCTTATGTATAAGGGACTGGAAGCGTTATTAGCTTACCTTATTTGTGGCCAGGTGTTCAAGGCCCCGAGATATCTGTAAGGCATACGAGAACATCTTTTTGGAAGACAGGGCTTCATTGCTGATTCTATGCGTGGCTTCTGAGTTGCTACACAATGAAACAGAAACGGTCTGTTCAATACAAACACAACTTAATTGGACCTTATTCACCAATTGTAAACAAATGACATTTAGCCACGTGATTCTCTATATCTTTTATACTAAGTATTTCATCCATCGTGTCTGTCACGTGATATGTATTTTTCATTGTTTTATCAATATTATGACGTGGCTAAATGTGTTTATTTACGATTGGTGAATGGGGTCCATTGGATTGTGGGATATATTACTCGATGTCGTTTCAAAGTAATTGTCATTCATATTAACCAATAAGTTTGAGGTGCTTCTCTTTTTCAATGTCTATTATTAGCTTACAGAGGTGCCCCACGTAAACGCTTCAAAGACCAGCCTTAGGCGCCAACGTGCCTTAGCTGACATAGAAGAGAGCACCTAGTTGCATGCGGCCTCAGAACGAGACAGCTGGAGGTCAAAGGCCGCGGAATACACCTTTGAGACCAAAAGGAAATCCGCTGGCGAGGAAAGACGCAGACGGCAAAAAGAAAATCTTAATCGACCACCGGCGGAAAATGGTTATACTTGTGGCAAAATATGTAGGTCACAGCTGGGGCTGCGTAGAAAAACTGCACTCCTTATTAATCTTTGGACTTGAAGAGAAGCCTTATTACTATTCTCTTACATGCCATGTTTAAGGGTTCTAGAAAACGTTGGGTAAAATCTGGAAAATCTATAAAATGGCAGAGAGGTTGACAGAGTATCGAGCTAGTAATGCAAATTGTATGGGTTCGAACCCAACTGCTTTTTTTTTTCAATGACGATGATATTCGATCAGATCGAATCCGATCCGATGGTATCGGATCCTAATCAGCTCCACATACTGGTCAATTTGTTAAAAATAGGATTAGATCTTATAAAATCAAAACCGGAATCGATATTTTAAAAACAAAATGTATTACTTGTTCTTTAACTACAACGACACACTGAAACAAAATAGTGATTTTGATTTTGATAAGTTTGAATATGTTATTATAATTAATCAATAGTTTGTGTTTTGGCAAATTATGATAATGTTTATTGACTTCCTACATCATGTAGGGTTTTTTTTTTTCGTGCAATTATTGTTATGTTTATAATTGCTTTCATATAAAGCGCCACTCTCTTTTGTAAATTATTGGGGAGAGGGGGTATCTGGGGGTAAGGTTACAGTGCTGCCTCAGCAAAAACAACTCAGCTCGAGTCGGGATTCGAACTCGAGTTCCCTTGTTAGATGGCCAAGCCGTAGCCTAGCTGATTTGGCCTCAAAGCCTCAAAGCCACACATCCCACACTACTTTCATATTGACAGAAAAAGATTTTTGTATTATCAAAGCCGACTAGACCGAATGTAGACTGGTTATGAGTGAATGTTATCTGAATGATTTATGTACTTACTCTAGGTTGATAGTATATACAACAGTTTCTTGGGAATCATTCTCACTGCGTTCTCTTTGATGTACCAGATAGCTCTTTAGGTCTCCGTGCACTGCGAACTCCATCAACATTAGATAAGGATCTAGGTATAGGTCAACATTAGATAAGGAT
>JADKLZ010071522.1:20013181-20036119 GCA_021533235.1 Biomphalaria straminea
GGCGAGGCTTAGAAATAGGAAGCAAGAAAAGAAAAGATACTGGGGACTAAAAGCAACAAAATTTCGTATAATGATACAGAATTGTAAACAGCCAATAGCATGGGCGGCCCTAGCAGTGCGCGGGCCCTGGGCGAGCGTCAAGTGCGGGGCACATAGCCGAAATGGTAGACTATATATATATATATATATATAGTTATATATATATAATATAATATATAAATATACTGTTAACTCATCACGTTAACAGGCTCATCCGTCTCTAACGATGCAACAATAAGTATGTTCGCCTCTAAGTTATGGGCCTTTTTTTTGGCTACAAAATATAGAACATTATGTAGATACATTACTTAATTACATTATATACTGGGCAAGATGTTCTGGGCAGTTGGAGAGATTTGTCCAGAACTGAGACGCCTAAAAAAGGAGGTTGATGACCAATGCCTTGAACTGGACAAAAGGCAGAGTTATCTAATTTACAGGATTATCTTATAGCTAACTCACCTGACAAGTCAGCGGTTCTATCATTAGATACGGAGATTGAACTTAATTGAATACATCTAGTTAATACGGCTCCAGTTATTATTGGTACTCTAACAATTCATTTGACCGTTGGCAACTGTAAGTCATCAGTAATGATGTCAGGTTTCATTGTCCTAGCAGTTCTAATGGACATCAAATAAGAATTAAGCTGGAACCGTTCAACGACTGCTATGTTTTGTTTGTTGTTTGTACAGTTTGGGTTTTCTTGACTTTCAAATTTACTTTTTAAAAAAAATTTCAAAAAATGAATGTCGTCGGCAAGCTCGGATGTTAATATGACTTTCACATTGTTCAGATTCATTGATTCCGATAATAGAACGTCGTCACAAATGATGTTACAAAAAAAAGCTTTGATGTTTCTCGATTCCTGCTTTTTAACTATTGAAGTAAAACAATATCGTCTAAAATCGTCTTTATATTTTCTTTTCATGACGATTATTTTTGAAGGGTAGTTCCAAAACAAAACCTTGATAGTGTAGTACTAATTATAAACGGACGTGGTATTCAATTACTTGAGTAAATCTCCTCCATTGAACTGACTCCGCAATGGTGTCACGTCTCGACATGCAGCCTGATGAACAGTCATTTCAACTGTTACTAATACTTATGCTCCGAGAATAAAAGTTTGGAACGATTCTGATTCAGCTGTTTAAAATGACAATTATAGTTTTAAAAAATGTAGCTACCCATGAAAAGTTTTGCACAATGTCAAGTTTTTTTAAAACAAAAAATCTATTTTTTTTTCCGATGGTCTTAGGCGACCCCTGGAAAATCGTCTTTCGATCCCCAATGGGGTTGCGACCCACAGGTGTAATGCGACATAACAGTGCTGCATGACACTTTTGAAAACTACTGAACATTTCATGAATTTTAAAATGAACAGCATGTAAAAGTTATTAATGAAATGTGAAATGGTTATCTGGAGGTTTTGAGTGTTTGTGGATGTTTTGTGATCCTGTTTATATTTTACTTTATGAAATTGAAATACCGCGAAAATATTACATTTCTCGTACGGTCTTAGAACGTATCACCAGCGAAAGTCAAGAATACACCGTATATTTGTTTATTAATTTCATTTTTAAAAATCAATTTTTCAAAAGTTACATGTAGGCCCTATGTTACCGTACTTCAAGTGTTATAAACTACTCTTTCATATACAATTTTCATAATTCAAAGGAAAGTTCAAACTCTTATCACTATGCATTTTCCTAAAAAAAAAATCTGTTTGGACGTCGATATTTAATTACGAAATATACTATTGGGATTTTTAATTTCTATCTATGCGTTTTTATTGTAAACTGTGAAAAGATGATAGCCTCTTAGAATCAGCAGTTCATTAGATGCTGTCTTTACCGAAACTGAACGGTATTTCGACACCAAATATGCATGTGAAGAGCCTAAATGGCAATTAGTATTGTAGTGATACTAAGAAAATATTGAGCAACAAGTCCTACTTTATGACAACTGATTTGGTTTTCGAATTTGGTGACAATAAAATCTCCGATCGCGGGGCCCCCCTCAGGCGCGGGGCCTGGGGCGGTTGCCCCACTTGCCACCCCCTAAGGCCGCTACTGGCCAATAGGCTAAGTTGTAAATCTTCGTTACTAAAGAAGCGGAACTTACAAAACCTAATAATAAAAACTCCGAAAGACACAAATTCAAAGGTACATTCCTCGTTTCATATGCTAGGACAAATCTGTACAAATGCTCCTTCTTCCCTAGTAGCCTACTATTAGAGCATGGAATGGGTTGCCTGAGCCAGCCAGGGAAACCGGTGACTTTGGGCACAGTTTAGGTAATTGGTTAATATGCTTGACTAAATCATCATCTTTTTTATTTAACGTATGAATTATATAAGATAAGAGAAAAGAACTAAAAAAAAATATTCCTATAGTAATACAGAGATGTAAACAGAAAAACAAGTCGTAGCTTAAGAGGCTTAACAGGATGCACTTGAAGACAAGATGGTAGTAAAAGAGAAAGAAGAATACGTAATACTGAAGCTAAAAGATTATGGTTATTCTTCGTCATGTCTTATTATTTTTTCTATACTTCACTTACCATTTCTAAACTACTTGTAACAATAGTCTACCTCACCTTCTGCAGTAAATTTGATCTGCAAAACTTTGTCACACTGTTCCCACGCGATGGCCCGAACGGTCCTCGAGCTGGAACTGAAACTTTCTTGTCTTGTTTATATTTTATCTTTATTTTCTAAACAAAAACACGTGGAACAAAAATTACAGGGTCAAGTTATCTAACAATTAAGTTTATTAGAACAGTTTAAATCTTTGATTCCCAAAGTGGTCAATGTAGACCACCAGGGGTCTACGAAGACTTCCAAGGGGTCTACGAAAGTGAAAAAATAAATTGGGGGTCAATGAGATGTCTACTGGGGTCTAAGATAATACATTTTTTATAAGTAGATCGTGACTTTATTTTTCACATTCCATTGATGTAATTGTTTCATACACTAATATAGGCCTATAATGTATAGCACAGTCAAGCCTATAAATATTTCTTCTGATATCAAATGAAAAATTGTTCAATTTCAATAATTAATTAAATAGCTTAATTCTGTCTACATGTAACTAATGTTTTTTTTTTTTAAAAGCAATTTAGACAGTACAGCATTAATTATTTAAAATTGGGATTCATTCCTTCCTTGTCAAACAAACTATCGACTAAGTATCTTTTTAACTCTTTGATACCGAAATTATTTTCACGTTTGAACGGAATTACTAGCTTTATATCCGGATAGAATCAACGATGGAAGCGTCGTTGCGGGGTCAAAGGGTTAGGACGATATGAAACCAAATACGCTGGAGGATCATTTGAGACAATGCCAATATGACTAAATAGATAAATATTGAAAACATTCGAACAAACAAAGATAAAGTTTAGAATAGACCCACAAAATCTCTCTTCCACATCGTATAGAGAGGATGATGGTTTCTGACAGTCTTACAACATCTCCTTACTTATAACAAAATATGGAAAACAGCATAGGTCAAACATTGATTAAGCCAGCCGTTTTACATACAGGTACATCTGTTAGTATAAAAAAAAATATTTAAGCAATAATACTGTTCAAAGATACATTAGTGGTATTCGTTATAAAAATTAAAAGCTTCTTATGTAATACTTTGCCAACAACATATATATAGTTTGGGATCACAGGTCTGACAAGGTGTAGTGCCGTGTGCTACAAAATGCCTAATGGTCGCCGTCTCTTTGTTTTTTTCTCAGGGATGACCCAAGAATCCTTTCCCATGTTTGGGATTAGAATTTTGAATTCAGTTTTCCTTCTTCTAGCTGGGTATCAAGTAGCAAGCCAAGGCTAGCGAGTCCTTCCTGCCCAAACCAACTGGTTTAGGCGCCTTCGCCCCCTTCTTCTGTTAATGAAAACAGTTCCGCAGATTCAATATTTGAGCCACACGCGGAAGATCAAGAAATACATGAGAAACTGCTCTTTGCAAAACTCTTTACGATGTTACTTAATTAAAGCAAGTTATTTAATTAATATTTAATTTCTGAAGGACTACTTCATAGACAACAAATTCCTTTATGAAACATAATATACGTAGCAACGGTTGATAAACCTTTAATTGGGTTAAATTTAAATGTTATCAAGAAAAAAAAGATAGATCTCAAGAACGTAATGTGTAACTGTAATTACTTTTTCAACATTTAACTCAATACGGTTTGAAATTAGTTTAACTCTTTGACCTCGCAACGACGCTCCCATCGTTGATTTTATCCAGATATAAAGCTATAAAATCCGTCCAAACGTGGAAAATAATTTCGGTGTCAAAGAGTTAAAAAAAAAAGATGAATTTGCAAAGATTCGTGCAAATTAGTAGGGGTCTACGGGAAATAAATTTTGGGAACCACTGGTTTAAACGTTAATCCGCTAAAACTTGTAAAGTAGTAAATTTGTTCTCCAAGGCAAACGAACAGTAGAGTGAAATCTAGGGCTATATCTGACATTCACTAGCAATAGCATACACTCCAAATAAGAAGCGTGGCTTTGTATATGTTGTGTTTCTGTGATGTTATATTGCTGTATATACTATAGCAGGGGTTCTCAACCTGTGGGTCGCGATCCCCCTTGGGGGTCTATTGACGATTTGCCATGAGTCGCCTAAGACCATCGAAAATATAGATTGTTATTGTCTATTCTTCTATTGATGTATGTGTGTGTGTGGGGGTCTTGGCAGATTGGGGGCTTGTAAAAAGGGGTCGCCAAGTATAAAAGGTTGAGAACCGCTGTACTATAGATTGCCTCGTGAGTAGGCCTATAATTCTTATTTTTATTTTTATATATTTATTACAATGACACAAACATAAACACTTTGTTGCCGGTCATTGACTAGTAGCAAAAAAAATGTATGAAGCAGGACGTTATTGTTATTAGTTTTACTTCAGGTGTTGCAGCTTCGATTCGTTCTTTTTCCTTTGAGCAACACAAACTAATTTGAGTTGGCAGCTTTATTACATCAAAATATCCGAATCTTGATGTTAGAACAGCATTCGTTGATGACTCCCTGATGGGCAAAATTATTTGAGGTTACTACAAACTATGCTCTCCATCTTGAGATTTTGTAAGCAAAAATACACACACATCAAGTCATAGAGATCCGCAACGTCTTGAACACAGCAAACGGAATCAGTTAAGACCAAGCGTAGTGCTTAGTATAGTGAACATTAGGCGCAAACGGATTCATATGATGAAACAATGCCAGAAGGTCGACCTACTATCCACTCATATTGAAAGTATTATCAAGGCTTTCCCCTCGTAGCTTATTTAAAATGCATGGAGATTATTCATTACTTGAGGCATTTGTTCTGCCAATTCTGCAGACGTAGGTTGACATGGATACGAAACCTAGAAATGACTCTCTAATTGCTATGAGGGATTGGGGATCACATAACAGGTTTGTCTGACGCAGAACTAGATATCTTTGCGAATGCCTTTTCTTTTACTTAAAGAAAAATTATTGCTGTTAATTAAGGAATAGTAAGTTCAAAAAATTTACATATAAAAAGGAAAGAAATTAATCGAGCTTTGAGAAAATTGAATAATAAGCAGCTATGATGAAATTTTCACTCGTCAATTCGTTATTGTCGCCCTTGCCCCTTTGCTGTTTTTGTTTTGTTATGTTTTTGCTGTACAACGCAATAATATTTTCTAAACCAAACTTTCTCTCTTTCTATTCCACACAACCTCTCTTTACCATTGATAATACTATCAATCCAATCAGGGGCGGCCCTAGCAGTGCGCGGGGCCCTGGGCGAATGTCATGTACGGGGCCCTTAGCCGTAAAGGTAGACACACACACATATATATATATGTAGAAGGCGCGGTGGCTGAGCGGTAAAGCGCTTGACTACTGAACCGGGGTCCGGGGTTCGAATCCTGGTGAAGACTGGGATTTTTAATTCCAGGATCTTCGGGCGCCTCTGAGTCCACCCAGCTCTGATGGGTACCTGACGTTAGTTGGGGAAAAGTAAAGGCGGTTGGTCGTTGTGCTGGCCACATGACACCCTCGTTAACCGTAGGCCACAGAATCAGATGAACTTTACTTCATCTGGCTTATAGACCACAAGGTCTGAGAGGGGAACTTTACTTTTTTACTATATATATATGTATATATATATATATCTTACCGCATCTCGCTAACGGGCTAATCCGTCTCTAACGCTGTAACAATAACAATACAGTATGTCCGCCTCAAAGCAGCAGGTCTTTTTTTGTAACTAAACATTAAACATTACGTAGGTACTGCTGGTTTACTATTGGCCGCTTAAGTACATTATATACTGTATTTTAATTGTTCAGCATGAACAGATGCAAATAAAAAAGAAAACACTCGCGCACTACTAATATTATGTCTCCTCTCTCACTATGCAAATTGAAGCCAATAGGATGTTCTTTAAGAATAAATTGTGCTATAGGAGCTACAGTGGTCTATTCAGTTTCAAGACCTAATGTTTGCGGAAGTGTTGTATCACGGGTTTTCAAAAAAAAATGTAAAAAAAAGTTTACAAAGACAATTTGTGTAGAAACACAAACTCAAAACTGGCCCCCGAAGCGGTCCACCCATGCAGGTAAAAAGGCAGGTTTCAATATTTTCAGAAAGAACATCAGAATGAAATTCTATCAAAGACAAATGACAGAGTAGAATGGAGAAAGAAGGTTGACAGATCTTGAGTGGTGCCCCAGCGGTCCAGTAGACTAATGGATATGACAGATTATTACACGCGATAATATGAAAAACTACTTGTCCAACTTATATGCATACTAAGTTGATTTTTTCTCTTACAAAAAATAAAATTTTGTAAAAGTAGTAGTTAGTGTAACATAACTTACTTAACTTAACAATAAAAATTAAAAAAAAAAAATAAAACTTTGCACAAACCTGTTTAAAAAGGGATAAATAGTCATCTTCTATACGCTGTATTAAAGAGTTTCCTGTGTTTGTTACTATTTATAATGAATAGTTGTAAAAGTAGTGTATTGTTCTGAAAGAAACTACTTGTATAACTTAGTATAAGTGATTTAAAAAAATAGATTTTTCTTTTTATATAAGAAAAAAGAAGCCGTTGCATTAGAACTTTGAATGGTCTAAAATATTATGATGTCGGATTTTCACTATCTTTTCTAGTTTACGAGATCTAAACTGGACGGACGGACATTGCACAAAAAACTAATAGCATCTTTTTCGCTAAATATACTCCCGCGTTTTTTTTTTCAACACGTTGACACGTATTTTCCCACGGCCGCACTATGTCTATGCACATTAGCCAATTAGGAAAAAAAAAACTTAATACATCATCGCCAAACTTGCTGGAAGCTGATTTGCCGAAATAGCTGTACAAGCACATCAACTGGTGATACTGTTTAATGTTTATAATCGAAAATATTATACGCATACGAAATTACACAGCTTACTGCGAAAATCTGACATTCGCGTGCGGTCTTAAAACGTATCACAAGCGACAGTCGAGAATACACTGTATAATTGTTTAGTTATTTTCAGTGCTTTAAAAAAAAGGTGCCGGCAACTTTTAACTACTAATTAATTAATAATAAACGCTAAAATACAAGAAAATTAATAATTTATCCTCACATTGAAAAATTGAAGTACGCCGTAGCGGTGTCACGGTAAAAAAAAAAGCACTGATTATTTTCATTAAAAAATCAATTAGTCAAAAGCTGCATTTATGTTACTACAAATGTTATAAATGACTCTTTCATATACAATTTTTTGAAAAGCATAGAGTAGTTCAAATTTTATCACAACGCATTTTTCTAATAAAATCCGATTAGACGTCGTTATTTATATACGAAATAAACGATTAGGATTGGTTGCTTCCACTTATGTGTCTTTATTGTGAACTTTTAAACGACGATAGCCTCTTAGACTCGGCTGTCTTTACCGAAACTGAACGGTATTTCGAATTTAAAAACGTAAGTTTAGACCTTAAATGGTATAATAAATATACTGGGAAAATATTGAGTAACATGTCCATGTTTATGATCACTCATTTAGTTTTCGAAGTTGGTGACAAAAAAATCTCCCAGCGCGGGGCCCTCCTCAGGCGCGGGGCCTGGGGCGGTTGCCCCACTTGCCACCCCCTAAGGCCGCTACTGAATCCAATCCCTTATAGCAGTGATGCTCAACTTTATACGGCCTGCGGGCCATATAAAGTTCCGACACTCGTGTCTAGTGCCACATTAACAAAAAGATACACAAAATGAAATAGAGAACAAACCATTTTAAATAGTCTAATTACATTCCCGTGGCTCAAGTAAGTCTACTTACAGGTGTTTTATAACATTGTGATCATACCCAGAAATTGTTTTCGGAAATGCGCAAGGTTTATGTAGACAACACGGCGTAGAAAACTTGTCTGTATTGCTCGAAATCTATTATCTGCATTGCTCGAATTCTATTGCCTGCATTGCTCGAAATCTATTATCTGCAATGATCGAAATCTATTATCTGCATCGCTCGAAATCTATCGTCTGTATTGACCGAAATTTCTCAAGCAGGGAAGTCTGGCTTTGTTAGTCAATTAGTTCCAGTTGGTGTCACTCCTCAGCGACAATAGTAATTATTTCAAAATCTGCTGCTCTGTTAATTTAGTTTTGAATGGAGATTTTCAGAATTTGCTATCTAGTTTTGACAAAGCTTATATTAAGTCACTCCGTCTGTCTGTCCGGTACAGATTTTGTACACGTTATTTCTCCCACTTCCCATTCGCGGATCAAGTTGAAGCTTTGAACAAGTATTCATTGTCCCTGACACAGCATGAATCAATCAATAAAAAATAACCAAATATTAATTAATTATTGGTAATTGATTAATTGTCTTTGTTTTTAAAGAAAGGAAATAAATCTTTCAGTATTGAGAGATATGAACGTAAATGTAAAATATTTTTAAATTATTTTTTTTACATCTTATTTATTCAATATCTCTCTTGACTATCTTTCTCTAGAAACTAACGTCAGCGACTTTTGACTAGACATCAATATCTAATAGGTTCATAATTCATTAACATAAGATTTTCTGTTGACCTGACAGGAAGCAGTAGCGGCCTTAGGGGGTGGCAAGTAGGGCAACCGCCCCAGGCCCCGCGCCTTAGGGGGGCCCCGAGATCGGAGATTTTATTGTCATCAACTTCGAAAATCAAATCAGTTGTCATAAATTAGGACTTGTTACTCAATATTTTCCCAGTATCTTTATGATACCTATTGTCATTTAAGCTCTAAGCAATCTTTTTTAGTTTCAAAATACCGTCCACTCAGTATCGGGGAAAACAGAATATAATGACCTGCCGATTCCGAGAGGCTATCACCGTATAACAGTTCACCTTGGCATCAATAAAAACACGTAGATTTAGCTGGAAGCAACCAAACCAAATTGTCGATATCGTATATAACATCGACGTCCAATTGGATTTTATTAGGAAAATGCGTAGTGATAAAGTTTGAACTACTCTTTACATTATGAAATGAGTCATTTATAACATTTGAAAAATTGATTTTTAATGAATATTAATAAACAAATATATATTAATATACAGTGTTTTCTTGACTTTCGCTGGTAATGCGTTCTAAGACCGCACTCTAAGGTAAAATTTTCGCTCTATTTAATTTCATACACTTATACTAATTTTGGATATAAACAGTATCACAAGACATCCTAAACACTTACAAACTCATTGATATCCATTTCCCATTTCATTATTATTTTGTACATGCTGTACCTTTGAAAAACTGTTTAAATGTTCAGTAAGTTATGAAACTATGTCGCATTACAGTATAAAAAGAATTTGTATGTATACATTACTTTAGTCTGTAATAGAAAAAAAAAGGATTGAAGGTGTATGAGAAGGATTCCTTATTTGCAACTGTAACCTAGTCTATATTGAACCAGTTGATGTGCTTGTACAGCTTTTTCGGCTAATAAGTTTTCACAAAGTTTGGCGATGACGTATTAAGTTGTTTTTGTTATAATAGGCTATTGTGCATAGACATTGTGCGCCTAAGGGAAAACGCGTGTTACCGTGTTAAAAAAAACAAAGTTAAAAAAACAGTTTGTGTATAAAAACACAAACTCAAAATCGGCCCTTGAAGTGGTCCACCCAGACTGGTAAAAAGGCAGGTTTCAATATTTTCTGAAAGAATATAAGAGTGAAATTCTATCCAAAGCAAATAACAAGAGAATGGAGAAAGACCAAGGGATTGGTGAAAGTAAAGTTAGATGTGAACCTGGTCTGACTGATGTCATATAATGATTATCTAATTGTTTTGTGAAGGGTCAATCTCTTATTCAAAGCCTTAAGAAGAAAAAAAACAACATTTACATAAAAATAAAAAAAAAATAATTTACTCTAGTTACGTGAGCTATGGTTGAGGGCTGGATTGCGGTTCACGTGTTAATATACAAAAAAAAAAAACTACTTATTAATTGTTGTTTTAAATTATGTTCCACTTATATGCATTTTTTTAAAATATTTTTTTGTGTAAATGTAGAAGTCAGAATGACAGAGCTTATTTAACTTAGCAATACATTTGTAAAAGAAAAAATTGACAATTAATCTAAAACCGTATGTATAAATACAATATGAATATTGTAAATGATTAGCCTTTCGTGTTTTTTTTAACTCTATTAGTGAATAGTTGTAAAAATGGTGTATTTTCATGAAAAAAACTGCTTGCATAGTTGATTTTAAAAATTAAATTTTTCTCTTTTAGAAAAGAAAAAGTAGCCGTTGCGTCAAAACTTTGAGAGGTCTAAAATATCATGATGTCGGAATTTCAATATATTTTGTAGTTTACGACATCTAAACGGGACAGACAGACGAACAGACAGAAAACACAAAACTAATAGCGTCTATTCCCTTTTCGGGGTCTTCTAAAAAAAAACGCGACAGTTATTTTTTTTTTTTTTTTTTTGAAAACCTGTGATATATCCCTTCCGCAAAAATCGGGTCTGCGAAACAGTTTGGACACTGTAGCTCTTATAGCACACTTTGTTCTTATGAAACGTCCTATCGGCTTCAATTTTCAGAGTAACAGATGAAACAATAGGCCTATTAGTAGTGCGCGATAGTTTTCCTTTTTATTTTGGTTCTTTAATGAAGAACAACTATAATGCAGTATATAATGTAGCCTGCTTACGCGGCAAATAGTAAACCAACAGTACCTACGTCATGGTCTATGTTTTGTAGAAAAAATAAGGCCCACAGCTCAGATGCGGGCATACTCTATTGTTATTGTTAGAACGCTAGAGATACATTAGTATGTTTGCTTGATGTGGTACGGTAGCCTATATATATGTGATAATAGTCTACTCTTACGGCTAAGGGCCCCGCACATGATGCTCGCCCAGGGCCCCGCGCCCTGCTAGGGCCGCCCCTGCAGGAAGCATAAAAAGACTGACCTTTTAGACTTAAAATTAAAATTAATTCTTATTTACCTTTCGTTGGCGGATGATAATGATAATAACGAGTCCAACGATGGCTCCAATTACTGCAACAAGCACACCAATAGTCATCGCCCCTGAATCACTGGACGTCTTCTTGAAATTATCTTCCCTTGTCTTCAAGGCTTCCAAAGTCTGGTTGGCGTCGAATGGCGGCTTGTTCTCTGGATTAACCAGAAACTCGGGAAGTATTTTATTGCTAGGCTTTGTTGTCTTTGTGATTGGCTCAGTCACTGGTTCAACTGCCTGAGACCTTGTAGCGATACTTGACGCATTCGTTTTACTGGTCGAATCATCTGAAGGAGTCGTCCTTTGTGATGTCGCTGAGCTTTGGGCTGTGGATGTCCCCGTGCTCCAGTCAGGAGGTTTCTGCTCCATCTCGCTCCTTTGAAGAGGAGGTACCGGATGGGCTAAAAATATTGGGAAAAAAGTGTAAGCATAAAACATGATACAACTATTTCAACCCTTTTTTGTGTGTAGTTTGCGCTCTGTGCTGTTGCCTCGATGTCCTGAGTTCGAACTCTACCTACTAACATCTCCCCCACACACACACACAAACGCCGTCCTGAGGGAGTTTTAGGCTTGAGAGCAATAATCTTCATTTCTGATGGTACATCCAAAACTTATGAAATCAAAACAACAAACCTTCAACTTTATATCAGTAGTATTTGGGAAGTTCAATTCTTTTAAAGAAAATCTTTTACATACATAAAAATCTTGCACAAAATATAGCGTTCGAGGTGACGCAGTGACCAATATTGACTAAAGCTTCTTTTCTCAGATTGTGCGTTGATACCTTGATACTTCAAAGTCCATAGTTCAATATTAATTGAATAAAGTTGGGCGTTTTATCTTCTTAGTAAGTCATTGTGATTGCATACCATCTTCGCGTCTTGTGTATATTACTATAGGCATTCCATAATCTGTTGGGCGTAGTTTGATGGATGGGATACTTGCTGCTAGTCCACCTCAAATTATATACATATATAAATTTCTGTTATACATAAGGCTTAAAACTTTCTACAAATCACAAACTTCGGAAAACAAATGACTAAATCGACTAGCCTCAATGAGCATCCACCCGGGGCCAATCGTCATAAAAGACCTAAAGTTGCAACCTTTGAAAACCACCATCTCGTTGATACGTTACAGGTCAGTGTTCAGGTCTACAATGACGATTAGTCTCGCCAATATGTCCCCATATTGTGGTTGTAACAAAATGGCCTGGAATCTTCTTCTTCTTAAACTGTCAGGTAGAGTTGAGTCTTCGGCTGTTGGAACTCTAGGCCAGCAAAAGTGAACAAGAGCTCCCTCTCACCGGCCTGAATGAGAACAGTGTACACTGTTCTGTCTGGCGGTTGGGTCAGACTCGCGGTAAGAGGCCACGTACACTAACACTAAGACCCCCGCTATTTTTCTTTTTATACCAGGCTACAAGTCTTGCTTGGTGCCCCAACGGTCCACCAGACTAAGGGATAGGTAACAGGTAAACCAGTCTAACTGTGCGGGACACGCCATTTATGTAACGGCCCCTTGAGGAACAGCGCCCGGATTGTGACAATGTTGTGGGAGCTTTTTTACAACTCCGCACAGTGCAATGAGGATGCTCTCGCACCCCCTTAGGCACCCCCATGGGAGTCTTGTTTTGCTACCCTTTAGCCTAATCGTTTCCTCCTACGATCATTTCCACCCGGGCGCCACTATAAGTCAGGGTAGTATACCCGGGAAACTGGAATCAAATGTATGCCATCGTTAAACAGTGGAAAAAAATCGTATGAATACGCTATTAAATATAACAGCAATGGAATTGAGATGATCCTAGGTATCAAATTTAAAGACCACATCACAAAGGAAGAGATTAGAGACAAAGTAACCCAAGATGACCTGCTAACTAACGCAAACTAAAACTCTACGGCCATATTACAAGGTCTTCAGGGCTCGCAATGACCTTCCTTCAGGGAACATTACCAGGGAAAAGAAGAAGAGGCCGACAGTGAAAGTGATGGGAAAACAACATAAAAAAATGGTCGGGCCTGCCACTGGAACAGGTTCTCTTTAAGGCAAAAGACAGAGAGGAATGGAGAAAGACGGCTGACAAATCCTGCATGGTGCCCCCAACGGCCCAACAATAGGTAAATGTAACAGTTCAAAGTAAGATTATAATGGCGGAAAGATAGCCTACACCAACCAGACAACGGTTACTTCTGTGCTAGATGTAGCAAAATATGTAGGTCAAAGCTAGGGCTGCCCAGCTACATGAACTACTGCACTCTTCCTTACTATTACAAATATATCATGTTAATGTTTTTACTAGGATTTAAAAAACACAGGCTTATCATTTGTTTTATGACTCAATAGTTATACTAAACTCTGCGCCTTACCTCCGGGAGGATTACAGTCACATGGTTGAACTGGAAGCTCTGCTCGACAGGGCGACGGTTCGAATCCAGTGGGATATTTTATTACATCAGGGGAAGGCTGTAAATATTAGTGGTAAAACTATCTATAGCATAACTATTAACAGATCAGTCAAATAGAATATACATTGGGACTTACTGGAGGTGAAATAACGTTGTAGCAATACAAGTAACACTAATAACAAAAAATAAGGTGAAATAAAGGAAGATATGGATTCGTCTTTATTAAACATTTATAGTAATAACATTTCTGAACACACTAGAGTAACGCTGGAATCTATGCAAAAGTTCCCCTTTCAGACCTTTGCGATCTATAGAACAGATGATGTAAAGGTCATATGTTTCTCTGACCCACGGCCACCGAGAGTGTCATGTGGCCAGCACAACGACCAACCGCCTATACTTTCTCCAAGTAGGCCCTAATGTCAAGTACCAGTTAGAGTTAGGTGGACTCAGAGGCGCCCAAAGATCCCGAAATTCGAATTGGCGACACTGGTTTGGAAGCCAATCTCTTTACCACTCAACCACTGAATCTCTGTAATAAATATTACAAATTTGTATTTGTGAAGAAAATGTTAGATGTGTTCCCCATGTTTAGGGGAATGTATCACATAGGACCTTATACAATAGATCTTGCAATCTATGCTGGCAGATGATGTAGAGGTTATCTGCTTCTATGTGGGAAGCGTGGTCGAGAGGCCAAGTGCGGCTTGAGCTTGGCTTGCTTGACTACCTAAAAGGGGGCTCGAGGTTCGACACCCGACTCGGGCAGAGTTGTGTTTACTGAGCGCCCAAAGGCAGCACGGGAAACCAGCTCCTAGATACCCCCTCACCCCCTACTGGTCCACAAATGAGATTGGACCAAAGCGCTCTGAGCATGCTATAAGCATGAAAGTAGCGCTATATAAAAGCTATAATAATAATGACCGACGATTAAGGAGGCTGACATGTGGGCAGCAGCACAACCGTCTTAACTTCTCTTACACAGGTCAGCTACCCATTAGAGTTGGGTGGACTCAGGGGCGCCCTAAAATTCAGAACCAAATCCAAGTTTTCACAGAGTTTTGAACTCCAGAATCAAATGCATTTATTAAATAAATTCAACAAAAACTAATATGACGAATTCTATTCGTTTCATCTAAAACTTGTAATTTATCTATCAATGTAGCTTTAAATAGTCTTATTTGTTAAATTTCTGATACATAAAATAATATGAAAAAAAATACCCCTCTGGTTCCAGTTTCAACGCTGCAGTTACAGTCAGTAAGATTACTTCTGGGAATCATCTAAAGTGTAAAAATAAGAACAAAATATTCAATTGGATTTATTTTTTTTAAATGTTAGTTTCAACTTCAGGAAAAAATATAATTATCAATGAATCATCAAAACAGAGAATATCTAGTACACATCTGGTACAGATCAAGAATTTAAAAGCAACTGTAAGTTTAAAAATAGATATTTTTAGCAGGAATGGTCTCTATTAGTCTTGTGAGGTCCGTCCGTCCCGTTGATTTTACAGAAAGTAGAAAAAAATAATGAAAATCTGACATCATATTTTAGTTCTTCCAATATTCTGATGCAACGGCTTATTTTTTTCTTTTCGAAAAGCAAACCATTTAATTGTAATAATTAACAATGCCAGCAGAGTTGGGTTTTTTTTCATAAAAATACACTACCTACAAAGGAAAAGATGGAGAAGGTAGGTTTTTAAAAAAGAATTGATGAACTTTTTAAAAAATTAGGCAACCGTTATTTAAATATAACCGTAATATATAATACATTTTTTCCTGTTTAAAAAAACAACAACAATATTTTGGGTAATAACAAACGTTACTAAGAAAAAACAATATTCCATCCGCTCTTGAACCTTCACTTGTAAACATATATACCGTTATATGTGATATATAGACATTGTCCGAAATTCGGTTAGTCGGAGTTGATCCACTTATGCCAGTTTTCGAAAATGGCGCGAGTGCTCTCCAATTTTTTTGTCGGAGGCAATCCGCTGCCAGCTGCCTACTTCTATGCCAATGAAAGCAAAATATTATGAAAACGGATTGTCAATAGATTTTCTAGTTTTTAAGACCCTTACTTGATATAACGGACAGACATATTGACTGAAAGAAAACTCAAAGCAAATCAGCTTTTCTCCTACAAGCGGAACAGGAGCATAGTATTGCGTTTCAGGATACCATAGACATAAATAGACTGGCCGATAAAAGAGTTTTATGAAACAAAAATTTGTGACTTGCAATTTTGTGTACTTTATTTATGTCTATGAGTTTTATTTAATCTCTAAGACTGAAGATCATAAAATTTTTCAATTTTTCAGAATTCGGAAATCCGAATACCAATAGATATACATGTTTTCAAGTTACATGAAGTTATTTCCTTTTGCCAGTCTATATTTATTTATATCTATGCACGATAAAGACAAATATTTTTGAAAGTATATTTGAAAGTGTATTTCGTTTCAGTAGTGTAGGCCTACAGTTTGAAAAATATTCTCTTTACACTTTACAGAATAAATACTGTATCGTAAAGATGAATGACAAAATTATTTAAGGTTTTAAAAAACATGTTACTAATACGTTTTGACCTGTCTTACAACATTATTATTATATTTATTAAGTCAATTTCAATCATTTTTTTCAGCTATTTCAAAACATGTTAATTAAAAAAAAAAAAAATTCCTTAATGTTATCAATGCTGTTCCAACATCTGAGAGACAAAATATTTAAGCAACAAAGCAGGTATTTAGTGACATTGTATAGTTTCTTATCTTATCATATAAAATACAGACGTTACTTCAAAATAAAAAAAAAGATGATTATGTCCTACGCGTCATGTATTTAATCATGCGTATTGACCAATGACTTAAATTCTGTAAGTCATTGGTTTTCCTGGCTGGCTCAGGCAACCCATTCCATGCTCTAATAGCACTAAGGAAGAAGGAGCATTTGTACACATTTGTCCTAGCATATGGGACGAGGAATGTGCCTATATCTTTGTGTCTTTCTAAGTATTTTATTAGATTCTGTTTTTGTATTTGAAGTATATGGTTCAGTATTTTATGTATAATTGCTACTTTACTTATGAGTCTTCTATCCTGAAGGCTTACTAAATTTAGTAATTTTACTAAAGGTGTTACTCTAGTCAAATCTGAATATTCGTTTGTTATGAATCGCACTGCTCTATTTTGTGTGTGTCCAGTTTCTTAATGTTTTCTTGAGTTAAGGGGTCCAAACAAAGGATGCATATTGTTTTATTGCATTTTTGTTTTATGTTCTTATTTGATTTATAGAAATTTCTTCTAATAATCCCTAATGCTTTGTTTGATTTTTGATAGTTTCATCAATATGAGGATTCCGTGACTGCTTTTCGTTTATTTTAACACCTAGGTATTTTGCGTTTTTAGTCTGTGCTACTGGTTTAACATGAATAAAAATAAGTGGAATTAATTTGTTAAGTTTTTTTTTTTTTTTTGTTACTCTTTATAACTGACATGTGTGGGTGTAATGACATACTCCCATTTGATTCCCATTTCTGTAATTCATCTAATTCTCTTTGTAAAATTTCTGTATGTTGTGTTGTTTTGATTGTTCTATATATTATGCAATCATCTGCAAATAATCTAACTTTTGTTCCTGAACTAATGGAATTTGGTAAATCATTTATGAAAATTTTAAAAAAAGTAGTGGACATAAGACTGTTCCTAAAGATACAACTGAGTTTACTGTTATTGGTGTTCATTTAGAACCATTTATCTTTACACTGAATCAATCGCATTGGTCAGAGCGGCGTTTTCAAAGTCAGATTCTACAATTTCTATTCATCTCAAGACTCGAAAACATTTTCCATTTTACTAATCTTATATTTAGACTTTATTACAACTCAGACTTAGCTTATGTTGTTAATAGTTAATAATCATAATTTACGTTTTGGCTTCTTACTTGTCAGTTGTCATGCTCTTTAGGAATTGTCTACTGATGTTCTGTCTTAAATTTATTTTAGTAAGTCGATATCTGTAGCACCAAAGTTTCTTCACATTTTTTACTCTTAATGTCTTAACAAGTAGATTTTTTTTACTTCTCTCTCTCTCTCTCTTTTTCTGTCTGTCTCTATCTCTCTCCTTTTCACTAATAATCACGTTCTCAAGAGCAATTTTTCTCATTATCTAAATTTATTTTGCGCACCCCCAAAAATGTTCGCGAGCCACAAATTGAGAAACGCTAACTGTTAAGTGTGATCCTCGCCTAAACTAAACTGTCTACTTACGTTTGGCTGTGGCTGGCTATAAGAACATTTCCAGTTAACACATTCTCCAATAGTGTCGGTCCTCAGCCTGTAATGACAGCAAGGAGGGGCAGATCCCATGGGGTCGCCCATAGGAGGCTGCTGGGGTCCCCATAGGCAATGGACAAGGGTAGCCGATGTAATCACTGAGCCGACCAATCGCAGCATGGTCTCGCCAGAGTAGCCTACCCTTGTCTTCTATATCAAACAAATAGTAGGCCTACCCTTGTCTTCTATATCAAACAAATAGTTACTTCTCTTGACAACAAGGACTGACGAAGTGGATGTGGATGCAGTTGTAGGCCTAAGTAACCTTCTACTTTTGGATGTCACGAGAGTAAGGTAACTGTTGTAACAGTATTCTTTTTAGGGAAACAAAGATTTACACAATCACTTTAAAAAAATAACGTTAAAAAATATTAACTTTGTTAAGAGACAAACTTTGGAGCACTAGCGGACAGAGAGACAGAATACAGAATGACAGATAGATAGATAGATAGATAGATAGATAGATAGATAGATAGATAGATAGACAGATAGATAGATAGATAGATAGATAGATAGATAGATAGATAGATAGATAGATAGATAGATAGTCTAAAAATTGAGTAAAATATAAATAATGAGTATATATTATTAACATAAGTAAAATATTCGTTCACAAATAGTGAGCTTTTCAGACAAAACACTCTACGTAAATTGTAATTAAATATTTGTATACAAATATAAATAATATATTGTAGCTATTATTGATACAATTGTCTAAGGTTTTAAAAGAATATTTTATTAAATTCTAATGTTTTACCTGTAGTACAACATTTTTAAAATCGTTATCATGACATTTACATCACCCTTAGTATGTTAACTGGCGCCTTAACCAGTAAGCTTCGGGCAGGAGGGGCTCGTTAGCCATGGCTGGCTACCCACCTAGGAGAAGGAAAACTCTGAATTCAAACCTCTGCTGCCTTGCAGTTATACCCAATCAAGGGAAAGGCTTCGGGAGTCAACCCTGAGGAAAAATCAGGAGCTTGCGACCCTAAGGCAGTTTGCAGCACCCAGTGCTAAACTCTGGCAGAACCTGCAACGCTGCTGACCCCATACTGTATCGGCACTGCCGTTCCTTTGGATACATCAGCTGCGTGGAGAGGGGGGAACTGATGTGTGGGTGACATCGTTCCGACCACAGCTTATGCCCAGGCATTCATCTCAAGGAAATGAGATGATCCATAGTCGCTTCGCGACTGACGGTGGCCATAGAATAGAATAGAATAGAATAGTATGTTTCAAAGACCCAGAAATAGCAGCACATATACCAATGATTTGGTTCGTTTGTGATATATGACTCATGTGTACGTACATAAGTTTACAAAAGAGGACAATAGACAATTGTGAAAACGTTGAACTTACGGTTTTCTTTTCTGTGTTTTTTGGCAACTTAATCTTCTATTGAATTAAATAACGCATTGATATTACAATGCACTATATCTAATGAAAAAAAAAATCTTTGTTTTACTACACAGAATTAAAAAAAAAATCAATGAATCCGAAGGTATAAATGTCCTTTTTATAAATCTACAATTCTTAATTTGCTTTTCAAATCTGTGTATAATAAAATCAAACTAAATTTAGTCAATTACCTTCGCGGTTAAATTAATTTTCTTAATGTGCGAATTAAAAAATCCAAGAAATGGAAAATTGTTTTCATGGTTTTCATGTTTTTTGTTTTATCTTAAAGGTCAACCAAATCGCTTACAACTAATCTAATACTTGTAATTGTTCCATTTAATGTTAGTAGCAGATAAAACGCAAAGATTGAAATCTTATAACCTCGTGACGTAACTAACGACTTCCGCTTTAAAATTCCAATCGTCTGCTATTTTGTTTGCTAGCGTTCAAAGTAATGGAGTGAAGTGCTTCAAATGCACGTGCATTTATGAGTAGTTCAGCAGATCTGACTAATGCTGAAAGCAAACAGTCCGGAACAGAGATATCGCCAGAGCACTCGGGGAATTCTAAATAGCTTGCAGTGGCGTACCGCGGGTGCTAAAGGTAGCAAGGCCGATCGGCGCCCCCTACCCATATCCCAGCAGTGTTCATGATTCAAAAGATAAGTCATCAGTAAACAATACAAAACTTGAATTTAATGTAAACAACGGTGACGAACATAGAGAAAGAAATATGTGAAAGTTTGCGTTCATACGCATTTTGGTGTCCAGGTGCGGCTTCTCCCCTAGGTACTCCACTGGCAGCATGAATGCAAAATTCTTCCAGTCCTTGTCCGCGAAAAAAAAAATATATGCTTTATACATGACGGATGGAAGGGTGATAGAAATATGTTGACTAAGTTAATGTTATAAAACTGGTTCTGTTTGTCTGGGTCAATAACTGGGCGTTAATGTCATCAATTAACATTGGTTGGAATTCAGAGACATTAACAAGCCAAAGGTCGTTGGTGTGATTTTGCAGAGGCGAAACCCGCATAGGGTGAATAGATTGCTCTTGCCTATTTTTGTTGTTGACATTTATTCTATAGATTTCTCTGTGAACTTGCTTATCCTATACTCTTAAGCGAGCAATTCTTGTATATATATATATATTTATTTATATATATATATAAATTTTATTTCGAAAACGGCTCTAACGATTTTCTTTAAAATTTCAAGGTATGTGCGTATTAGTGAGAAAAAAATTCTCAACTCATTGGCCACATCGGGAAAACTCGAGTTCGAGTTATTTCGATATGAAAATGTCTCAATTTAATTTTGGTTAGAATAATTTATGAATGAAATGGAAAATTTATGAATGAAAGTTTTCCATGACGTAAACGGGAAAAACGCTGCTTACGTCACTAGGCTTACTATAGTGTACTTCTTTGCAAACAAGAACGCGTTTAGAGTAATGAATGAAGGGATGTGTAAAACTAAAAGCAGACCACGGGCTGTAGCACCACTGGGATGGATGGATGGCAAAAGCTGGTATGAACGTCTTATTGTCCGACAGTCAGGCTGGGCAGGGCATTTATTTAACCGAGCAAGGCTCGGTCACCTGATATTTATTTTTTATTTGCTTCAACAAAATGTAGACAAATAAACAAAATTGGTCATGGCAAAGAAAGAAATGTAAATAATATAAAAAATATTTAAAAATTAGAATAAAACAAGATGATTTTTGTATAAGTGAGTTTGAGTTAATGCAGACAGTAGGATCCTCACATTGTCCACTGTTTTAATGAGCAAACGGAATATAATAATTATGCGCATTACGGATGTTAGCGAAGGCATCTTTGATGGATTTTGAGTTTGGATTGCTTAGATACAGTAAATAGAACTTGTGCTTTTTATCTAATCGTCCTTTGAACAGTTATCGAACTAGTCTTGCGTTTTTCTCTCCTTTGCCATGGATGGCATCCCAGCTTTTGTTTACATTTTGATTCATCTAGGGAGGCACATTTGAGACATTTCTCTGTTGGGTTTGTAAGCGAATTTTCACAATCTTTATGTACTACGGTCAGGCTGTGTTGAGCCTGTTTGAGGCTGTAATAGTTAGAATATCGCCTGATATGAGGAACATAAGTCTGGAGTATTAGTAGTCTGTAGCTCTTGCAATGACCTATATTATACTTGCTTAATACTCCTTTCCAGACATGATAGTTATGTGCAAACTCAGGAATTAGTAGCTTGTCTACTTTCGGTATATAAATCGTTTAATTCTTCAAATACGGTGAAACAGAGTGTTGTCTTTGCACCCTCGCAGTTCAGAGACATGTTTTGTTTATGCTGACAGATACATTCATGAATAATGATTTCGAGGGAATGAATATAATAATATAACGTAAAGAGCCGATGATAGCCAAATCAACATGGGGCGTCTCAAAGACAAAATCAAAAAAAAAAATAAAATCAGCAACAAAAAGGGGTATATTATTAGTTGATGACTTTGCCTTAACTGCCTGCTTCGACACTGAACTAAAGAGCAATAACTTCTCAGCAGCATGTATAGATTTCTGTCTCACAATAAATACTACCCGCCAGCTTCAGGGAAAGCCTACACAGCCCCAACAGTGCACTTTCCCAAGAGGAAAAACTTTAATGAGATTGACTTGCGAATTACCAGAGCCAGTGCATTCTATGGTAGTATGTCTGGAAATGTGTGGAACAAAGGAGGCAACACCACAGGTATGAAATTGGGGAGTCTGTCGGCTGTCATCCTCAACTTTGATGTACGCCACTTAAAACTGGACTTTTCCACATGATATGCCTCAGGAAAATTCTGAACATAAAGTGGCAAGACAAGATACCTGACAAAAGGTCCTTAGAAATGCTGGTCTTCAGAGCATCCACACAACCCTGGTTGCGACGGACAGACCACTTTTGCAGAATGAGCAACCCCCGCATCCTTCAAATGCTCCTTAGGGCCATCTAACGGATTGAAAGCGAGACCAAGGTAGTTAAAGAGGTTTAGGGAAACCCTCAAATCTTCTATGATAGCCATGAGAACCTTCAACGTGAACACTGCCGACAGAAGGAGGCAAAAGACACAGCATCTTGGCACCACGCTGTGAAAAATGACACAACAATTGCCAAGGACAAGAAAACAGCTTTGGCTCAAGAAAAGCGCCAGACAAGAACATCAAGGTGACTCGTACATGCTGCAGCTGGAGTAGCTTGCCCAGTGTGCAGCCTAACATT
>JADKLZ010071522.1:20067115-20081169 GCA_021533235.1 Biomphalaria straminea
GACATATAGACAGATTTAAGAGAAATCTGCAGGACAAAATGACAACAGGAATGAATGTTGTTTAAACTCGTCTCAGGGGCAAGACATATAGACTGATTTAAGAGAAATCTGCAGGACAAAATGACAACAAGAATAAATGTTGTTTAAACATGTCTCAGTGGCAAGACATTTAGATAGTTTTAGGGAGAAATCTGCAGGACAAAATGACAACAAGAATAAATGTTGTTTAAACTCGTCTCAGGGGCAAGACATTTAGACAGATTTAAGAGAAATCTGCAGGACAAAATGACAACAAGAATAAATGTTGTTTAAACGTGTCTCAGTGGCAAGACATTTAGATAGTTTTAGGGAGAACTCTGTATGAAAACAATGACATTGTTAATGGAAAACAAAAGTTTTTTTCTCATGTCAGACAAAATAAAGTGAACATGTGTATGTGTAATTGATGTGCTATGCATCACAGCAGTGTCAAAACATGGAAGTAATTTAACTGACGATTGAAATTGAAGAGCTTTCATACAGGCAGTTAACACTTTTGAGACCCAAAGAAAAGACCTTATAGAAGACAGGTACAGAAGACAAAATGAAAACCTTTCAAATAGACTCCAAGTGGCAAAGGCTTTATCCGCATCAGATGTGGGAAAATATGCAGGTCGCAACTGGATATGCATAGTCATGTGAAACACTGCACTCATCATTAATCTCCAGAATCCAAAACATTGCCATTATGATTGGTGAAATTATTACAATGTTTCACAACACATATAAATAAATGTGAAAACATAAATAAATGAAACTAATGGTCTATTTAAGATGGATATTTACTTTATTAAAAAACAAAAATCAACATAAAAAAACAATATGTCTTCTTTTTTTCTGATTTCCTCATCACATTCTTGAAAACATGCTGCACTAATTAACCAAAGCAAATGTTAAGAAATGGCTGCAGCTTAGGGTACAATTTAAGCATTACATCACATTATCATCTCAACACTCATTACCTCCCATGTTTAGTGACAAACAAATACACCCAATCAAAAAATCTCCTGACTCACCTCCATCTGAATCCAGCAACAGTGTCACATTATATGTAGTGGCACCAACTATTTCATTAGTACCATTGAACCATCTGTAGGTAGGAGCAGGGTTGGCTAGTACTTTACATTCCAACACAACACTTGAAGGTGAGGCTGTTATGATAGTTTCCTGGCCACTGTCCACTTGAACTGGGGCAACTATAAGACAAGTTTCTTGTTACAGTAAAGCAAGACATTTGAAATACACAAAAATATTATTCTGAAGAATTAGTCTGACTCAGTCATATCATTTTGTCTCTGACTCAGTCATATCATATTTTCTCTGTCTGACTCAGCCTTATCATTTTGTCTCTGACTCAGTCATACCATATTGTCTCTGTCTGACTCAGCCAGATCATATTGTCTTGACTCAGTCATATCATACTGTCTCTAAGTCATCAAAGCTGCATACTATATCAAGAGGCCAGAACAAGACTCTGGCCCTAAAACCCTCCTATAGAACAAAAACTACACGGAGAACTGCCTGATCTGGGAATCACTTCGCAGTTCATCTCAGATATAGGATTATTGATCTTATCCCTTCGACATGTAAAATGAGAGCAAAGAAGAAGAAGAAAGTCTCTAAGTCATATCATTCTGTCTCTATCTCAGTCATATTGTATTGCACCTGTCTAAGTCATATCATTCTGTCTCTATCTCAGTCATATTGTATTGCACCTGTCTAAGTCATATCATACTATCTCTGTCTCAGTCTTATTATAATTGTCACATTCTTCAACTGGTGCAACTAGTTCAATCAAAAATTTTTTTATAATAAATCATGAGATTTGAAAAAAATAATTTTATTCTTAAAAATTCTTCATAAACCTCCATTTGAACAATAATGACAACAAGGAATCAGCCAGCAGTTCATGTAAAATCTAACAAATGTGTGTTCAAAGTTTGAGATGTCTATATAAACTTACAAGTGATGTTGGGAGTAATGGAAGCACTCTTTGTTCCAACACTGTTTCTGGCACTACATCTGTATCCAAAAGAAAGAATATACATATTATTAGCTAAACAGTCTCAGATATTCTTTCTTTAAAAACTAGACTGAAAACAGCCTCCAAGATAATTATCAACAAGCAAAATATCAAAAAATAATTTTTTTTTAAACAACAATTAAAGCTTATCCTAAGGGGAAGGACTCCATCCTTAATACTATATCTACCAATACTGTACTAATTGATTGATTGTTATTGGATCACGAATTACATTGAGTGTTACCTCCATTTGATTTTATTTGCATTAGACACTGGGGAAGCGGTATCACATAAAAAATAATTAATAACTTCTTATCTTATCTTATCTTATATAATACAGACGTTACTTCAAAAAAGATGATGATTACGTCCTACGCGTCATGCATTCCTGGCTAGCTCAGGCAAACCATTCCATGCTCTAATGGCACTAGTGAAGAAAGAGCATTTGTACAGATTTGTCCTAGCATATGGGACGAGGAATGTGCCTTTATCTTTGCGTCTTTCTGAGTATTTTATTAAGTTTTGTTTTTGTATTTGGAGATTATGGTTCAGTGTTTTGTGTATAATTGCTACTTTACTCTTAAGTCTTCTATCCTGAAGGCTTTCTAAATTTAGTGATTGAGTAATGGAGTTTTTTTAAATTGATTCATGATTTGATGGGTACACTAAACAATTGTTGAAAGTATCAACTTGATCAGAGAATGTGTGAGGGAGAAATAGATATAACAATTTTTAATGGGACTAAACCCAACACATTTAGTGTGATCACTGAAGTATTAGTTTGGCTTGTTGCTATAAAAACAAAATAATGAATTACCAGTAATTAATTGTCTAATTTTATTTGATTGATTCATGTCTTGTCTATGCAAATGAATAATTGTGCAAAGTTTCAATTTGAACCAAGAATCAGTGTGTTAGAATTAACTCTTTATCTCCGTAATTATTTACCACATTCTGATGGAATCAACGTTGGTATCATTAGTTAGGAGAGAAAGAGTTAATGTGTACTCATTTTGTACCAGACAGACAAAGTGAGTTGATATAAGCTTTGTAAAAAATGGAACTGAATTGTATGCATATATTTTACAAATCATTACCATTTACCTGAATGGTGTATAGTCATACACAGTGGAACTCAGTTGAGTGAAAGTGTTGTTTAGACTAACTACACGGGAGCCATTGTACCAGATCAAGGTGGTCACATCTGGGTAGCTTTGTGCTGAGCAGGTCAAGACAAACTTCTCATTCAATGACAATTCAGAGGGACTAGCAGAGACAGTGATCAATGGGGCATCTAGAAATGAAAAATTGAACATGTGAAACAGTTCTGTGAGAATTATTTTGATGGAAAAAAAATAGATTCTCCCGGGATGAACAAAAATCTGCAAAGTATAAAAAAACGAAAGAGAAGTCACACAGACCCAACCAACTAGATTGCTAAACCAACTAGACTGATAAAACCAAATAGACTCTAGACTGCTAAAACCAAAAAGACTGCTAAACTAAATAGACTGCTAACCAATAAAAAACAGATAAACCAACTAGACTGCTAAACCAACTAGACTGATAAACCAACTAGACTGCTAAACAAATAATTAGGACATGATGTTCCCACATATAATTTTATAAAATGCCTGTATGTCATGATTAGAAACAAGAATAACTCAGATTTCAAGATTTAAAAAAATGCCCTCAAGAAAAAAAAAATGCAAAAAAAATAATTTTTCAAAAGTATAATATAAATCTAAAATATTAATTCCCAGTAACTTGTCTTGTAACACTTTTAAAAGCTGATAAATATCCACATTAAAAAAAAAACGATTTTTTCCTAACGAAACTGTGGAGCCTATTAAAAAACAAGAAAATATCTTCTGCATAAAAGTTCTTATCTTCTTACATTAGGTTGGACTGTTTACTTACATAGCACTTGTAAAGTAATGTTGGCACCAGTAGTATTTCCCAAACTATTGCCTACTGTACAGTGATATGTTGCAGCATCATTTGGTTGAACATTATTTATAATCAAGCTTGGAAAGGTGGCATTTCCTCCACTATAAGTAAAAAAAAAAAACTTTCCTTGTAAATATTTTTTAAAAAGCTGAGCATTAAATAGATTTCAATACACTAAAGAATATAATTTTATCAAATTAAATTATAAAAAAAAACAACAAATAATGTCACTTAGGCCCAAAACAAAAGTATTATAACAATAGTTCTTTCTCATTGTGCTTAGTTTATTTTTAAAGCAAGAACTATTATCAAAATATACTCATCATAATATATATATATATATATATAACATAATATATGTTTATGATTCATCATTGGCATCCTTCAGTCGTAGAACGACTATGGTTCATCTCGCACACTTCCTTGTGTGGCTGTGGAGCAGGTAAAGGTGGTCTTCGCTACAGTGGTAGAGGAGCTGGCCATTTTCCGCGTTGTTTATGATAGCAGGTCTCTTATTACGATAACAAGTATATCAGGAATTCAGCACTATGAACTTGAGGTTTAAACTTGCTGAACATTTATGTTAGCCTTTAAAGCAATGTTATTTTCCATGCATCTCTATTTCATTTTTTTGTGCAAAGATTCATTACAAAGTGTCAGGATTCATTACAAAGTGCCAGGATTCATTACAAAGTGCCAGGATTCATTACAAAGTGCCAGGATTCATTACAAAGTGCCAGGATTCATTACAAAGTGCCAGGAGTTTCTGGGGACACTTCATTTATAAGCACATCATACATGAAGCGCAAACAAGGATTTCTGTCTAGAACTTTTGCAAGAGAGGATTTGAGCATCTCAAGCCCTCTCTCAAATGGTATTTGATGTTGATGAGTATTCCCAAGGTATTTTATTTCTCGCCAGCCTAATTGGCTTTCTTTATAAATGTTGTTTCTGATACCCAGCTGACTAAAAGAAATTGAACAACTAAAAATCATTTTAGCCAGAATTTCACCAATTTGGTGGGCATTATATGGAAGAGAACAAAAACCAAATATCAACCAGTAGACATTTAGACATAATGAAGAAACAACTACCTGAAACGACCTCCAATAGTGACAGTAGACTTCTGACCTGTGGTGAGATTCACCTTCTCCCATATGACGAAACTGAGTGCTGGATTGGACTGCACCTCACATGGGATACTTTGAGAACTACTTTCAGAAGCATTCAAGTTTTGCTGTGGAGTAGTGACTTTAGGGACATCTTTAGATAGAAAAAGAAAATAGGACAAAAACAAATTAGTATGTCTTGTAAAAATCAAGCACCAGATAAAGTGAAATAATAAGCAGCACATGTAAATGGTCCAATAAATGACATGATAGAAGTATAGCTACTTAGATCTTGTTTAGTTCTGTTTGAGGTAACTGATAGATGTATATAGCTACTTAGTTCTTGCTTAGTTCTGTTGGAAGTAAATGAGGGGGTAGAGATGTTAAATTACCTCAGTTCTAATTTTTAGAGATAACCAAAGTTTTTGACTGAAGCTTTGGCGATATCTACTACCTACAATCAAGTCAAAATGTGCTGATTCTCACTATAAGGCGAGTTGAACCCAGAAATGAGTTTAGCAGTCAAAAACTCTTTTTACAGCTTTAAATTATTACAGGCCTAGATCATTTTATAGATCTATAGAGAAGCCAATACATGCTGGTACAAACAGTAAATGATGGTTTGATGTTGTCTAACTGCATTGCAAACAAGTCAGGTCAAAGGTAATTAAATGTCTGTATTAGCAAATTAAGTTATACCTAAATAAACATATTTTCTGACTTTAAGACATTGTTAAATACTTGAGATGGATGTAGGCAATACAAATACTTGAGGGTTGGTACAAAGAAATGACCAGACCAAACAAATCGGATAACTTCAATGTCCTCCCCTTAAAAAGCTATTTAGCCTACAATCTTCCAGCTAAGAGCATGAGAGAATAACAAACCATCAACCACCCCTTTGTAGAGACTGTGCCCACCCTTATGAAACTGTGAATCATATCCTATTCAAAAGCACCTTAGGCAGGTCTACTACCATTGCAGCCCATCATAACCAACACTCTGTAGTGTATGGCAGTGCTATACAATGACGTAGAACTATTCACACTAATTCACAAAGGTATATAACTATGGTCATTTAAGTACAAAAAGTAAGAGAGCAACAGTAGAGGTTTTAAAAATAAATGTTTGTATTTTTCAGAAGAAAAAAAAATGATACTCTTGATTAGGAAATATAGAAAGTTTAAAAAACAATTCTCACATATAACATTGAGTGAGATTGTCTCACTAACTGTGTCATTTGAATTAACAGCTGTGATCTTGTAACTTCCAGAATCTTGTGGTGCAGCAAACAGCACTGTTAGAGGGGGGCTGCTGACATTCCCATTCTGATATTTGGTCTGATTAGCAACATTCACAGGACTGTTATCCTAAAGACACAGAAACAGACAACAGATTATAATTTGTAAAATATAGATACAAAATATCAGATATTTATATTATAAAAGTAAATATTAAATTAAATAACAATAAAGGTAGTCCTCATTTAACTACAGGGTTATGCTAATCTGGAAATGTTTTTTGATATTTTAAAATCTTCACATTACATGTTGTTTGTGATCTATAGGGCAGATGATGTGAAGGTAATTTTCTTCTGTAGGCCATGTTGAATAAGGCTGTCATGTGGCCAGCACAATGACCAAGCGCCATTACTTTTCCCCAACTAATATCACATACCCATTTGAGCTGGGTGGACACAAAGAGACGCCCTAAAGATCCTGAAATTAAAAGTCCCAGTCTACACCAGCATTCTAACCCAGTCCCTCCAGTTCAAAAGCCAAGTGCTTTACCACTCATTCACCGCTCCCCCTTAACAAATATATAATGAGATAATATTTGTAAGGGTTGAGCGTAAGGGTTGAGCAATGGTAATTACAGAATCAAACAATCAATATTATATTTCAAATATCCCTTCAAGTGTACAAATATCAATAAAAACATGTTAGTGAAACATGAAGGCACATGTGCATCTTGGTTAAAATGATTAAGGCACATGTAGGAAACACCTCATATTACTGAATACTGCCCCCTACATGGCCTACAGAGTAATTCTGCACATGGATCTACACCCTAGATCAAGTTTGACTCTAATGCGGAGTCCAAAGCCTGAGTGCCCAATAATGGGGAACAACAAAAGGCCACAAAATGCAAGACACCAGAAGCAATGGCCCCTTAGGAAACAGTGGTTAAAAGAACATTTTCCATAACAATGCGATGGTACACAACTATTTTGTACAATTGTTCAGTTAACTTAAATAAATTTATTATTGTTATGGAGTGTGTGTGTGTTTCTATGGTGACGGTAAGAAGTTGGCGATTTGTTGTGAATGATGCAACATGGGTGACAATGTCATAACTTGGTTTTAGTTAGGGGAGAGGACTCAAGAACCTGAGACTGAAAGGTTGGTTATTGTAGTGAGTTCGAATTTGTTTAAAAATATTATCACTTACGTTTACTACATTTATTTCATTTATCACAAGTTGATTTTGTCTATATTATACATCAAGTTCTATTTAGTGTTGTTCACAAAAGGAAATTATTCAACTTATTTGAAGTTTAATTAATTAAGATTCATTGTGCCTACAACAATTTAGTTGCCTACCAGCATTTTGGTGCTACAAGCCAATGATAGGTAACAAGAATTACATTACCAAACTTAAATAGCCTACAATAAGCGACCTACAGTACATATCTATTCTAAATATTGGTTGGAGGCTATATAAGTTACAATGAAAATAATAAACATTGAAGCCCATTGAAACTTTAATTTGTCTTTAACCCTTAAAATGCGTGTGGTAGTTTAGCATCTTAACACCAGAATTGTAATTCCATTTGGTATGCATCATTGTGAAACAGCTCAGCACTTTAAGGGTTAAGCGGAACCATTGTTAGAGGAGAACTGTGTTTAGAGAATCTGATGTTGTACCTTGTACCAGGTGATGGAAGAGAATGCAGGGTACATGTGAACAGACACATCTATTGTCACATTTTTTCCCTCTTCAACTGTTAAAGATTTATTGGCAACTGTGATGTAAGGATCAACTGTAAAACAAAATTAGAAACCAATGGTTAGTCAAGTGGCATTAAGGTTAAGTCATCAATGGCTATTAAGTCAATATTAAAGCTAGTTTGAATATACCACACCATTAGTATATCAATGTTCTTAAAAAAATAAATAGTATTTTGTATATAAAAAGTAAACTCCAAGTTCTGTGTTTTTTCAATTTTCACTGGATATTTTTTAACATTTAATTTTTATTAAAGTTTATATAACTTAAAATTACTTTGAATTTGTTCTTTATCAAATGAAGCATATTACAAACATCAATTTTAGCAATGGTATTTAAAAGAAAATCTATATGAGATTAATCAACATTTTTAGGCACTTTTCAGAAAATAATTTACAAAAAAAATATTCAAATTAATTACTATATAGTAAAATTAAGTAAAATTCCCCTTACAGATAATGTAATTACAATATATTATTTATTAATAATAAATTTGATAAATTATTTTACCACTACAGAATTATTCATTTTAACTGAATCTTTTTAACAAAGAGGATAGGAAACATAAAGTTTCTAGTAAATATTTTTCTATGATATCAAAGGACAAGGCCAAATGTTTTCTTATTTAATGACACACGTAACATTAAAAACAAATTATTCCTTTTAAGGGAAAATAATTCTGTGTTTCATAGAGTAATATAAATATAACTGTTGCCCTATGCACAGCTTTAACTGGTCTGGACATTTATCAAGCAATGATGAAAAACATCCTAAGACAATGAAGTATATGGAAAGTTCAAATAGAAACAGTCAAAGTTGTTTGAGTAAATAAATAAACATAAATGTTAGTGTTGAAGAAGATAAATTAGGAAAACACACAGGATTAAAAAATGTTATTCACATAGATTTAAACAATACAAATTATACTCCTGAGAATTAAATCTAGACCTAAATAAAATAAGTTCATGAATTACACACGTATTGCAGCTGTAAAACCAACTTTAGAAATAAAATAATTTTTATGAGTAAGGCATGTTCATTACACAAATATCTACTGATCAAAATATACTGTAGTCATAATGCAAATTCAAATTCAAAGAAAAAATAATGAAAAATTGAGAATTTAACTTTTAAATGTACATATAAATATATATTTATAGCTTTTCCTCAAAAAAATATAGCAATAAAAGTTTTAAAGAATTATGGGTAGAACACGACCTGAAATAGAAAGAAGAGCAAAATTAAAAAGCAATACATTCTTATGAAATGAAACAAATATTTTAAATATTCCTTTTAAACAGTTCCAAAATGAAATGTAACTGCTTGGCCTAGAGAATGTGTTATACTTACTTAAACATGCAGGAACCTAAACAAATCAAACATTTATAAACTTTGATGTGGAACTTTTGCAAAATGATCCTAAGTATTCTTATCAAATGTAATCATTTTCAAAATACAATTCAACAGGATGTTGTATGTAGTTCCCAATTTAAAAACCTTATTGCAAATGAAGAAAAACCTTAGTGGACTATAAATTTAAAGTTTATTTGGAAAAAAGGTATTCCTAGTGAAAATATATATATTATATATAATAAGTATTTTAAAAATCTAATTTAATTAAAAAAGAATGAAAATTATTTTTAAAAAATAGTTTAAAAAGAAAATTAAATTAAAATGATCTAAGCTGTTGACTATCTATGGTATTGTATTGTTAACCAACTAGTCTTTAAATAACTAGGTGCACAATTAGACACTACAAAAGACTAAAACTAAGTTACAATTAAAAACTATCTACAAATACATGGTGTCAGAAGTAATAAATAAAATGCATGATAGAATGAACCATCCCTAATCTCTCTCTCTCTCTCTCTTAAAACTAAGCCATGAAATCAAGCAATGCACTTAAACAAATAAGCCACAGCTCAGACATTATTCCCTTTCCCCATTAGCCACCAATAAACAATTTACAACAAAAAGCCAAACACAAATTTTGCCAGTTGTCAAAGATTATAAATAGAACAGAAGATGCAATGCCACAAACAAAACACTTTAAACCAAAAAGTAACCCTTCTATTTCTGTTAGATCAAGTACAGAAGAGAGTATTTTACAAAAAACGAAAAACATTCTGTCGGAAATTTTCTTTTATTAAGTATTTTTGCTTGAATAAGGCATTCTAAAATGTAGACATTCTAGAATAAAATATTCATCTGCTCCATTAGAATAAGAACAGCTTTGACCTCCTGACAAAAAATAAATGACATCTTCTGACTTATTTATAATCTGTTCATGAAAATGATTATATTTTTTTTGTTTTCTATGGAGCTGACAGTTATGCTATTTTTTTACTCACATACAATAGTCACATTGACCAATGGGCCTTGGCTTGACCCTATTGAGTTGTTGGCCACACATTGGTATGTGCCGCTGTCTGTTGTAATGTTCAGGTTTATGATAGTCAGGTTAGGCAGGGCAAGAGTACCACCCAAATATTTGGACGGGCTCAATGTGGAGTTGATCCTGTTACCATCTTTCAACCAGTACAGCTCTGTGACAGGAGGGAATGCAGCTACATTGCAGGTCAAGGTAATATTCTGACCTACTGAACCTTTTGGAGTTTCCGAGCTAGTGTTAATACTTGGTGAATCTGAAAATAAAGATATTTGATTTTAAATATAATTAATAGAAATCTTTGACCACCAAGAAAAATAATGTGGCATTTTACGTCTCGAGAGACAATCTTTTCCCCTTGCAACCTCTTGTGTGAGTAAAGAGGCCAATCCTTGATACACAGCTGCGATCGCAGGTTGGGCATATGTAATCACTAGGCGCCTTTGCATTTTCACCCTTCTTTCTGCTTCTGTTTTGTATGGCATCTGCAATCCAAGACCCCTCCTTTATGCTCTCTCTCCATGTGGAGCTATCCTGTGCCACCTCTTCCCAGCTGCTAGTGTCGATCTTGAAGAGATTCATGTCCCGTTCGCACACATCCGTATAATGTAAAAGTTGGCGACCAGCGTCTCTTCTGCCTTCTAATAGATCACCATACAGAATGTCCTGTGGAAGTCAACCTACTGGCATTCTACGAACATGGTCAAGCCAGCCAAGGCATCTGCTGCTGATAACAGAGCAAATATATAAATATAAGAAAAATATAAGTTGCAAATTATGAGAATTTTGTTAATATCATTAAAAACAAATATAATGAAATGTAAGTACATTAGACTAAGATTGTGAAAACTCTTAGAAGTTGTTCTTATTCTGCAAAACCAGTATAATAACAAAAATGGAAATTCGACCACCAAATCCCAGAGATAAATGACCAAATACAACAAGCATAATACAAAAACAATACTTTAAAAAAAGCAAAGCTTTGATTAAGTGTATCAATCAGTATGGATCATTAAATGTAAGGAAATCTGTAATAAGCATCAGACAACAATCTGTAAAGGGGACTAATTCAGCTTATACCACCATTTCATTCAAGTACAAATTATTTCCCTTGTTTTAGATACCAAACAAAGTAGTTGTTGTTTTTTTTTAACCAATAGTTAATTTAATAATTGTTTAATTCTTTTTTTTTAATTGATTCTTGTGTTGTCAGGTAAAAGAAAAAATTGTGCAAAATTGCAGCTTGAGCTGAGTAGGATGTTGGAGAAATAATGTGTACAAACTTTTGTCCAGACATACACACAGACAGACAGAGTGAGATTATATAAACTTTGTTAAAATGAAGCATGGAACCAATAGAACAAGGATGTATTTACTCACATGTCACATCCAGTCTTATGTTTGCACTAATTCCAAAACCTGCTGCATTGGTAGCATTACAGTAGTAGAGGCCAGCATCTGTTCTTATGACATTTAGTACATTGAGATCTGGTCTGCTTACATTCCCACCAGTGTAGTGGGCAGGGCTTGATGCCACATTTAAAGCTTTCCCGTCTTTGAACCAGTCTACAGACTGGGCAGCTGGAACAGCCACAATACTACAGTTGAATCTGATTTCACTTTGACCTTCAGGAACTGTCAAGTTGGTTGGTGAAACAGTTACTACTGGTAAACCTGTTGAAAGACAAATTAAATATAAATGTTACAACAGCGACAAATTATTTGTCTATTAAATGTTTTGACAATCTGATAGGCCAAGAAGTTGTGCTTTTGCTACTGTCATGTAGTATATAACAGGTACGTTTATTTTTAGCTCTCTGCAACCATCTCCACAGCAACGTCAAAGTTGATAGTTGACAGGCTCTTGCAGCAAGCATGCATCTCTTGGAAAAGAAGGAATTCAATGACCATAAAAGGAGCAGTAAAGATTTAGTGGGGTGAAAGGCGTCACTTGTTCACAAATGCAGAGAGAGGTTAAGATAAAACTTTTTGGAAAGGACAAAGTCTGTTGTAGAAAACATCTCATTGAGTTAAGTTGTAGTTTGAGTTGTAGAACCAGAACTAGTGTTTGTTTTAGTTGTAGTTATGAGCTTGAACGAAAAGAGTTAACTTGTTCAATTTTATTGTACAGTGTGTACATGTGATTCCTAGTTCCAGAATTAAAGGGGAACTTAATTTACTTATTTTTAAGACTACTTATATACTTACTATTAATCAAGAGACTGACAAGTGAGCTGGTAGTATTTCCAATTGCATTTCCTGCTGAACAAGTATAGTTCCCAGAGTCTTGAGCTTGTATCCCAGAAATAGTCAATGTTGTGTTAGAAATAGTTCCACCTGAGTATTTACTGGTATTGCTACTTGGGTCTAGTAACCCACTGCCTAGTTTAGTCCAATAGAAACTAGACAGGTTAGGATTGGAAGACACTGTGCAGGTTAGGCTAACAGTGCTACCAACAGGTGAGGTGATAGACCCATAGCTTACATTCAATCGAGGTTTGTCTGTGGACAAAGTACAATATTTAATATTCAAAGCAATGTGAAAAAAATTATGTTGGATTTGCAGTAGCCAATGTATGTACAGGCCTTAAATATAAAAAATGTCAGGATAGCAAAAAATCTTTTGTTTGTTTTTTTAAGCTGTGTATATTTCAACATTTTGGTTTCTTGCCATTTTGTAAGTTTTTAAAATGTGTTACAATCTAAAAACAATAGAAAGTTTAAAAAACAAAATCAAAATCAAATAATAAAAGATCCTTTTTTAAAAAACAAAGCTTATCTGAGGGGATGAACCAAAATATAGAAGTGTTTTACCTTATTTCATATCAAAGAAAATAATTTTTTAATGAGTTTCTGTTTTGTTAGGTACAATAAACAGATGTTTAAAGTTTCAACTTGATTTCAGAATAAGTGTGGGAAAAAAACATGTTCAATTATCTAAAAGAATGAAACCCTTCATATTTAGCCATACCTTTGAATACTGAGGGATTAATTTCCCTTCTTGGTATCAAACAAAATAATTAATTACCTGTAATAAATTGACTAAATGGTATTTTTTTTATTCATGTATTTTTCTATGCTACTGAAAAATTGTGCAGTTTTAACTCATGCTAGATTGGGTGTTGGAGAAATAATAATGATCATTACAAAAAATTACAAAGTAGAAAATACCAAACTGAGGGAGATGAGTGGGCAGAAAAATATAGAAATGCAGATCTTAGAGAGGAAGTGGAGATGGATTGGTCACACACTTAGAAAAGATACCAGCAGCAGAGCTAGGCAGGCCTTAGAGTGGAACCCCCAGGGAACAAGACGTAGAGGAAGACCAAAACGAATATGGCGACGCAGCATACTGGAGGAAGTTGATAGGACCGGAAAGAGCTGGGAAGCCATCAAGAAACTTGCAAGAGACCATGGAGAGTGGTGTGTTTTTGTCGAGGCCCTATGTTCCACAAGGAACACAAAGGAACAATGATGATGATGATTATAAAAATAATTGTCTAAAAATACTAATGCTACTCACATTCTAGATTTA
>JADKLZ010071522.1:20085370-20105651 GCA_021533235.1 Biomphalaria straminea
TTTTTTTTGGTATAGGAAAAAAATTATTTGCATGAAAAGCTGTGTCTTTTTTCTGAGATTAGAGACAGGGTTACTGCAGCGATAGGACCCCATGCTGCTAACTACTGTGAAAAAACCCAAGCTGAAAATCTATGGCCATATAACAAGATCTTCAGGGCTCGCAAAGACCTTCCTCCAGGGAACAGTACCAGGAAAAAGAAGAAGAGGCACAGAGAAAGCGGTGGGAAGACAACATAAAAGAATGAACAGACTTCCATTGAAAGAAGTTCTAAACAGGGCAAAGGATAGAGAGGAATGGAGAAGGACAGTCTACAAGTCTTGCTTGGTGCCCCAACGGTCCACCAGATTAAGGGATAGGTAACAGGTAACTGTTTTCTAAAACAATGACAGAACTCCTAGTGATAAAATGGTGCAGCATAAACACTGTCACCTAAATGTCATATACTGCGCACCTTCACAATGCCATCAGAGTTCTTACAAACATTACAGTCACTATCATAGATCTCTATGTTTCGAACATGATCTAAACCAGGGGTCTCAAACACGCGGCCCGCGGGCCGCATGTGGCCCGCGAAACTATTTTGTGCGGCCTGCGACCACGTCAACAAATTTTTAAAAAATTGATAAAGTCTTCAATTCAAGAACTGAAAGCTTGTATTGGCAGGTGTGGGCTACCGTGGGAAAAACTTGTTTCAGTGCGTACGAACGGTGCACCAATAATGTGTTCATGGAAGGTTGGTGTTGTTGGATTAATGGTTACCTGTTACCTATCCCTTAGTCTGGTGGACCGTTGGGGCACCAAGCAAGACCTGAAGGCCGTCTTTTTCCATTCCTCTCTATCCTTTGCCCTGATTAGAATTTCTTTCAGTGATAGGCCCGTCCATTCTTTAATGTTGTCTTCCCATCGCTTTCTCTGTCTGCCTCTTCTTCTTTTTCCTGGTACTGTTCCCTGGAGAAAGGTCTTTGCGAGCCCTGATGATCTTGTTATATGGCCATACATTTTGAGCTTGCGTTTTTTCACAGTAGTTAGCAGGTCATCATGGATTAATGGTAGAGAAATGGAATCAGCTCAGCATGGCGGGACCTTTTGCAACGATACACTGCATTCTGCAACAAGAAGCACTCTATGGCAAAAGTCTACAAATGAAGAACGTGATGGATGTTGTCGTGAACACAGTAAACTTCATACGAGCACAGACAGTTTGTGTCATTTCTAGCGAGTTAGAAACGGAATATGGAGAGTTGCTGTATCATACGAAAGTCAGGTGGTTGAGTCGTGGAAAAGTGCTGCAGAGATTTTTCAAACTGAGATGGGAAATAGCATTGTTCATGGCAATGAAAGACAAGAGACATACCTCAGCTCAGTGACCCAAAGTTTTTGTCGGATCTTGCTTTTCTTACTGACATCACGCAACATCTCAATGCACACAACTACAGGGCACAAAGCAGCTGATTATCTGATATTTTACCGCATCAAATCATTCAGATGCAAGCTGACTTTGTGGGTCACACAGCTGGCAGATGGAAACCTGGCTCATTTCCCTTTTCTTCAGAGCATATCGGTTGAACCACGGCGTCTGAAAGACTACTTAGACAGCCTTTCCAGACTACTGGAAGATTTTGAACACCGCTTTCAGCAATTCACTGCTCTCGAAACACAGTTTTTCCTTGTTGCAACTCCGTTCGCAGTTGACGTGAAAATCGTTACAGAGGAAGTCCAGATGGAACTGCAGTTTCTGCTTTTTTTATTATTGACAGAGATAACTTCAACCTATTTTAGTAAACTAAACTGCCTGTGCATGTAATAAACTACACTAAATGTAATTAATAATTATAAAAAACTTTATTTTAGCATTTGACTGCAGTGACAGTAGTGTTCGTAAAATTTAATGAAAAAACATTCTCTTTTCGTGGTGCGGCCCGCTGACTGGTTGTTGCTTTCTACTGCGGCCCACATGCTGATATGAGTTTGAGACCCCTGATCTAAACAACAATTTTTGGTTTCTTCTACTTACAATTAACAGTCACAGAAATGGGTGCACTCCTTCTAGTACCCTCACTATTTGTGGCCACACAGGAGTAAGTGCCTGCATCAACTCTGCTTATATTCAGGATTGTCAGACTAGGGCTTGTTAGAGTGGAACCTGTGTACCTAGTGGGAATGGCTGATGTGTTCAAAACCTGCTGATCTTTCACCCAATACACAAGAGTGACAGGGGGATAGCCAGTAACATTACAGCCTAAAGTTGCAGTGGATGAGGCTTCTATAAAGGTGACATTAGTCTGATTCAAACTTATAATGGGAACATCTGTGAATTAAAAAAAAAAGTAAATTGTTGAAAGTAACCAATACACTTTGGCTGTTGGAAAATATGGTCATCTTTATTTACAATTTAAAACTTATATCAGAAAAATTTTCAACTTAATTTTTCAAACATAGTATCCATTAAGATTCTGGCATTGGCCCCTTTTAGGTCCAAGTGGAAGAATTTTACCCATTAAGAAGTAACAGATCCCTCTGTTGGAAAGTTTCCTAAGCACAAATAATTTTTAAGACATAAATCCTATTACAGGGTTGCTTTCCTTTTCAAATATTAAGGAGATGTTGACTAAAATAGAAAGTCAGTATAGATAAGAATAGTTACATTATTTAATTGGTCTCAATAAATCAGCATAAAAATATCATATTTATTTTTATACTTAATATGTCATTAACTCTTTATCTCCTAACTGACAATACCAACGTTGATTCCACCAGATTGTGGTAAATAATTATGGAGAGAAAGAGTTAACTTAAGTAATTTTTTTTTTAAAATAATAATTATTATTATAATTTTGTATTACATGTTAAACACTATAAATATTTGAAATAAACAAGAAATATGTTTTAATAGTATAGGAGCAAGTTAATTACTGACCTGAAACAAACACAGTCACAGCCCTGCTGCTTGAACCAATAGAATTGTTAGCATTGCAATAGTACTCTCCTGCATCAGTATATGTGGCATTGAGCACAGTTAGGGAAGGAGAGCCTGCTGTCCCACCAACATACTTTGTGTTATTCACAGCTGAGTCAATGACCAACCCTGATTTGGTCCAGAATGAAGCAGAAACAGCTGGGTTAGCATCAACACTGCAGAATAAAGTGAAGTTTGAGGTCACTGGTACTATGACTGTACTGTTGGTCACACTAACTACAGGTACATCTGAAAATATGAAAAATAGAATATTACAATAGCTCTTGCTTAAGAGATTAAACTATAGTGCTCTTAAATGATCCACTATCATGGGTATACAGCTCTCAGAGGGCAAACCACTGTCGAGTGATGGCTCGGCAGAGCAGTTTTTATTGACATTATTTTACTTATTATTTCTCCCAGACATCAGTTGATTTAGAGCACACTTTTGTTGAAAATGTACTTGTTGGTTAAATATTCAATAATTCTCAGCCTAAATGTGTAAGTTTACTAACAGGTTGTTAATTTAATATTAGAATTAAAGGTGTCTTTTTATTTATATAAGTAAAGTAAAATTCCCCCTTTCAGACCTTGCCATCTATGGGGAAGATGATGATCATCTGTTTCTGTCCCCCACGGTTAACTAGGGTGTCATTTGGTCAGCACAATGACGAACCACCTATACTTTTCCCCACTAATGTCAGGGACTCATTACAGCTAGGTGGACTCAGAGGTGCTTAAAGATGCTTATGTTAATTAGTGAATAATATCTACCTATATATTTTATCATTCTATCATTCTCATTGTACATATACATATATCAGTATCATACAATTAAATTCATTTTTTTTTGTTATTTAAACCATCCACATAGTTGGTTACTCTATGTACGTGTGAATGATGCTCTTGTCAGGTTGAACCTCGGGACCTTGATTGTGTATAACTATGTAACAACACAAATAATTCCTAAACCTGACAGTTAAGTTATGGGTTCCAACTATGATCTGCGACATTAACTAAGAGAATGTATGCTTACATTGTACATTGAGTAAAACAGCTACACTCTGGGCTCTTCCAACGTCATTCCTGGCCTCACAGACATAGTTTCCTGCATCGCTCCTCTGGATGAATTTGATGACAAGTCCAGGACTCTCCACACTGGACCCACTGTATTTGCTAAACTGACCAGTGACATTGATGACCTGATTATCTTTTGACCAAGTAATGTTGGAAACAGGTGGATTAGCAGAAATGGAACAGTTGAAAATAAAATGGCTAGTTCCATCAGTAACATTAGCTGGATTAGGACTGATTGTGACTATTGGTATACCTGTGTAAAAAAAAATAATTTTAGGTAAAACATTTGAATAATTATTTTTATTTCGAGATATAGTTTTTTATGTCAAATAATAGTTTATTTTCCAATCATTAAATAGCTATTTAAAAATGAATATTAATTGTCACATAATAAGATGTCTCATTGGTTTAGTTTTAGTTTTAGCTTTAGGCACAGTATAGGCCATGCCGTGCCCTGATGTCTCATTGGTGCTATGGAGGTAACTGTTATGAAATTATAATCTGAGAAAGCAATGGTCTATTCCAACAAAGTTAAAAATTGCTTCCCTAACTGACTTTTACACTGGGATGCCACGATGAGACTTGGAATATTCCCCTAAGAATGTATCACTAGATCTAGATATCAGTACAAGATGAAAATTTTACACCAGTGTGATATTAATTCTTTAGCTTCCAATAATTTCAGAATGCATAATTCTAAGTCTAATACTCAATTCTTTCACAGTAGTTAGCAGGTCATCATGGGGTCCGATCGCTGCAGTAACCCTGTCTCTAATCTCTTGGTTTGTGATGCAGTCTTTAAATGTGATGCCTAGGATGCTTCTGTAGCATCTCAATTCCAGTGCTAGGATCCTCCTCTCTAGCTCTGCAGTCAGCGTCCAAGACTCACAAGCATATAGAAATGTGGCCATGACCAGGGAGCCCATCAGTCTGTTTTTGGTGCCGAGGGCTAAGCCTTTGTCTTTCCATATTATTTTAAGTTTTGAAAGGGCTGCTGTGAACTGTGCTATTCGGTGAAAAAACGCAAGCTTAAAATCTATATTAAAAGATCTTCGGGGCTCGCAAAGACCTTCCTCCAGGAAACAGTACCAGGAAAAAGAAGAAGAGGCAGACAGAGAAAGCGGTCGGAGGACAACATAAAAGAATGGATGGGCCTACCATTGAAAGAGGTTTTAAACAGGGGAAAGGATAGAGAGGAATGGAAAAAGACGGTCCACCAGACTAAGAGATAGGTAACAGGTAACTCAATTCTAATAAATCTTATAAGAGTAAAAGAGTTTGTAGTTTTACCAGATAAACTTACCAGTAACAGAAAGTACAACTGGAACACTGGTTCTGTTTCCAACTGAATTCCCTGCCACACATGTATAATTCCCACTGTCTTCAAAGGTGGATTGGAATATAGTTAAAGTCCTAACACCTATGGTCCCCCCAGAATATTTGGAAGAGTTGGCAAATGAGTTGATGAGTGTGACATTTTTGAGCCAGTAGAAACTTGTGATCTCAGGGTTGGCATCAACTCCGCAGTTTAATTGCACAGTGCCTCCAGTAGAACTTACTATTGTATTATTTGAAACAGTCAGGTATGGAGCATCTGCAATTTATTCAATATATAGACATTTAATGGTCAACTCACATTTATTTGAACATTTATTCACCTTTTATCAATGGCAGATTATAAGTCATTGGAATACCACTGCTGATTCTAACCAAATAAATTCCCCTAAAACAAAATTTGTGATACAAGTAAAGGTTATTTTGAATGAGTTTTAAGTTGGGCCTTACAAAAAATTAGCCTCAAAACAATTGTTGTCTGCCTTTTATCAACAAAATCAAAACAAAATATTTTAGCTGGCAAGGCCTCAATACATGCTGTGCCATTAATTTGATAAGAAGACTACAAAAATGACCAGTTCCGATTACTGGTGTACCAGAGTAATAAAAAAAAAAAAAAAAAAAAAACTTTATTATTAACAATTATTATAATAACTTAAAAGAATATAGAAAATTAACCCTGTCCATTCTGTTCTATTATTTAGAAATGTATTAAATTTCACCTCGTCAAATCTTAAATACTTTTCCATAAACGCTCACTATTTTTAAGCAGTTGGAAGTTACTAGATATATATATATATATATTAAAAGAGGAAAAAATGGGCTACTGAAGTGTGGAATGACAATGAGACATGATTCATTAGCCAAGAAATATTTTTAATTTCAGGATCTTTGGGTAACTCTGAGTTCACCCAGCTCATAGATTGCAATGTCTGAAAAAAAAGTTCCCCTTTCAGACCATGTGATCTATAGGGCAGATGATGTAAAGGTCATCTGATTCTGTGGCCTACGGTTAACGAGGGTGTCATATGGCCAGCACAATAACCAACCGCCTTTACTTTTCCCCAACTAATGCCAGGTACCCATTGGAGCTGGGTGGACTCAAAGGCGCCCGAAAATCCCGAAATAAAAATCCCAGTCTTCCCTTGGATTTGAACCTGGGGCCTCCAGTACAGAAGCTAAGCGCTTTACCGCTCAGCCATCGCGCCCTCTGCAATGTCTGAAAGAGGGAACATTACTTTTTAACTTTACTTTTAGTCACCCTTTCTTTTTGCTTCAACAACAGTATTACCAAGGATGCAGTATTTACCTTTCTGAAAGCAATTAGTGTGACCACCACTGCTAATATTTCATAGTGATAAAAGAGCAACCTTTACTTACAAAGTACAGTTAACGTCACTATCAAACTGGAGGCGGACCCAAAAATATTGCTTGCCACACACACATAGCTTCCATCATCTGTTCGGTCAATGTTGTAGATGGTCAAACTTGGAATGCTCAGGTTGCCTCCGCCATATTTGCTGGAGGGGAGAGGCAATGGTTTGCCTCCTTTTAACCAATACACTGAGCTTTCTTTGGGATCAGAGGATACTGTGCAAGATAAGTTCAGCTGTGACGTTCCTTCCACAACAGTTGTACTGCTCGAAGTAACAGAGACTTGTGGTGGACCTATAGGGATCAAATGTAAATACCTTTTTTAAAAAATGTCATGGTAGTGAAAAAAAAATTGAACAGCCTAAACACGAACTGAATGAACAGATATTTCAATTGTAAATAAATTAACTATAGCATTTAAAAGTTTCATTTATAAAACTGTTACCTTATAAAACACTAGCGGAAGACATGTCTTTATCTCAGGCTTATTGTACAAAAAGGACAAAACAGTTAACAATAACACAGTAGACACACACAACATTTTGACACACCAGTACAGATCAGTTCACAGTACACAACACAAAACATAAATACACAACAGTCTATTTGTCTGTCTTAGAAAGTATAGAACACTATCAATAAAATACACAGAATATTATTTTCAGATGCATAGAACACTACTTGAAGGATATATAGAATAATGTTTTCAAGTAAGATATATATAACACTAATTAAAACATAAAAATAAAAAACATTCTGTATAACATATAACAAGCACAATTTGTTTTTATGACACATTAAACGTTATATGTAAGAGAAACGTTACATTTAAAAAAAATAGACATTTTTTTTTAAGTATACATTGATTACTATTTGTAAGATATGTAGAACACTATTTATGAGACATATATTTTGTCAAGCTGTATTATTTGTAAAAGAAAAAAAAATGAAAAAAAAAACTCTTTATATAATACACTACTTATGAGATATATATAGAACACTATTAGTTATTACAAAGTCTCAAATGAGTTTGAAAATCTTAACAAACAAGCAAAAAAAAAAAACTTTTTTATAAAACAAAGCGTCTGTTAAGTGTATCCATTAGTTTGGATCAGACATGTCCTCAGAGGACAATCTATACAAGAGATTAATTCTGCTTATGCCACCATTTTAGTCAAGTGCTATTTCTTTCCCTTGTTTGAGATACCAAACAAAGTAATTTATTACCAATAGTTTATAAACTAATTGGTTAATTTTTTTTATTGATTTTTTTGTGTGTTGTCAGGTAAAAGAAATAATTGTGCAAAATTTCAGCTTGATAGGAGATAGTGTGTTGAAGAAATAATGTGTAAAATCTTTTGGCCAGACAGACAGAGTGAGTTGACATACGTTTTGTAAATAATTGTAAAAGAGAAGTAAGAAGTACGTCCATTTTATGTAAACTTACTTGAAACGAAGACAAGGATGGGACTGCTTGTAGTCGTACCCAAAGAGTTAGTTGCCACGCAGGTATAATTGCCACTGTCAGAGTAAGTTGGATTGATTATGATCAAGGCTTTGTTATTCAATAGTCCTCCAGAATATTTGCTGGAGCCTGAAATGTTGATAGCCTGACCATCTTTGGCCCAGTGAAAATCTGTGAGTGCTGGATTGGCTGTCACATCACATGTTAATAGTACCTGAGCAGTGGGGGTTGTTATGTTGAAGACAGAGCTAGCAACACTCACTTTAGGCATACCTTGAACAAAAGTAAATGTTGCAACTTTGTTTTGTTGTTATGCTTTAGTTTATTCAGAGGCAGCTTTAGTGGGTGCCAAGTGGGCCAAATGCATTAGGCCCCCATGCCCAGCATTTAAGAGAATCTTTGTCACCATCAGACCCTCTTACAAATATTTACAGCCGTGACCACATGCACTTCTAAAGCCACCTCTGGTATATTTTTCAGCAAAAAAAAGGTTTATGATATACACACCATTGCACAGTGACTGAGTGGTAAAATGCTTGGCTTCTGAACCTGGGGTCCAGGTTCGAATCTCAGTGAAGACTGGGATTTTTATTTCGGGATCCTTAGGCGCCTCTGAGTTCACCCAGCTCTAATGGGTACCTGACATTAGTTGGGGAAAAGTAAAGGTGGTTGTTCGTTGTTCTGGCCACATTGCACCCAAGTTAACTGAAGGCCATAGAATCAGATGACCTTTACATCATCTGCCCAAATAGACCACAAGGTGTGAAAGGGGAACTTTACACCATTGTTTCAATGAGGAGTTCAATTTGTGCTCGTTATGTTTAATTAGATTTTTATTATAAATGTTTTAACAAAAAATTAAGTGTAAAAATCCTGTCTTAGCTCGAATCTAAAAAAAAAAGCAACAAGTGATTGCAGAATGAAAGGGTTAATAATAAAAAAGTTTTTGTCTTCAGGTCCAAAGGTCAAGGAATGCTACAGTGTTGAAAATGTACACCAAACTCTGGCCTACATATATTCTGTCATATCCATCAAAGTCATTGTCTGATTGAGGTTTATTTAACCCTTAAAGTGATGAGCTGTTTCAGAATGAGTCCCTACAACATGGAACTACAATAATGATGTTTAGAGGCTAGACTACCACAAGCATCTAAAGGGTTCAGAAGTGGAAATGTTTTTAAAAAGAGATGTTTTCTGTGGAACTTGTATGTTAAAATAATGACATGAGAATGTAGAAAGCATTCAGAGGTAGAAGGAATTCATTTGTTAGGGGAAGTAGTCCTAACCTGATTGAGCAGCCATCAGTTAACTTGATGCTATTTGACCAGCACACTATTACCTTTCACACAAGCTGAGAGGTACGCATTAGACTAGGTGAAGCCAGAATAACATAAAATTTCGAATAAAAATCCCCAGCTTTTAAAAACCTTAATCTCCTCAGTTATTAAAGAAATCTAGCCTCAACATTCAATAGTAATTAACCTAGTCAATAAAAACATAACAATTTGACAGTGACCAATACTAATGACATACTAATGTGATAGCTTACTCACCAGTTACAGTCACAGTTATTTCAGCACTGGTGGTAGTTCCAATGGAGTTTGAAGCCACACATTTATACAATCCAGCATCAGCTTCAATGGCAGACAAAACAGTCAGGCTCGGCTGTCCCAATGTTCCACCAGAATATTTCAAGGTATCCGATGTGTTCAGCTGCGACCCACTTTTAGTCCAATAAAAGTCAATGACAGTATCAATAGGGGAAATGTTGCAAGTCAAAGTAAAAGGTTGATTCTCTATGGCCACAACATTTGTTGTAGGAACATCAATATTTGGTTTGGCTGGAACTTGATTGTATAATTAGATGCAATAAGACATAATAAGTTTTGGCATCACATAGCAAGACATACGCATGAGCTAGCAATGAAAAAAATAATATAGCAAAACTAGCGCCCAAATCCTCTGCTCTGAAACAAAACATTGCTATTAGTTCTTGTACAAAGAAAAAAATCATTTTTATGACATTGAAAAGCTTCTAGCTAAAAATAAGCATGCAAACAATATGTAATGATGAGAAAGATATATTTTATAGAAGTCAGTGGTACTTTATTAAATAGAAAAGATGGAAGTGAATACATAATAAGTATTGGCCAAAGCATTTTAAAATAATTTCAGGCTACTTTCAAACAGTGTACAATATAGAAACAGTGATCCAATATGTAAGAATGATGATCATTAAAAGTTGTAAAGAAGTTTACTATGCTGTGTATGAATTTATTTACAGTGGGAGTATTTCAAATTATAAATAAAAGTTCTAAAAAGCAGAAAAAAGGCAGAAATAAAAAAGCATTTTAAAACATTTTATCAAATTTTTTCAATTTTTTAATTTTCAAAATATAACTTTTTTTTAAATTAAGATAAACTACTTTTTTTTTTAAAGATTTCTTTTTCTTCTCGTCTCTCATTTCTAAATTGATGTGCAAGATTTTAAAATCTTTAACCAACAAAAATTTACACAAAATGCAGACATGCTCAAGACTTTTTTTTTAAATGAGATGGCAGCCAAAGTCTAAAATACAAAACTCTATCACACAATAAAAGAAAATGCATTCCCACATCTTGAAAGCTACTCTAAGCTTATCAAAAATAATCTTACATGTCACAGCTACAGACAAGTTCCTTCCTGTGACGTTACCCAGGATGTTCTTGGCTGTACAGTAGTATATCCCAATATCATCAGGTTGAAGAGGGCTAATAGTCAGATCATATTGCTGGAGAAAGGATTTCAAGAAAATCAGTCTTGTAGATTTGAAATTTAACAAGTAATACTTTGAGAAATGCTAGGAAACCAAGTCTGCTTATAATTTAAATAGTTCTACACTAATGGTGACTCCGTAACACATTATCACATGATATGGTTAGTGTCTAAAAAAATAGAGCTTTTCTTTATGACACACTCAGCAGGAGCTACGGCCTCTATTATCCTATGTTTCCCATTCCTTGCAAAGATTATGAGCTAACAATCAGCATCAGAAGACTAATTTAATGGGTCCACCATATCTTAGGCCATCCTTCCAATTTATCCATGAATATCAGACATTGTGCACTAATTGCGGTAGTTAAGCTCCACAATCCAAAGCAACCTATCCCAGGATAGGATATTATGTTCCAGTAACACTGTCTCTCCTCCCACATCTTAAAAGTTAGATGGTAAGTGTAAGCAATGTTGAGATACTTTCGGGTCTCCCCAGTATATTCACCACCCTCAGGCTACACTGCCTGCAATTTCTTGTCCACACCCACCATATGGACGACAAAAAAATCCCCTGTATTGATATTTGTATTTGAGAGCTGGATGTGAAGATGTCTTGATGTAATAATGAGATTGCATTGATCAGACAATGTGTTTCTGATATTATAATTAGTGTAGATTTCTATTTAAACAATTACTGAAAACTCAAACACATCAAGATTCAGATGTAAATTATTAATTCAAACAATGATGATTCTTCAACAAAGTATTAACTTATAGAAATCATCCTCCTCCTGTATTATGCAGCAGGCTAGGACTAGGAATATGATAATCTTCCCAGAAGGAACATCTATACCAAAACATTTACTTTTTTTTTTGTCAAGCAATACATACCTTGCTTAGAGCATTGCCCCCAGAGAATCTTCCACCAGTGTTTGTGTCAATAATCTCTACCACAGAGCTCGTTACCCTTCTCCAGATAATTTCACTCACATCTGGGACAGCAGCCACGGGACAAGGAATTGTTAAATTTCTTCCCGCATTTCCAATAAATGATGTCACATTGTATGTTATGTCTGGTACATCTGATTCAAAACAGATTTAAAACAATCAGAAATAGCAAAGTATGGCCTAAAATGTTGCAAATAAAAGAATTTCCATATATACCTTATGAAAATTAGTCTCAGTATTAGGTTAGCCCATAAAATATGCAAGTTTACGAGGCTCAGTTTTTTCCTAAATGGATTTAAAACTGTCATCTAATCATCACAGAGACAAATTATCCTTGTAACCCTTAAAATCCTGACTAGTCTTCACCGAGATTTGAACCTGAACCCCTCAGTTAGGAAACTATTCATCCACCTCTGTGTCATTTTACGTCTCGTGAGATGATCTTTTCCCTTTGCAACTTCTTGTGTGGCTAAAGAGGCCAACCCTTGATACACAGCTGCGGTTGCAGGTTGAGCATATAAAATCACCAGGCGGAGCTGCATTTTCAGTCTTCTTTCGCTTCTGTTGTGTATGGCATCTGCCATTCAAGACCCTTCTCTTATGCTCTCTCTCCATGTGGATCTATCCAGTGCTACTTTTTCCCAGCTGCTGGTGTCAATTTTAAATAGCTTCATGTCACGTTTGCATACATCTGTATACTGTAAAAGTGGGCAACCAGCGGCTCTTGCCTTCAATAAGATCGCCATACAGTATGTCTTGTGGTAGACTACCATTCATCAACCACGCCCCCTAAAACTGACATGTAGCCTATAAAGTTGATTTGCAGGGACTCAATAATGTTTTCAAATGTTATCTTTATTCAAATTTTTATCTGAGACTAACACAGGGACATTTTGCTTGGTAGCCAAATGGTCTAAAACTGGCATATTTTTGTGTATACATTGAAGATATTTTAATTAATTATTGTAAATGTTTTTTTTTAAAAATCAACAAATTAGATTTTTTTATATTAACACTTCCCAAAATTTAGTAATGTGTTTGATAAAGAAACGTTAGTCAACACTTACAGTTGATAATCAGCGTTGTATTTGGAGAGGATCCATTCCCCTGATCATTGACTGCTGTGCATGTGTAGTTCCCTGCATCTGACTTAGTAACATTTCTGATGGTGAGATTTGGAACTGCCACAGTGCTCCCAGAGTACCTTGTAGAATTCATGTCAACTATGACACCATCCTTGTACCAGATAACTTGTGTAGCTGTGATAAAAACAATGTCAATTTAGAGACTGATTGCAAAAAAAAAATGTAAATAAGTTTTCATATAGTGTTTTATTTCTTCACAACTTTTCTAAAAGGTAATGAAGATACAACTTAAAGAAAAAAGTTTAGCTATTTAAAAAAAAATAAATGTATATATAAATTTGTAGAATAAATTGTCATTATATAAAAAAAAAATAAATGTATATATAAATTTGTAGAATAAATTGTAAGAATGAGCAAATGCGTGTAAATTAAACTCACCATTAGGACTAGCCATCACAGTACATTGTAAGGTGACATCTGAAGTTTCATTATTGGCTGCTGGTGTAGTAGATGTAGTGATTTGAGGTGGAACTGATGAAAAAATAGTTTTGATAAAAATACTTCAAAAATATTTCAGCCTGAGTCATATAGTTTGCAAACATGAAATAGTAATCATTTTAAGCATAATTCTATGTACCTGTTACAATACCTCAATCTTTAAAACAAACATTAACTCAGTTCTTTTATATGCATTTAAAATATTGTGAGTCACAAAAACTCCAGACCTTCACAAACAGTTGCCTATGCTGCATATTGGAAGTTAGATGGCTCGAAAAGATATCTATTGTCAACTTGTGGGAAAGAGCAGAGAAAAAAACAACATAGCCCAGGATATTAGGAAAAGGATTTTGCAACCTAACCAGTGGGCTGGAATTTAAAACCTGACTAGAGCAGAGTTGTATTTTCTGTGGGCCTAAATGCACAGAGATGTTCCCCCAGATACTCCCCTCCCAAAATGGTCCTAAAAAGAAATTTATACCATAGCGCCAATAGCATGATATAAGCATGACAGATGTGCAATAAAAAATCAAATAAAAAAAAATACAAAGAAAATATCATTATAGTCTACAGCCTAAAACCTATCTTAAAGAAATTTGGCTATATAATTAGAGAATACAGTCATACTTTGAAATAAAATAGAAACAGCTTTAAATTTTGTTCTCAAATCAAGGCTTATTGAATAACACTGATCACATTTTGTTTAAAAAGCACTTTTTTCCTATATTTTTTTATTTTTAGGCAGTAAAACAGAAAGTTGAAAGCTCCAATCATGAGTAAGATTTGATAAGTAGTAAATAGACTTTTCAGTTTCATTATTTTGCATTATTAAAACACTCAAAATTATTTTTAAAAAAAAAATAGTTTTAGAATTCACACTGGAGTCTTTCCTAAACTCATTTGAAATATGGTCTTGGTGTGCATAGCCAACTTATAGTCCCAAGAGAATCAGACCAAGGAACTAAAAAAAAAACTAAATGAATCTTCTGGTAAGCACATGAACATCTTTTGCTAGACAGCTGAGAAAATGTTTTCTATGTGTGTCTGTAAAACAAATTTATAGGCATGAGAATTAAAATAAGCTACTAACATGTATGAAATTAAATGATGTCAAACTTACAAAGAACTGTTATGAGTTTGGAGTCTGTAGTCTCATAACTGTAAGGTGCTTTGTAGTGCACCACATTGCACTCTAATATATAGGTAGGTGACGTAGGGGGGAGGGTCAGAGTTATGTCAGTTTTGATTGTGAAAACAAAATGGCTGTTAGCTTTCTGTCCAATAGTTGTTTCCTTTGAGACGTTATCAATCAATGTTCCTCCATCCCCTGATCTGTAGATAATAAAGAAATATTGTAATAAATTTAAAAAAACAAAAGTTATAAATGGCAAATGTATACACTCATATACAGATTCATTTTACTTTATCTTTATGCTTATATTCTAAAGGAGTAATTGTCAAACATTCTCAGAAAAACACAAAGATAAATGTACAGTTCTTATTCCATATGCCAGAACAAATTTGTACAAATGCTGCTTCTATCCTACTGTCATTAGAGCATGGTATGGATGTTTGTTAACTGTTTACATGTTTCAGATATTCTCTTTAGATTCTGAAGATAATTGCATCATAGCCTTAACCTCCCTTAGGACAATGGGGGGATGCAGTAGGACCTTAAAGATACATTGTTACACATTATTTCTCCCTCACCAAATCTCAGATCAAGTTGAAATTTTGCACAATTACTCTTGTACCTGATAAAACAAGAATCAATTTAAAAAAAAAAAAATTTTAATTAGCTATTGGTTATTAATAATTTTGTTTGATGTTGAACAAGGGAAAGAAACTGTACTTGACAGATGTGGTAATATAAGTTTATTAGTCCCTTTGATGAGCCCTTGATGAGCCTTTAGCCCAGAGTTCAATACAAGTGGTGCAACTTTTTTAAATGCAGTAAAAAGCGATCACAGTAACATTCACCCAGATACCTCTTTCTTCCCCAACCCCTTTCCAAACAGTCTAAACAAGTGATAGGATCATAGCACATTAAGAAAACTAAAGGCACAAGATTGTGCTAAATAAACAATTAGTAAAAATATTTCTAATCACACAGATTTTTATTGTTAGTATATATCTGGTAGAAATTTAATTGCATATCTGATCAAAACTAATTGATATAATTACATTTTATATAAGCTTTGTTTTCATAAAAAGTAATTTTTGTCGGTAATTATCATGTCCAAAAAAAAGCAAAAAGTTTTATTTAATACATAAAATTACAAGCTCTTGTCTTTTTCTTAATTTAAATAAGTGTAACTTAATAATCCCTGCCGGCTACATATGAGCTCAATTTTTTTAAAAACATGGATCAAAATAATCTAAAATGATCCCATGAGTTCTTAGGTTTTTTTTTCTGTCAAAAAAAAAATCATAAAATAGCAATATGACTATACTATTTTAGCTGTATTTAAACACTTACCTCCAGTAAACATTTGGAGGAATCAAGCTTGCTCCATCAGATAGACACGACCAAATCTTTGATTCTGATGCTTTTGTAGAGTTAGGTCCAGTTATGACCGGTTTGTTAGGAACCACTGAAAGATTGATAAGATTCATTATTATAAATAAAATGGGCATTAATTTCAAGGTGAATGGAACAGTAGTGATTTTGAATAAATTTTGGAATTACACTTTAAAAGGGAAAGCATTTAGTAATATAGACATCCTACAAAGTTACTTCCCCTAATGGGATGTCTATTTTTTAAATATGTGCAAAAATTAACTTTGGGGGAAGTTGATAAATTTTGTTTTGATCATATTATAGTATTTCTGTGCATGAAAATAGAAAGTAGATGGTCTACAAGTACATACGTTTTTTATTTGTGTACAAATTTGATTTTTTTATTTTACAATTGATGGAAAAGTGCAATGTTTGTAAAATATAAATTTAAAAAATTTCATGTATTTTTCATTGCTTTGTTTTCATCTTGTATCTCTCAAGCTAATATATAATATTAAAACTTTAAGTCATCAGTTTAATAGTATAAATTTGTTCTAAAAAATCTTCTTAAAATTTTTTATATATTCAAACTGTTAAATGAGTTTAAGAAGTTATCTATCGATATATCTTGCTGTCATAATGTATTTTAGTGTACATACTTATAAATGTATTAAACAGTTATTAACAATATATTAATATTTGAAAAGTAAACGACAATGATAAAAAAAATATTTGGATGGATGGATGCCTGGTATGCTTGTGGTATGCGCTCTGGACTGTTGTCTCAATAGCCCCAAGATCAAACCCAGCCCACTGTCACTTGCCATGGTTCTGTGGATGGTTTGTTCTCATCTAACTATCTTAAATCTGAAGCAATACGTAAAAAATGTTAAATAAAATAAAATATGTAACTGCAATTTATTTTTGTTATAAATGGTAAAAAAGAGCACAATTGACGTAAGTCTTACAGATGACATTTATAGTGACATCCGTTCTTCCTGTAGGTGTGCTACAAGTCATTGTTCTCAAATTGTCAAGTGCTGTGGCATTATAGGTAAGCACACTCCATGAGGTAGTTGAGACCTTTAATTGAAGTTAAATCAGAATGATAATAAAGTAAGAGCCATAAAACTACTATATTCTATGTTTACTAGATCTATATAAATAAACTATTAAGATTTAATTATGATACAGTTTACTATGAAAAGTTTTTCATTGAGAATATTTTTGTAAAGAGCATTTAATATAAATGTATTTTATCAAACTAAAAACAAAAAGAATGTTAATATAATCTTTAAGGCTATGTGGGACACTAAATTTGGGTAAAAAGGTCTAAAATTTGAATTTTCAGTTTTTACCTAATTTAAATAGCCCAACCATTTCTGGACATGAAAATATAATTTTCACGATTGGCAAATAATTACTTATTTTTTTATAATTTTTTTTTGTAAGGTATTTACATTAGTTTTATATAAATTTGTCTTCTTTTCTTTCGATTTTCTCAAAATACTATTTTTATTCACTTTTTTTACTACTCCTTCACTAATTCTGCATAGAATTCAATCAAACTTGTCCAGCTTATTGTTTATACCATGTACAACAACTTCTATAGAACATTTTTTTAAGTTTGAATTAATATTTTGTCTTAATTGCAAGAAAATATTTGAAAAAATTGAAAAAAAAATTAGCAAGGTTAGAAAAAAAATTATTAAAAAAAGTTTTTACTATATTCAGAAACTATTCTATAGAAAATGTTCTGGAATCATTGGTCTATACATTGTATATTTTTGTTTAGCAATAGCTTAAATAGTTTTAAAGCCTTAGCGATTTAAAAACAATATACAAAAATCCAATATGGCGGCCGTTGCCATGACAACCATTAATAAGAAAACATTTTTAACCACATTTGTTTAAATGGTTATTCATAGGGAGTATACATATAAAGTTTGGAGTAATTTGATTGATAAATAAAAAAAAAAGGTGTTTAGTGTCGCACATAGCCTTAATTATTTCTTGAAAACATTTGTATTCTTTCTTCATATTTTTTAATCAAAGAAAAACAAATTTTATTATTTTAAAATATTTTCTTTTTGTTCCAATTTTCAATGTTTCAAACTATCAATTGGTTATTAGTCATCAATGTAATAAAGCTTTACTGAGAGATCTTTTAATGTACCTATACTACAGTAATATATACTGTAAAAAAAAATTAATGATATTTGTATTTTTGGCTCTTTGCTAAAGAAATTAATACTAAATTCTTTGAGTTAAAAGTGTCTCTGAAGATTTCATGTTCAGTAATTGTAAGCCATTAGCGTTTTAATAATAAGTAAATAGCTTCAAAGGCACTCAGATTTGAAAACAACAGTTTTGTTTCTTGATGCAAGTCAAGTGTTTGAAACTTACTCCTGAAGACAGTGTGCCATTTTCGATGGTATAGTATGTTGGGCTGTAGGACCAACTCCAGCTTAAGGGAACAGCGCTGCTAGATTGAATGGAGCAGTTAAGAGTTATGTTTGTGCCTTCTTGATAGATGGAACTAGAACTTATTGTGGGACTTTGACCTGTAGACAGAAAATTGCAATCAAATATCCAAGTTGAAATGTCTAGCTCAAAAGCTAAAAAGAGTGTAGCCTACCTACTATAACATAATTTCTTTAAAAATGTAAAATATAGGCCTATTGTTTAAATATTGTTGCATTAGATCCCCCCTTAAAAAGCAATACTTTTATGGTTATATTTTTGGTCTTTCACCAATATCTAGATCTATTACTTATCATTTTATTTCATAAAAGAAAATGATTAGTTAGGTGTAGATAGATTAGATCTAGATATATATAAAATATAGTTAATAAGTTTAGATTGTCATTATCATATATCATATATGCTAACGACACTAATTTAATAAATAATAGTAGAGTAGGCCTAGAATTAGTACTAGATCTAGATTAGATCTAGAATCTAGATTCTAGATCTACATAGTACATGACAATGACAATACTACAATACTAATCTAATAACTAATACTAGAATCTAGTCTTAAGTGACTTAAGACTTGAGCCGACCACATTTACATTATAGAGCTACTTAATAGAGTCTAGATTTAGACTGAGAATAAGACGATCTATGCATATATGATTGTCACTGTTACTATATTTTATAAACTAGACTACAACTTATAATAATAGATCTAGAGTCTAGAATTCTAGAGTATTCTAGAGGAGACCTAGTCTAAATCTAGATGATAGATCTAGATCTGGTAACCTGATATTCTGAAGTTTCCAAACAACAAGTGGAATAACTCCTATAGAAACTTAACCCTTTTTCGGATGCATAATCATTAATTATCATTAAGCCCAACATAAGTCATAATGAGGATATTGGCCTACAAGTTTACTACATGATATATCCAACTTACGTACATTAAATTATACAGATATTAAAATGATTATAATAATAGGCCGAATAATAATTATGATAATAATAATATAAAAAAATAATATAATTAGGGTAATAATAGAATAGTAAAAAAAAAAAAATAGGTATCAAATGATAAAAGCAAGGAAGAGGAGTAGGCTACTTAAAATTATAGGCCTACACTTATACAGTATCAAGTTGACCTTCTCAACGAGCACAACTGCAGTATCATTTTACGCGTACTTTCAGTTAACTATTTTGATGGTAGACTTAAAATTAAAGTATCATCGGTTTATCCTATTGATGTTTTATTTTTGTTGCTTTTATCAAATATAGCACATATCTTTCATACTCCAGTCACTAGCGGATCCAGAACTTTGGAGTGGGGGGGGGCGATTTTTTTCCAAACCCTAACCCTAACTCCCAGTAAACCCTAACCCTATGCATAAACGTGTGTACAGCGTATATATATACTTACGAGAATAAAAAAGCAGTGTTCTTTAACCTTCGTGAAAAAAAAAACACAAAAAAACAGTCATGTTGAGGCAAGCTGGAGTCTAAGGAATGGTTGTAAGCTTCGCCAGTGGGATTCGGGGCGAAGCCCCTACGCTAGAAGCGTTTTCTTGCATTTTTAACTGCAGAAACGCATTCTCCTGACATCTACAACTCATTATTCATCAGTAGATTTCGGGGCGAAGCCCCGACGCCAAAAGCGTTATTTTGCATTCGTCACTGCAGAAACGCATTATCCTGACATCTACAGCTCATAATTTATCAGTAGATTTCAAAGCGTAGCCCTACAGCTCATTATTTATCAGTAGATTTCGGGGCGAAGCCCCGACGCCAAAAGCGTTTTCTTGCATTCGTCAC
>JADKLZ010071522.1:20106220-20116284 GCA_021533235.1 Biomphalaria straminea
AATTGATGCCACCGCCCCCTCCCGACCCCACCATATCGGCCAACATACTAGAGGGGGGGGCGAAATTTAAATAATTAGTATATATTATTAACACAAGCAATAAGCTCGTTTACCAATTGGTGAATTCTTAACTAAAATTCGTCCGCCCCCCACCCAAAATTGGACCGCCCCCCCACTCGAAAGCTTATGGGGGGGGGGGGGGCGACATTGATGCCACTGCCCCCTCCCGACCCCAGCATATCGGCCAACATACTAGAGGGGGGGGGCGAATAATCTAAAAAATATAGAAAAATATAAAATAATTAGTATAAATTATTAACATAAGTAATACATTAATGTACCAATTGTGTGAATTCTATAGTAAAATTCGTCCGCCCCCCCCCCCGCCAGTGAGTCCAGTAGCCTTGAGTAGCGTAACCAGTGCACTCTGTTCCAATGACCGAACGGCATGTTGGGAAAGGGTAATTTGCACGGAGTGTTTGTTCTGTTGTCACAGATTAATAAACTACTGTAGACTTTACAAATTAACAATAAATAATATAACGAGACTTCATTATGGTAGACATTAGAGAACTCTTTTATTTCCGCTCTATCTTTTACGTTCACTCAAAAACATAAACAATAAACAATGACGTAATATATTTTATATTAGCACATCCTTCCTTTTAAAGTTCTTAATAGAGCCTACTGATATCTAGAAGGAATCTTAACAACTCGGCCACTTCTGGTTGTTTTGACTGGCACGACAAGTTCTCTAGACGTTGGTCTATAACTGTCTGTTTCGGTTGTTCTAACAGTTTGTTGTTCATTGTCTTCGTCAGTATCATAGTACCCAGAGATGTCTTCATCAAAACTCTTGTTCAAAAACCGTTGGTTTCTTCTGTAGGTTTTTCCATCATTTGTCTTTATGATATAAGATCTGGGTGATAGATGTTTCTTAATGACGACAGCTTTCTGCCATGTTTGTCCTAGACGCACTCTCACCTTCTCTCCGACAGAATAATCTTTAGGCAGTCTTGCTTTTGCATCGTATTTTACTTTGCTTTTCATCTGTCGTTCGTTGAGTAATTTCTCTGCATTTTCAGCTATCGATGGTTCAAATAGTTTGGGATCAGTTGGAATTATGTCCCTGAGTCTTCTACTCATCAGCAGTTGTGATGGTGAATACGGCAGTCCACTTATTGGAGTATTTCTATACTCGAGCATAGCGAGATATGGATCTTTCCCACTTTTGTATGCTTTGTTGAATATCTGCTTTACGATACCAACATACACCTCACTTTGACCATTTGATTGAGGGTACCTGGGACTTGATGTAGTTATCTTGAAATTCCATTCAGAAGCAAACTCTCTATATTGATAACTGTTGAATGGCATATTGTCGCTCACTATTTCTTCTGGTATGCCATGTCTAGCAAAAATACCTTTCAGTGCTCTGATAACACATTCTGCTGTTTTGTTCTCCAGTCGTTTTATTTCAGGGTATTTTGAGAAATAGTCCACAACTAGCAAATAATCATTGTTTCGCCATTCAAACAAATCTGTCGCAACCTTTTTCCATGGTCTGTCTGGTACAGCATGAGGTAGCAATTTTTCCTTCACATTGTTTCTTTTAAATGTTGCACATGTTGAACATTTCATTATGGTCGAAAAAATATCTTTGGACAGTCCTGGCCAAAACACACTCTGTCTTGCTTTCGACCTGGTTTTCTCCAGACCAAAATGACCTGTGTGCAACTTGTCGAGAATTTCATTTCTCATGCTTGAAGGAATTATGATTCTGTTCTCGTAAAACAATATTCCGTTTTCTTCGTGAATACTGTCTTTAAATGACCAGTACACCTTTACTGTTTCATGCACTTGAGCTTTCAACTTTGGCCAACCTTCTCTGACATAATTAATTAATATATTCAATTTAGCATCAGTTTCAGTTTTCCTTCTAATTTCAATAATCTTCTGATCACTTCCCGGAAACTGTGCTGTTGCGCTATGAATTCTCATAACCATGTCATCATCTGAATTTGATTGTTCTTGACCACTGATGTACGCACGCGATAACGTATCAGCTATTTGCATCTTTGAACCTGGAGTGTAAGTTACTGTTAGTTGATATCTCAATAGTCTTAACATCATCAACTGAAGTCTTGGTGAAATCTTGTGTAAAGGCTTCATCACAATAGTTTGCAAAGGTTTGTGATCTGATTGTACAGTCACAGTTCGTCCAAAAATATAGTGGTGAAAATGTTCAGCCGCAAACACTATAGCTAACATTTCCTTTTCTATCTGTGCATACCTGCACTCTGTTTCTGTCAATGATCTTGACGTATACGCAACTGGTTTGTCTTCTTGCATTAAACATGCTCCCAACCCTTTAGAAGAAGCGTCACACTGAATAGTAACTGGTTTTTCAGGGTTAAACAGCTGCAGAACCGGAGCTTCACTAAGAGTTTTCTTTATTAGCTGGAAAGCATTTTCTTGCTCTGCATTCCACTGCCACAATACATCTTTCTTTAGCAATTCACGCAACGGACTTGTGATTGTTGACATGTTTGGAATGAAACTTGACAGAAAGTTCAGCATCCCTAGCAGTCTTTGAATTCCTGTGCGATCTGTTGGTGCTGGCATCTCCATTATTGCTTTGATTTTAGCTGGATCTGGACGAATACCATCTGCTCCAATTTGTCTTCCGAGATAATTAACACCAGAAAGTTTATATTGTATCTTGTTCTTGTTGAACTTAACACTGTTCTTTCTAGCTCTCTCCAGAACATTTTCAAAAATTTGATCATGTTCTTGTTCATCTTTTGCTGCAATCAGCATGTCATCTGACATGATATGTACACCTGGGATGTCTCCGAATACTTGATAAGCACGTTTCTGTAGTACTTCACTTGCTGAGGATATACCAAAAGGCATTCTCAAGAATCTGTATCTTCCAAACGGAGTATTGAATGTACATAAGTAAGAGCTTGGCTCATCTAACTCAACTTGCCAATATGCATCCTTTTGATCAAGTATACTAAACACTTTTGCTGCTCCCAGTGAACTATTGATTTGATCAAATGTTGGTATAGTGAAATGTTCTCTCATTATATATTTGTTCAGTTCTCGGGGATCTAAACACAACCTCAAAGAATTATCTTTCTTCTTTGCTATAACCAAGTTATGAACCCATTCTGTTGGTTCATCAACTTCTGTGATCACTCCATCTTGTTGCATCTGTGTGAGTTTCTTTTTCAATTCTTCATACAGTGATGGTGCAACTCTGCGCGCACATTGAATAACTGGTTTTGCATCTGCCGTTAGTTTAATGTGATACTTCATTTTGTATGTACCGAGTCCTTCGAATACTTGCTTATATTTTTTCATCAACACTTGTGGAACTTCATTCTGTTGCTCGACAATATGTACTTCGACGTTTTCTTTTGCTTCTATTAGTTTCAAAGCAATGGATGTCTTCATACCTAAAACTGGGTTTATTTCTTTCTTGATCACATACAGATCATCTTTGACTTCCACATCGTCAACTTTAAATGTGACCGATGTAACTCCCATCAGTTCTAGTGCTTCATCCCCTAATGCTCGTAGGGTAATATTTGACTGTTTTAACTGACAATCAGTTTCTAAAGTGTTCCACGTTGACTCTGATATCACATTAGCTTGTGCTCCTGTGTCAATCTTCATTTTGACTATCTTTCCCATAATATTGACATCAACCATCCAAACTCTGACATTGTTGTCAGTTCCAATTGCCTCAAACCATAGCTCATTTGCTTGGCTTGCTTGACTTTCATCTTCCAGTAAATCAACAGCCTTGGAATATTTCGAACGACATTTTGCAGCGAAATGATTTTTCTTTTTACATTTTCGGCATGTCTGTCCGAATGCTGGGCAATTGTGTTTTCCATGCGATCTACCACAAGATCTGCAATCTTTAATGGTACTTGTTCCATGGTTCCTTGCCATACTCTCGTGTGAGTTTTTAACTGGCATTCTGCCTTCTGTCCTCTTTACTTTACTAGCAGCATCTATTTGTAGTCCTTTCATATCCATCATTTGGTTCTGTGTATGCTCGTCAGCACGAATGATGCTTGCTGCTTTCTCTAAAGTTAAGTCTACGTCTCTCAGAAGTCTCTCTCTCACTCGATCCGACTGTATGCCACATACTAATCGATCTCTGATGAGTTCCTCACGAAGGTTATCAAACTTACATTCTTTGGACAAATTCTTTAAATCTGTATAGTACTGTTCAAACGTTTCACCGTCCTTCTGACTTCTTGTGAAAAATTTAAATCTGTCATAAACAGTGTTGGACTTAGGCATAAAATGATTCTGAAACCTTTCAATGAGTTTGTCTACAGTTTCATCTTCAATTACTTCAAAAGTATTGTAGATATCTCTAGCGGGTTCACCGATCAGGTGTAGCAGTAAAGCTTTCTTTACTGGTTCGGGCTTCGTATCCTTTTCAGTGGCGACCATAAATAGTTCAAAACTTTGTCTCCATTTTTTCCATCTTTCTGACAGATTGCCGTCTAGTGACAACGGTTTAGGAGGATCGAATAATTCCATTATTCGTAGAGCGTATAGATTCTAGATTCTATGTCTAGATGTCTAGATCTAAAACAATTCAATAACGTTGAATATGAACTAGTCTAGTGATATGATACCACGGCCACTTGGTACAAATACAGTGTACTTAAAAGCAATTTAGAAACGAATACCTTCCAGATCTGTCACAAGATCTGACACAAGATCACAAGATCTGACTCTTCTGACACCAGATCACAAGATCTGACCCTTCTGACACCATGTTCTGTTGTCACAGATTAATAAACTACTGTAGACTTTACAAATTAACAATAAATAATATAACGAGACTTCATTATGGTAGACATTAGAGAACTCTTTTATTTCCGCTCTATCTTTTACGTTCACTCAAAAACATAAACAATAAACAATGACGTAATATATTTTATATTAGCACAGTGTTAGATCTACGTTCTGCCCAGCAAAACTACTGAGATTACAACTTGTCAAATCTCGATTTAAAAACTCCTGGTTTACATTAAACTGAGCTCGTTCGGGTAGAGTTTAATAATTAATCATTAATGGTTGGTGCCACTCGATGTCACTTCATTCATTTGATATCATGCATGACAATATATGTATTTAAACAAATAATACAAAAAAAGCTTAAATAATAAAGGCGATTCCTCTTTAATACAGTTGACCCACCTTGGATAGAGTGATTATTTTTCTATTAATAACTAAGGAATTATATATTTTAAACAACGGAAAACTTTATGCAGAGTTCCACCCTAACTTCTCTCCCCCCCCCCCTGAAAAAAAAATCCAGGTTAACGCGACTGTAAAAATCTTCACAGAGTATACACAATTATAACGATAGGCATATGGACCCAAATGCCTAATTTAAACGTCTTTTTATTTATTACCTCTTTAGTCTTGAATATGTGCGGGAATACCCGCTGAAGTTCAAGAAATAGTTTGCCCATTACACCCCCCTTCCTTTCCAATAACAAAGAAAAGTAAAGCTACAATCACCAAATTCCATGAGCGTAGCCAAAAGGGGGTTCGTGGTCACACACCCAATAAAAAAGAAAACTAAAGCAAAGCTATAGTTCATTAGATATGGAGTTTTTGAGATTTTTTTAAAAATAATTATAGTAAATAGTTTAAAAAATGGTGGTGATTTTTTTTTCAAGGCTTACACATTTAAATTTATAAATGAAACGGTTCACTTTCAGAAAATAATAATTAACTGCTGAATCTAAGCTTCGCATCTTGCAAACTATCTTGAAATTAATATTTTCCATTATCTTTTCTAGATTTTGAGACCTAAATGTGACAGAAACACGGACGGACGGGCAGACAGACCACGAAAACCTAATAGCGGCTTTTCCTTTCGGGGCCGCTAAAAACAATTCTACTGAAACTTACCAGATATTGTGTTGACAGAGACTAATGCAATTAATATTACTAAGTAGGTTGTCGTTGTCCAACCAGCACCTCCTTGTATCACGTGACAAGTGGAATCGTGTTGTGAAGGCCTCCATGATGGAAATATGTGATGTGAAGATCGTTTATTAATGGATTGACTACATCTATGACTTGAGATACAACTAGGCCGAAGATTATCCGTGGCTGAATGATTATAATAATGTTTTGTATATGGATGTGTCTGTTGTTGGTCCGTAGAGGACTTTTTACACCGTTGACCAGTGTCCATTTTCTTATTACGCCACCTGAAAATAAAAAAAAAATAATCTTTGGACCCAATTCATCAAAGTATTTATATAGATCTAATTGCACTCCAGTTTATTTAAACTTTTACCGCCCAAAATTTTGCCAGATTTTTTAGCATTTTGATTTCAGAAATGTAAGGTCTTGGCGTTTTTTACGCACTAATTCTCGTAATAAGAAGTGCATATGCCAATTTAAGAGAAGGATGGGGCAGTGAGAGACACTGGATGCAGCAATGCTAGAGCCTACACCTTTGTGATGGAGTTCATCGTCGTAATCTCAACTCCTGCTTAGCAAGACGTTTTCTAGAAGACGTGTTTTGTTCACTCAAAAGACGTCAACATAATGATGGTACAAACCACATGGGAGAATTGTGACTGGTTATATATAAGATGCAAGGGTATTTACGTCTCTTTTAAAAGATATTTTGTCCAACTTTTACCCAAAAAAATGCTAACTAACAACAGGAATAGTTTTTAAAAAATGTAACTTTCAAATGTTTTAAAAAAATCATTTTTTTTAATTAGATGGGTGACTATTATTTCTCAAGTCATTTTAGCGGCCCCCGAAAGGGGAAAAGACGCTATTAGTTTTGTGTGGCCTGTCTGTCCTTCTGTTTGTCTGTCCGTCCGTCCCTTTTAGATCTCAGAAACTAGAAGAGAAAATGAAAATCGGACATCACAATATTTTAGATCATTCAAAGTTCTGATTCAACGGCTACTTTTTAGTTTGTAAAGGCTCAAAATCTAATTTTTTAAAAATATTTTATTCAAGCAGTATTTAAGGAGAAAAAAAATAATTAGTATGCAATATAAATGAGACCTAATTTAAAACAATTAATTATGTTATAAATTGCACTATATTTCATGTTGTATTTTTTTCGAATATATGAGTATTTACTATCTAAGTTACCAACTCATAAAAGAGAATTGGCAGCTGCGTAGAACATCGGCTTTACAAGGCAAACGTTGACAGATCAAAGCACGGACGATGTATATTTTGACCGCTGAGGCACTACATAAGATCTGTCATTTATCTTTGATATAATTTCATTCGGATGTTCTTTCTGAAAATATTGAAACCTGCATGGGTGGGCCACTTCGGGGACCGATTTTAAGTTTGCGTTTCCACACAATCTGTCTTTGTAACCTTGTTATTATTGTATTTAAAGGAATCTTCCAAGTAAGTTTTGCCCAATCAAATTCTTCTATTCACTGCATTACAGCCAGCTAATGATTTCTACATAATAAGTCGCACAAAAACGTCCACGTTAGTCTATTTGGTTATTCAACTTTCTTTAACGTAAGCAAAGAAACGTTTTAGTTGATTTTATTTTGAAAATTATAATGGTCAAACCAAAGTTTGCAAACGTGTGGCCAATTATGTAGTTGTTTCATCTTATCCTATATGTTACAGACGTAATTTCAAAAAGAAGATGATTACGTCCTACGCGTTGTGCCTTTAGTGCATTTTTTTACTCTCAAAGATAAACATAAACTTTCGAATTTCTAGGAAAATCATTAGCGCGTTCTCGACATACCCGTCCACCCAGTGTCCAACCAATGTCCAACCAATGTCCAACAGTGTTTAACCAGTGTCCACCCAGTGTCCAACCAATGTCCACCCAGTGTCCAAACAGTGTTTAACCATTGTCCACCCAGTGTCCAACCATTCGATTCCTGAAATCATGAAGAGTTTACAATATAGCAATTGCTAAAAAAAAAACCCAGAATGGACCTCATTTACCAATTGTAAGGAAACAACATTTAGCTGCGTGATAATATTGATAAAACAATTTTAAAAAACGTATCACGTGACAGCCTTTATGGATTACGTAATTTGTATAGAAGAGATACAGAACCTAGGGGTCATATGTTGTTTGTTTACGTTTGGTGAATGAGGTCCATTAGAATTGGCACTTCTAGACATTTGCGTAGTTAGGTGGGGGGAGTAGGGAGAGAATTTGAAAATCCCCCCGGGCCCACAATAGAAAGGGGCCCCCAAATGTGTTGTTTTTACATTGAAAATTAAACATTATGTAAAATACAGGGGCCACCTAAGAGGTCAAGCCCCCGAGCCCCCAAATGTTGGTAAATTCCTAGCTAAGCCCCTGCTTCCAGATCTATGATCTTTTAAATATGATCTTTTAAAACTTGCAATCTCCTCATCGATGGATTGTGAAAGAAAAAAAGTTGGATTAATGACATTGTTCCTAATGACATGTATAGGTCTACGGACACAGCTTTGGTGAGAATGTTTTCAATAAACGTTAATGAACGTTTTCCGCACCGTCTTACGTATTGGAATATGGAATTTGATATTTTTAAAAATCTTTTTTCTTTATATTATTTTGTTTCCTCAGAAAGTGTACTATTTATTCTAACTCTGGCCTTGGTTGATTTTGCTGTTTATTCTACAGATAAGATTATAAGTCAACATGTCTACATAGTGCTTGCCATGTATTCAAACTATATTGATTTCTATTCAAAGCTTACAAAATCATACTTTGAAAGTGCTGTTCGATCAATTCAGGGACGCATTTTCCTCGTCAGAAATATTTGACAGGTATTAACAAAAATGAAGTTAAAAATATTTATATAAAAGATAAACACAACATTAGTAGGTCCTATTCCGATAAAAATATGGCTTCATGCCATTCGAAATTCTTGTTTAGCTTAGACTTGACTATACTAGAAAAGATGGCCCGGTTTAAATATGGTTGGCAATTTTGAAAAAGACTGATGTAACGATTTACCTTTTACTTTATCCGAAGAGATTAAAATTATTATCATCTTTAATATAATGTATTTCGCGGGTTGGCTTGTATAAAAAGTATTTTTTAAAACAGTATTTTACACTGAGAGCCTGAAGAAAGCAAAGTAACCATTACAGTATTTAAAGGTGGCATTGAATTGTTAACATAATCAACTGGTACACTTTGTATTACAGACTACGTATGTATGCTTTCTTTTTGGCCTGCTACTTATGGCCAATGGTAAATATATTGACTTGTAAATCTAAAACAAAAAATGAATACTACGACCTAGTGTAAGACCTACTGTAGGGGGAACCGAGACTATTCGTTATATTAGGCCTCAATACTGACCTGCAACGTCACAATCTGTGGGCAGTTTTGACTAATAGCTCGTTGCCACGTCACAGGTCTGTACGTGGTGGCTACGAGCTATTTGTCAGGCCTTCTATAACGATTGGTCTTACTCGAACCCGGCACTATCGTAACGACAGTGCATAGCGCATCCTATACGTTTAGTAAACTATTTATCTGAAGCTATCTAAGTTGAAGAACCGCTAGGTACTGCCAATTATCTCAAGGTGGCAAGGTTTAGCTCCCTTTATGCTATATAAAACAAAATTAATTTATTACATATTGATTAACTAATGGGCTATTTTTCGGATTGATTCACGTATTGACATCGATAATGAATAATTATACAAAATTTCAAATTGATCCGAGAATGGGAAATGGCAGAAAAAAAAACATGTTCCAACTTTTTACCAGACAGACAGACAGAGTGAGTTGATATAAGCTTTGTTAATTAGTAACTTTCTATTCTAAAATGAAACCTTCCCCAAATAATGAAACTGTTGGACACCTTCACTAATAATATTAATAAAAGTCAGTAGTACCTAGTGTACAGTAAAAGGCGGACCTGATAGTCATTTACCTAAACTCCTAAAGTGTCCGACATGCTCTTCTCTTAAGTTATTGGTTACTTGAAGGGCATGATGAGCAAGTAGATAGATAGATAGATAGATAGATAGATAGATAGATAGATAGATAG
>JADKLZ010071522.1:20130762-20142029 GCA_021533235.1 Biomphalaria straminea
TTTGTCCCCGGTGCTGCTATTGATTTATGTTCTATATATTGTAATAACTTCAGAGAAGGGAACTCAACGAGACATAGATGTTTATTTACAGGACATCACAGTTACATAAAACAACATCTTCATTTAGCACTGCCTCTTCATCTTGGCTCTCAACTTGGGCGGAAATCGTTATTCTCTCATGTCCATATCCTGTTCTAGTCCGTTCACTAGAAGTGCGCATCTGTGCACTAGCTTGAATGGCGGTGCGCAACACAGAGTCATAACATTGCCTCGTCTTAGCCCTTTTCGTCCCGAAAAGAAACACTGCAGTTGATGTTTGACAGTTCAGGTGGAGGTCGATCAGTGGGAGCCACAGGCGGCAGGTAGGGTGTTCCCCACAAAGCCATCGGCATTGTTTTCCTCCAGTACCGCTTTCTCTTCCTCCAGTTGACCAGGCTGTTGTTGCGACGATGACGTGGCCGTTTGACACACAGAGAGATAGTGTCGAGCACTGTTTTCGTCAGCACAGCCATTGATAGGACACGCTGTTTCAGCAGACCCTCCTGACAGACGCCTCTCATGGAAGTTGCAGGTTCACATGCAACCACGTTGCAAACAAAGTCCGATATGCCGCATTCATCAACAGCTAACAGTCTCACGTCCAGGATATAGGTCTCCTCAAGTTCAAGTTAAAGATGTCTTCCTCTTGACAGCTGAGATTTAGAGTGGGTTGATTGACATTCATCTATGCCAATGTCGGTGGTGATGGTAGAACTACACATGCCTTGTTGGTGGTTTTCTTGGCATCCACATTCCCTTTGTGATGCGCTACACGTACAGTTCATGCTCAGGTTCTGGATGCAGTTGTTGAGCTTCACATTTCCCTCGTGAGCACCGGCAGATAGGCAGAGGTCTTTAAGGTCTATAGCAATAGGCTTAGACGCAGACCCAACGTTGTCTTGATCTGTCCGGCTCATTGAGGTACTCGTTGCAGCTAAATCAGGAACAAACGCTTCGGGCACGTAACAGGCTTCAGCTCCTTCATTTGTCTTTTTCCTTTCAATTCTGTATATCCCATTGAGATCGTCGCAGCAATCGTTGTCACGTTCCTCGCCTTGAAAGTCATCCCCGTCAGACTTGCCCACAACACAGTCACAGACAGCGCTCCAATCCCCAGCGCCTACATCACCACTGTTTGTGCAGCCACAGTCCTGACCAGGCAGCTGTCCTTTCACAAACGAGTTTATGCCTTCTTTCGGTTGCGACGCCATATGATCACTTTGGTCTATTTGTTCTTCCAATTCCAATACACTTTCATCTACGTTCAACATTATATCCCTGCTCATGTTCCCCATCATGATCCTGATCGTCCTCAATTGTTCCTTAAATTGTTCCTTAAATTCATCCCCACACTCCTTGATCTTGCCAATGACATCCACAATCCCAGGTTCAACTTCGAATTGGTAGGTCTCCGGATCTTCATCCTCATCAATCAATGCTTGTCGCAGACGAGCCGTAAGCCTTTCCTTGCTACCGAAGGGTTTTAAATCTCGGTCCCGAAGCTCTTGCCTCAGCTGTTTAATTGAGAGCTGATATAATAGCTTCGAATATGTCATTGTAATCAAAGCCTACCTCCTCTCGTTGATTTGCCTATAATCCCACTTCTGACACCAATGTAATAACTTCAGAGAAGGCAACTCAACGAGACATAGATGTTTATTTACAGGACATCACAGTTACATAGAACAACATCTTCATTTAGCACTGTCTCTTCATCTTGGCTCTCAACTTGGCGGAAATCGTTATTCTCTCATGTCAATATCCTGTTCTAGTCCGTTCACTAGAAGTGCGCATCTGTGCACTAGCTTGAATGGCGGTGCGCAACACAGAGTCATAACAATATGTATGTGTCACATTTGTTTCAGAACCCAGCTTCAACTCTACAATTTATTATTGGCGATTAATTATGTTGTTTCATATCGCATAAGTGAAATAACTTCTATATTGTTGAGAGGTAGTGTGGAATTCTTCCCCTTAGACAAACTTTGTATTTTTTTATGATTTTTGCATAGTGTTTTTGGTGTTGGTGTTTGTGATTACAAATGTTGCGCGTTTTAAAGTAACTACATTGGTGTCGACGAGGGTGCCAAGTGTGCTGACTGGTTGATATCCATAAGGAATGACACTAAAGTGAAAGAATGTATTGGACAATTTCATTTATTTTTACAATCCGAGTATATTTTACAGTTGTGTACCAATCAATTAAGGTAGGTAACTCTTTATTTTATGCTTTATGAAGAAAAAAATAAACGAAAGATTTATTTGGGAAGTTCATGTGCGAAGGAGTAAATGGAAAAGGTGACTGCATTAGCTTATTACACCTGAAGATTCCAATTCTGAAGACATTTCTGCATTTATGGTTCTGTTTGAAAGTGCTCTAAGCCTAGTACCTATTTTTTTTTTTACAAAAGTTATATCAACTGACTCCCTTTTTGTCTGTCTTTCTGTCTGGTACAAATTTTTGAATACGTTCATTCTCCCAGTTCACATTCTCGGATCAAGTTGAAACTTTAACCATTTATTGTCCAAGACAACACATTAAATGATACCATTTATTTAACTTTGCTGATATCGAAAAGTGGAACTAATTCTTACAGTATTGAAATATTTGGCTGTAAATGTGACGTTATTCCCATTAGATAAGCTTTTTTAAAAAGTATTTTTTTTTCTTCTATTTTTTTACTAGTCTATCTATAGTTGGCCCTAATATGTTACTTGTACTCATCCAACTATCGTTTGGAGACAATTTATGTTATAGTTCCCTGCAAGAAATTAGGTCAAAAAAAAAAAAAGGAAAAGCTCCTTGCGTGGAATTAAATAAAAAAAGGAAAAGTTCCTTGGTGGAATTAAGTCCAAACAAGGGTAAGTTCCTTGCAAGGAATTAAGTCAAAAAAAAAGGGAATAGTAAGCAGCGTGTCAGCACTCTGAATGGAAAATTGAATCGAGACTAGATACAGAGAATTCTAGTAAGCTGCTATGAGAGAAATGATATCGGGTTGCGCTATATAAAGTATGTATACAAAAGCTGTGTTTTTTTTTTCAGCTTTATAAGTTTTCTCTCAGACCTTCATATCTATGAGGCAAATAATGTAAACGTTATCTGTTTCTATAACCTACGGAGGGCGTCCAGTCCATTAAACACTTTTACTTTTTCCAACTTAGGTACCCATTAGAGTTGTATGGGCCCAGAGAGATCCTTAAGAATCCCGGAAGTAAAAATTCCCAGTCTTTATCGAGATTTGAACCCCGGTCCCATTAGTTAGGAAGCCAAATGCTTTACCATTCTGATACCACGCGTCCTGATAGATTTTAGTATTAATTTATTTCTGTACATTGTATTCTGTATTGTTTTAATATTTTTGATAACGTAAATTATGAGCTTGTGAATTTAGTTTTAAAAATGGTAAGCTGACTTGTTATTACCCAAAAGAATTTCAACTGTTACAATATTTACTTTTAAAAAATTGGTTTAGATTGTAAAACATTATTTTCAAATAAAATGAATGCTTCTTTTCTAAAAAAAAAAAGTTAAAATTTGATCGGCTTATACTTTGCTATTTTATTTATGTAAATTTTCAGTGCAGTATTCTAATCGTGGATTGTTCTCTACAAACTCCTGCCCAGCGAAACCAATGACATTAAGCCACCTTCTGTTTGACATAGAAAAGGTTTTGCTTTTACATAGTTCCTCTCTCTATTCCAATACTGTATAGCTCCAAGAGGAAGTCACATAGCGAAAGAGGATAAAAATATGCCAATTAGGTTCATTCCCCTACATATAATCATCGAAAAACTTGTTTTGTATTTAAAACTGAGCCTTAGATGTCTTGCACCTAGGCAGAAGTATGTAGCTTGGAAATAATTGAAAACAAAAATGAATTGTGACATTTTTGTTTGTCACATAAAATCAGTGTTTCCCAAACTGTGTTTCGCAGACCCTCGTGCTCCGCAAGGCCTGAATAGGTGTTTCACGAACTACTGGAATAATTAACTAGGTGGCCATCATTTGAATTAATCACTATAAACCAATCAGCAAAGTGTTCCGCTAAATACTCAGAATGTGCGGAGTGTTACGCTAGAGAAAAAGTTAGGGTAACAGTGGCCTAAATAATACATTCTGATCCTTGGAATTCTTCTGAGAGTGGGGTAGGGAGATGGGAGGAAGTGTTTAAGAATAGATGTGCGACATAATCTGTTCCTCCGTCTTGAAGAAGGATAAGAGAAAAGAACCATAACCCGTACAGGTCAAAACAAAGCAAGTTTCAAACGATCGATTGCCGACCTCTCCCCCCCCCCCACCTCCTGTCACACGAAAGTCAAACAAACGAGACCATTTTAATAGATCGATTTATTGGCAGAGTTTATTGGGGCAGGAGTTGGGAGGGCTGTTTTGTGAGTGGGAGGGGGGGGGCGAGGACACTTGATGTCGGTGTTGTTTAAGAGCAGAAGACAACTTGGTGGGGAGGGCAGAAAATCATTAAGTGGAACAGCACTAAATTGATGAGGTCAGACTGAGGTTAAAATCCTTCAGAATTGAGTTATTGTTCGTTTTGGTTCTTGTAAAGTTTCAAAACGCTGAGTCCGTAGTATGAAAATTAATGGTTTGACCTCTTGGTAAGTCCGCGATAACTGAAACGAAATAAGTTACACATTTTTATCTAATCCAGTGATTCCCAAAGTGGTCCACATGGACCCCCAGGGGTCCACGAGGACTTCCAAGGGGTCCACGGAAGTGAAAAAAAGAATTGGGGGTCCATGACATGCAAATGGGGGTCCACGACAGTAGATCTCAGTTAAGTAGGAATTGAGTTTAATGTACATCGCACATTAATGAAATCACCTATTATATCATACACATATACATTATTATACTTTATTATAGATAGGCCATTAAATTTTGATTACATTATTGGTATGAAAAACATATTTTAAATTGTAATACCTTATTTAAATAGCTTAATTTGGTCTAGAGATAACTAATATTTAACATTGCTGAATCTAAATATAAAATAGACGGTGGTGTTATATTGCCTATGTGTCTTTTATTTAACAACATTTTATGTAATGACACAATGAAACCACCTACGCTGGAGGATCGTTGGCGACAAAGCCACCCTGGTAAGATTTGAAAAACTATAACACTTCATGATAAAGTTGAGAAAAGATCTACAGTTGTGAAAATACACTTGCTTTCAAATTTTAAGAAAGATATAATGGTTTGCTGTGTCTTAAAATATCTTACAAAATTATTGAAAATGACATACAATTGGCGAAAAAAAATAAAATGAATGATTTAGCCAGCCGCTGAAGTTTTTTTATGATGCTATGAGACCAATTATGCTGGAGAATCATTTGAGATGAAGCCACCCTAATAAAAAGATAAAGGTTTGCAAAACTTTCAAACATTCAAATATAAAGTTCAGAATACACCCACAAAATCTCACCTGACATTGAGAAGTTGATGATCATAGTAAAATATTGATATCCTCACACGATATGCAAATTATTGATTTTACCAGCCGTTGAAGAAATCGTAAAAACTCTTTACACAATCTTATATCATTAAAAGAATTTCATGCTTGGGTTTTGGGGCTGGTGTCTTGTTTTGGGCATCTCGATGAAGAATGCAATTTGGAAGTCATGGTTAGCATTCTCTGCGGACAATCCAAAAGGGAAAATTTCAATGGTCCCAATTTTGAGCTTCCGGAACATAAATTTTCTCATTATGATGTATAGTTCTGATGTGAAAAATTATATGTGGTCCTATGGGAAAGTTTATAATAGTTTTTTTTTTATCGAATGAGAGCTTGTCCATTTCTCGTTTTTACAATTCGCTATTAGTTTCTTCATTTCTTCCAGGTAGAGTGCGATGTTCAAGTGTGTATTTGTTTTATAACATTTGGCAAGTGTGTCAGCCTTCTATTTAAACATTGGAGATCAGTGTTATTTTTGTTGTTGTTGAGCTTTACAAGGTCACACAATATGTTTTGTAAAAAATCTTCTGGGTGTTCCTTTTCATTCTGTAGATAATTACATCCTATCCCAAACCTCCCGACGGAAGATGCGAGCAGGCAAGGTGACCACGGAACGTCAGTTCAGGCATCATAAGTTGTTTTATTTTTGATGCATCAGCGTTTGTCAAGCTTAGAACGACTATTTGTATATTAGTCAAGAAAAAAATTAACTGTTTGATGAATTAACTTTGCTGATTTGCTAGCCTGATAGCCGTTAGCTTCAGTACTCCTATTTCTTCTCTGTGGTTGTCATAGAGCTCATTAGTTATGATCTTAATTTTTAAATAATTTTTTTTCTCCATTGGGCCATTCAATAAGTATTCCAGCTCCTTTGTTTGTGGTGGCTTTCTGAGAACAGTCCATGAAAACTCTGTTAAGGCAATGGTATTGTAGAAAAGTTCACTATATTCTTGACCTCTGTTGGAATATAGCTAAATATTTCTTTCTTCTAATGTAAGTCTTTGCAAACGACTTATTTCTGCAAACAATATATTTATCTATACAGCTGGCCAAGTCAACCTTGTCTGGTAATGATGTTTGTTTTTTTAATTCAAATTATTATTGCTCAAGAAATCCACGAAAAACAGCTCTTTGTGAAACCTTTTACTAAACAACAAATCTCTATGAAAAATAATCTGCATAGCAATGGAAGTCGAGCTTCCAAACCTTTAAAAGCAAAAAGTTTCCAATGTGTTTAGTGATAGTTAATGATACATATTAACTGTTACATAATGAGTTTAAATTTCAATTTTGTTAATAAATTTATTGTAAAAAAAAAAATAATTTAACTTAAAATGTAGTTTTAAATTTACTTTTTCACTCCTCATGTCATTGGTTGGAAATTATTTAAACAAAATGAAATTGATGAATTTTCAAAAATTCAATATAACTTAAACAGGGGGTCCACGGAAAACCAGAAAACATGCCAAGGGGTCCACGAGACAAAAAAGTTTGGGAACCACTGATCTAATCTATTATGACTCGTTGGCTTAATAATGAAAAGAAATTAAAAGCAATACTAATTGATGAAAGATGTGTCGGACTATGTTTAAACGTGCTATGAATGCTTATCCCATATATTATCTTTTTATTACTTTTAGACTGTCTCAAAACGTTTAGGTCTCAAATACAAAATAAGGGCAATGGAAAAGGATTGAGGGAAAGGGGAGGAACAGCTTTGTGGTCATAAATTATAACAATCTCATCTTTATAAACTCGTAGGTGGCTGTGTAGTCCGATCTTTGCTTCGAAATTAAATAGCTAAGACAGCATTTAAAAGAAAAAAAAACTTTAAAAAAAAAAAATCAATTATGCTAATTTTTAGCGTCCCCGGAAAGGGGAAAAGACGCTATTAGTGTGTGGCCTGTCTGTCTGTCTGTCTGTCTGTCCGTCCATCCCATTAAGTGCACAGAAAGTAGAAGAGAAAATGAAAATCTGACATCACGATAATATAGAGCATTCAAAGTTCTGATGCAACGGCTACTTTTTTTTTTCTAAAAGCTCAAAATCTAATTTTTTAAAATGTTTTATGCAAGCAGTTTTTAAAGAGAAAAAAAAACTAGTTAGTGTGCAATATAAATGAGACCTAATGTAAGTCACTTAATAATGCTATTAATTGCATTGTATTTCACGTTTTGTTTTGTTCCATCATATGAGTAGACTATTTACTTAGTTACCAACTCATAAAAGAGTAGTGGCAGTTGCGTGGAACATCGGCTTGTCAAGGCAAACGTTGAGAGATCAAAGCACGGAAGATGTATATTTTGACCGCTGGGGCACTACATAAGATCTGTCATTTATCTTCGATATAATTTCATTCGGATGTTCTTTCTGAAAATATTGAAACCTGCCTGGGTGAACCACTTCGGGGGCCGATTTTAAGTTTTTGTTTCCACACAAACTGTCTTTGTAACCTTGTTTTTTTTTTTTTACATTTTTTTAAAGTTTAATTACTAATAAGAGGCAGGGTGTCTGAGTGGTAAAGCGCTTGCTTTCTAATTGAGGTATCCTTGGTTCGAATCCTGGTAAAGACTGGAATTTTTTATTTATTTTTTATCTATAGGGCGCATCCGAGTCCACCCATCTCTAATGGGTACCTGACAATAGTTGGGGAAAAATAAAAGCGGTTGGTCGTTGTGCTTGCCACATGACACCCTTGTTGAACGTGGGCCACAGAAACAGATAACCCCATCATGTGATCGCAAGTTCTTAGAGGGGAACTTTAACTTTTTATTGACTAGTAATTTCTATATTACAAGACAACGAGCTTATCATAATGTTTTGTCTTACGTAATGTTTTGTTAGTATTTTTGTGTCTTTACTGGGCCGCTCTACAAAAGCTCTGCATCCCACCAGAAGGTCACGCACCCCTCTAGTCCGCCTCTGCATAAGGCGCTGAGAGCTTGGTAGCGGATGTTTGTTATCGCATCCATCCACGAATCGAAGTAGATGTTGAATACAAAGATGCCAGAACAGGCGAAACAATACTATCTTCTCTCTCGCGTGCATACATGATGCGGGTTCATAACAGTAAGTCGTTGTTCAAATTATTTTAATAAATATTTAAGCTGTACATCGATTAGCGCCAGCAATGTAGGCCTTTGAGTGTTTCGACACTATAGATTTTCAAGTTTATTTAAATAATGTCTAGGATTCTAACTTTAAATTTATGGTTGTCAGCTAAATGAAAAAAAATGAGTTCATATAGTTGTAGCAATATTTCAATGCGTGGTAGTTCATCTTTGAATCAATTCTTCTTTATTACTGCTAGCTACAGGGCCGGTCCTAGCCATTGCGAGGCCCAATGCGAAACTGATTGCGCGGGGCCTAGTCTGTGTGGGAATAAGGATAATAAGTGAAAATTAAGAATATTGTATTAGTAAAAAATTGAGTTTGAATTGTATTAATTCTTTGCTTACTACGAAATTGCGATAAAATTAACTTTACTTTATGAACCTTGCAACCTATGACATATTTATATGCCAGTGACTATAAAAGTTCATAAAGCATTGGAACTTCCGATTAAGGTGAAAATTCGCCCGATTATTACATTTTATAACATGAAAGCTGATAATGCCTTTTTCTTTATCTCGCGTAGGATTGGCGTATTCGGCAATAAATGACACACACAAATGACAACTTTGTCTATTTTTCAGGATATTTTTTGAGTTTTCAGGAGATTTTAATAAATTCAGAAGATTTCCAGGATTTTTTCATATATATTTTGCAAATTAACAATTACACATAGACTTAGCGCGGGGCTTATGAAAGCGCGGGGCCCACTACGACCGCATAGGCTGCAGTGGCTTAAGACCGGCCCTGGCTAGCTAGTTGCCTTTTTGTTTTAAAATACGTTTATAGATTTAAATTTATAGAGTGAGAGTCTTTTTAAAAAAAAGTAAAAAGTAAAGTTCCCCTTTCAGACCTTGCAATCTATTGGTCAGATGATCTTCGTAAAGGTCGTCTGTTGTTTTTTTTGGCTCACGATTTACGAGGATGTCATGTGGCCAGCACAACGACCAACCGCCTTTACTTTTCCCCCAACTAATGTATGGTACCCATTAGAGCTGTGTCGACTCAGAGGCGCCAAAAGATTCCCAATTTAAATATTCCAGTCTTCACCAGGATTCGAACCCCGGGGTCCTCGTTTCAGAAACCAAGCGCGTTACCGCTCAGCCACCGCGTCTCCTAGAGTCAAGACTCTAATGATTCTTCCTTATTGAAATTGTAATTTTCTTTCTAAACGGGAAAGCTTAGAAAATTTGATTCATTTGTGTTAAAAAGTGCCCAAAACGTATCACAGACACTTAAAATAAATTAGCTTATCAACACTTCCTTTATTTTGCAAGCCGGATACACCAAAACACTTGCTATTTATAACATTTCCGAATCGTATGAAAATCTCTACTAGCGAGATTTCTTTACACTCTCCTTCGTGTCTTTTACGAACGCGTGAAAGCAAGTCGTAATGGGAACGTGCAAATGTACTGCACGATCGATGTCTCCACATTGATCAAGTCAATATTTTGATAATATTTGTTTTAATTACAGTTGGTCATTATATTTGCTATGTCTCCCCTAGTTACCAAAAAGTGTACTTAGAACGATGACATGATTTGCTAAAAAAAAAGGTATTCATTAATATTCTTATTAATTATGACAAAATTATACATGAAAATAAAATGTCTATATTTATCGAGTGAAACAGGCAGTCATTCGGTCAGAATATTTTATTATAACCTTAGTTTCTTTTTTTCAACAATCCATATCAGGAGTGCTCGGAGATGAATCCCCAGAGATCTTTTAATTCGTTCATACCTACATTAAACAAGGTTAAGTAATAACATTAATAACAATAAAACAGTGATTTTTTAAAATAAAAATTGTCTCGATGTTTCATACTCATTAAGACAATGTAATGAAATTATCCAAAGACCAATATGCAAGGCAATGAAGATATCTAAAAAACCAAGATACAAGACAATGAAAATATCCAAAGACCAAGAGACAAGACAATGAAAATATCCAAAAACCAAGATACAAGACAATGAAAATATCCAAAAACCAAGATACAAGACAATGAAAATATCCAAAGACCAAGAGATAAGACAATGAAAACATCCAAAGACTAAGAGACAAGACAATGTAAATATCCAAAGACCAAGAGACAAGACAATAAAAATATCCAAAGACCAAGAGACAAGACAATAACCCCACTGGGGTCTCTGGCTTACCACTCATTCACCGCTCCTTCGCCTTAAAATAACCTTTCCTTTTTCTTTTATACCTTGGATAAAAAACCTTTCTAGAAAACATCAAGATGCATGCCTCTTTCTATGAATATTCTTTGAAATATTTTTTTTTGTTGACCAGCGTATTTCTTATACACAACTGGTCAAGATATCGACCCGAAGAATTTCTGGATAACACAACATGGAATGTTTTTAATTATTTATTTTTTTACCTTTTCAGACCAACTAAGCAGTTTATTTGGCAAAGTGCAGTCGAGTTTGCAATATTTAATAATACATGCCTAATGAAGATAAATAGAAATTTAGTTGAATAGTCTTACACGATGTGAACAAAAATTGTTGCAACAATAATCAATAAAAGCATTTTAAAATATAAGATTTAATATCGAAAAGTTATCAATCGATGTTATTATTATTTCAAAAAAGCTCAGTGTCTGAGATCTTGCATGTAAGAAAAAAAAAA
>JADKLZ010071522.1:20143614-20167925 GCA_021533235.1 Biomphalaria straminea
TTTTTTTTTTTTTTATTGATTCTAGTGTTGTCAGGTAAAAGAAATAATTGTGTGAAACGTCAACCTGATTAGGGATAGGGTGTTGGAGAAATAATGTGTACAAACTTTTTACCATACAGAGTGTGTTGATGTAAGCGTTGTAAAAACAGATGTTTTTATAGTTTTATCACTAGTAATTCAATGCTTGTATTAACTCAACTCTGTCTGGTCAAAAATGTGTACACACCCAATCTCAGGTCATGTTGAAAGCTAGCATACTTTTACGAATTGTCTACAATCTGCTAAATAATAGTTGGTATTTTCTGCCCAATGGTTAGAAACCAGAGTGGGCTCTACACGTCTGAACAGTATTTAACACTCACCTCTAGAGCAGGTTTTGGTTCAGCTGTCAGCATCGGCTGCCTCTCATTCTCCTCCAAGATCCTGGGAATGTTGTGGGGAGGCATCAGCTGAGCTTTCTTCATCTTCAGCTCCTCAGACAAGTCATTGCTGATGACTGATAGAGCATTCTGGAGATGATCTAAATTGCTTGTTACATAAGGATGTGTGAAGTCTTCTAGGTATTCTTCCACAAAAGTGGCCTGTGGTCAGCAAAAAGTTATTATATATTTTCTACTAAACTCAAAGGAAGGGGATATATTCTTAGAAAGGGGCATAAATTCAAAGAAAGGTTGACATAAATTTAAAAAAAAAAAATGGGCATCCATTCAAAGAAAAGGGACATAAATTCAAAGAAAGGGGGCATAAATTTAAAGAAAGGGGAAATACATTCAAAATTGTAACTGACAGCAATATGAAGATACAGATTAATTAAGGCACCTACACACACAAAATCAGACTGTTACATTAATACAAATTGAATTATAATTCAAATAAATTATGGAGTGAATCAGTAATATGAAAAGAAACAAAAACTCCTTTAAAAAAAGAAAAACAGTAATGATAAAGAAGGAAGGGTTAGGTAGGATAGCCCAAATACCAGCTGTTGTCCACATTTTACTAGATCTTCAAAGCAAAAGATGTCTACATTTTCCAAATATATTAAAGGAATATCCTATCAAGTAGATAGTCAATATGTTAAAGGTATAACCTCCAGTTTAAAGTAAATCTTACAATGGGCATCAACACCATAAAACAAGCTTTAACCATTTTTAAGATCGTTTTAAACTGAATTTACCTAAACTAAGATAATAATGAAAGATAAAAAAAAAAACAGCAACACACCTGACAGGTCAGTGGTGACTTGAGGGATGTATTGCAAACATTGACATTCATCTGGTGCTGGTACATCATATTCCCAGCAACATTGACTGCTGGGTGAGGCTGGTAAGCCTGCTGGGGAATCTGATAGAACTGATGTTGTGGGGTTGTAAAAATGGTCTGGTTAGGAGGGGACATTCTGGGAAGCTGCTGAGGGGACATCTGGACCTGATATGGAGAAGCTCTACTCTGGTAGGAGTCCACATTTGTCTGTCGAGGACTTCTTACCTGAAAATTTTATAGTATCTAAGGTTAGTCTGGTGTAATAAATAAAAAACAAAATCTTTTTTTTAAATCAATCAATTTTAAGTTAGTTCGAAGAAAACTAAGATCCAATCAATAGTTAGGCAACAGAACCATTGTTTATGTCAGTAGATCTAATAGCTACACAAACATCAGTGAAAAGAAAAATGAGTGAAAAAAAAAAGCCTACAAGTTTAACAAACTCCACTTATGAAACACATTTAAATCACTAAACAATATTACCCTTTTTTTTTTGTTTCTTTACAAAGACATAATTTTTCTCTTAGAGAATTAGTGTGCCTAAATTGTTTTTTTTTTTTTTTAAATAAATAAACCATATGCTTGATTGATTAGAAAGTGGAACAGAAAGAACAGGATTTCAGTTACTGATGAACAGTCTTACACTAAAAAGTTAAGAATGGTGAATGAGTTCCATGCATTTAGCTCTACTGCAAAAGATTGGTTGTTGTGCTGGCTACCCATGTGTACATTTTGATATACAGGCCTGAAGTCATTTAGAAACACAATAGGGCCTAATAATAACTAAAAATGGTAAAAAGAAAACAAATCGCAACAAAATGTTACCTGAGTGTCTTCTCCCATGGGACTAAAGACACCAGAGTCACCAGACTCATGGGACATGGGAGCGATGGGAGAGTTATTATAATCCTGCGGGCTGTGTGCAGGTGAGTTGAAGTCGCTCAGGTATCCATCGCTGACCCCATCGTCAAAAGGTTTCTCGCTGATGTTGAGGCCCAGTGTTTGTTCAACCTGGTAATCACCGTAGTCATCAAACTCATCACAGAAGTCCAAGTTCACCAAATCGTTGGGACTGCTGAAGAAATCTTGGTTGTTGATTTCAGGGGAGGTGACCACTGTTCCGCCAGACATTTGCTTTACATTACTGACCTAAGAAAAAACAACATATTATTGATATTTAAATACCAATAGATATTTTCTGCCTACAGATACTAGATTGTATACAAGTTAAACAAACATAAGGTTTGAATGTAACAAAAAAACAATTAACATAATTTTAAGAACTTCATGAAAACAAAAATACTACATCCCTTTCCTACTATATTTTACAGCATTTCTTTTTCTCAAGACATTTTTCACATATTTTATTTTAATAGTAAATAAGAATTCCTTTTCAAGATATATAAAAAGTAGCAGTTGCACCTAAATTTCGCAGGCCAAAAAAGATGTCAAAATGGGACTCTCAATAGCTCTTCTTTTTTTTTTTTTAAGAGAAGTGGAGAAAGATAGGTTGCAGCACACTTAAAAAAGATACTAATCACAGAGCTAGACAGGCCATAGAGTGAAAACCCCAGGAACAAGATGTAAGAAATGTATTTCAGAGAAATGATCCAACCAACTGAACTTAACTAACAGCAGCTTTACCCCCCCTTTCAAAATGGCTAAAAATGAATACTTTTATTTTATTTTATTCTTACCACAGATGTCACAGCAGATGTTGGGTTGCTAAGGTCATTCTGATTTGGGTGCCTGTATTTGTAGGGCTCACTACAGTCATACTTGTCCATCTGTCTCTTATTATTAGGAAGGACATAGCCTGCATAGGAGTTGTTGGAGTAGTCTGGAAAGTTGTTAGGCATTTGGTAATCTGAAATTTATTGAATCCAAATTTTTTAAAAAATAATAGAAAGAATATATCATTACATTAGCACATATACTACAAGACAACAAGCAATTGAGAAAATAGAATTTTTTAAATCAAAGTTTATCTAAAGGAAAGAATCACTAATTACTGAAAATTACAGGTTTTAGATCCTTTTCTGTTATATAAAAATTAATTAATTAGTACTAAATGATAAAATGGAGGCACGGTTGCTGAGTGGTGGAGCGCTTTGCTTCTGAACCGAGGGTCCCGGCATTGGGTGCCTCTGAGTCCACCCAGCTCTAATGGGTACCTGACATTAGTTGGGGAAAAGTAAAGGCGATTGTCGTTGTACTGGCCATGTGACACCCTCGCTAACCCTTGGACACAGAATCAGATGACCTTTACATTATCTGCCCAATAGACCACAAGGTCTGAAAGGGGAACATTTTTTTTTTTAAATGACACAATAATTGGATAATTTTTGGATTGATTCGTGTATTGTCCTCAACTATGAATAATAATGCAAAATTTTATCTTGATCCATGAATTGGAAGAACAAAAATGTTGAAATGTAACACGGGGATTTAATCCACATATACATCCACATCACTTATTAAGTAGAATTTATTCCCCTTATTTGAAATCAAACAAAATTATTATAATTATCAACAATTAATGAATTAATTTTTTATTATTGATTCATGTCTTGTCAGGTGCAATAAATAATTCTGCAAAGTTTTAACTTGATCAGAGTATGGGAAATGGGAGAAAGACATGTTCAAACTTTTTACCAGACAGACAGACAGACAGACAGACAGACAGAGTGAGTGAGTGATAAGCTTTCTAAAAATTTCATGTTTTGCCATTCAAACTATACTACCTAACAAAAGATTAACCAATCAATGTTTTTATACTTTAAAGCAAAGACTACAAAAAGTTTGTAACTACCATGAATCATATGGCTTTGGTTGTCTTGTGAATAACATGTTGCAACTCCATGGGATGGTCCTCGATCTTTCAATTTATCTGGATCGTCTGGTTCATTCTCCCCTGGTTCCTGATATTTAATGTAATATATAGGTTATGCCACAAAAACATAAAGTAATCACTAGAAAAAGAAAAGTTATAAAATAAGCATAAAGCCTATATAATTTTAAACTACCAAATAGCTTTTATGTCTATGAACTTTAATTGGTACTTTATTATAATCTGATTTCCATTTCAACAAACTCCTTTTAAAGTTGGCAGCAAATTTTTATTTTACCTCATTGTCTTCAAAGCTGGGAGCTGCGAGTTTGACAAGTCTATCACAAAGCCTTGAGTCCTCAGGTTCATCCTTGACCTCTGCCTTGATGGTTAGCGGTAAAGATTCCTCAGAACACTCGTCATCTTCCTGAGGTTCACTCTTCTTCTGCAGATAAAAATAAAATAAACATCATTTAAAGACAATGATGACTTTTTTTTTATTCATTATTTTTTTAATTGCAATACATGAAGAAATGTCCATTAAACACTTATCTATGGTTCAATTAATAAGCAATTATACCTAAAACACTGAACCATAATCTTCAAATTCAAAAACAAAATTTAATAAAATACTCAGAAAGACACAAAGAAAAAGGCACATTCCTCATCCCACGTGCTAGGACAAATTTGTACAAAAGCTCCTTCTACCCTAGTGCTATTAGAGCATGGAATGGACTGCCTGAGCTAGCCAGGAAAACCAGTGACTTGGCAGAATTTAAGTCATTGGTTAATATGCATGACTGAATGCAAGACGCATAGGACATAATTATCTTCTTTTTTGAAGTAACGTCTGTATTGTATAAGATAAGATTCTTATAATTTTTTGTTTAGTTTTATTCACTATTTTTCAATTCCAACATGTGAAGAAATGTCTATTGAGTTTGAGTTTTGGCACATTGCAGCCTTTTCAATTTTTAGTTTAGCATGAAAAGCCCCAATTAAAAACAAGCAAAAAAAACAAGACATACTAAAAAACACTGTTAAAGATATAGAAGGTTACTAGAAAACGGTTTGAGCATGCTTAACTTTCTGTAGTACAATGTAACAGATGGTGTCTACTTACGTGTGGTTTCTCTTCTAAAGAAAGTTTGCTTAGTTTGTCAATCAGCTCCACACCGGTGTGTGGTTTCTCATCTAGGGACAGTGTTATCAGCTTGTCCATTAGCCCTGTCTCCAACTGTCCTGAACTCCTAGAGCTTATGACATCAGTGTCCTCTGTGGTTTCCTTTTTGATAGCCATGGTGACGTCTTTGGTTTTGTAGGGTTTAAGATCTGCGAATACACAGACAGGTGAAACTTATTAGACGACCTGAAGAAATGCATTAAAAAAACACCTTTTGACAAACAAATGGAAAAAGGGGCTCATATGGAGAAAAGCTTTTAATTTGTTTTAACTTCATACTCAAGAACATAAAACAAAAAGTACGACATGGAGGGTGATCAGCTTAAATCTTAGAATTAACAGTCAGATATACAGATTTGTAAATCTCTAATATATCTACCAGAACATTATCAAGTATAGGAAATGTAAACTCATTGAAAGGATGTTAACTATAATATACTACTGATAGTGACATTTTAACTAAATTTGAATGATGAGTTATATGGTGGGAAAGCAGATTTTGGTTTTCTATAATTGTAAGAATTTGTTTGGTGTAATGCACAAACTGTAAGACAAATTTCCTTATGGATAATAAAATAAAGATTATTATTATTATTAATCTAACAACTTTCTCTTCAACTCGCCCCCCCCATTTTTAAAATTTAAAATACGACAATATCAATAAGGCAACAAACCCTTTTTTTTTAAATATCACTTATATCAGCGGTTGTCGACCTTGTATGCTCTGCGACCCCTATTTACAATCCTATCTGCTGCGACCCCCACACACACACACACATACAGCAATAGAAGAATAGACAATAACAATCCATATTTTCTATGGTCTTAGGCGACCCCTGGCAAATCCTCAATTGACCCACAAGGGGGTCACGACCCACAGGTTGAGAACCCCTGACTTAAGTGAAATAGCAAAAGTGAAAAGAATGTAGGCATATACGCTAGGACAAATGTGTACAAATACTCCTTCTTCCCTAGTGCTGTTAGAGCATGGCATTGGGTAGCATGAGTCAGCCAGCTAAACCAATGACTTGGCAGAGATTAAATCATTGATTAACATGCATGACTAGATTGACCTAGGGACACGCCGTAGGACGTAACCATCTTCTTTTTTGAAGTGACGTCTGTATATCATACGAAAAGATAATGCTATTAAGATTGGTTTTGTGTTTTCTTATTTAGACCGCTTCTAAAAAGAAGTGGAAATGACGTAAGGCATATTAAAATTGACGTAGACTTATGAAGAAAGAGAACAAAAAAAAATTGGTTTAAAATGCTTTATATGTAGACTGTGGCCATTTAGGGAAATACCGAAAATAAACTACAAAGGTTTGATAGAAGGTTTGCGATTCTTCGCGAATAGCGGTCCCAAGGCTGCTATTCTGTCAAAAACTGTTCTTAGTGAGCGTCTAGGAGGTAAAAGTAACAAGTGTACGAAATTTGATAACAAATACTTATGACAGTTTAAAAAGATTTCGTGATCAGTCAGATACAAATAAAATATTCGAGTCCAAATAGAGAAGCCTGCATTCAACCTCATCACAGAACTTGTATTCTCGAACTTTATTCATTGTGGGAAGCGTGGTCGAGAGGCTAAGTGCGGCTTGAGCTTGGCTTGGCTACCTAGAACGGGGCTCGAGGTTCGACACCCGACTCGGGCAGAGTTGTGTTTACTGAGCGCCCAAAGGCAGCACGGGTCCAGGACCACTGGTCCACAAATGAGATTGGACCAAAAGCGCCTGAGCATGCTATAAGCATGAAAGAGCGCTATATAAAAGCTATAATAATAAAAGTAACGAGTGTACGAAATTTCATAACGAATACGTAAGACAGTTTTCGTGATCAGTCAGTGGTAACAGGTAGCTATATAGCAGATACAAATACAATATTCGAGTCCAAATAGAGAAGCCTGCATTCAATCTCATCACAGAACTTGTATTCCTGAGCTTTATTCATTGTCGCAAGGGCAGAAAGTTGTCCTACACAAAACCCTCGATGGGACTGATAATAGCGGAGGTGGCCATTGGGGAGTGGAGAAGGTGGCGGAGTATCCTGGTAGACTGCAGCTCCAGGTAAATCAATACCAAAACACAGTGATGGTTGACACCACGTGATGCTTAGCAAACAATGACACTCGGTGTTGGTTACATCCAAGAGGAGGAGTTGAGAGAGAGAGAGAGAAGGAGAGAGAGAGGGGGAGAGAGAGAGGAGGAGGAGGCTGTGTGTGTGTGTGATGTGACTTTTAAAGCGTGTTCCTGTAGTGCAGCTCACTGTAGACTTGACTTTGATCAAACCACATGAATAGCTTACAACAGTGATACCCAAACTACCAAACCGAAAGGTTGGCACAAAATAAAGAAAATACTCCCCACGACACCATACACACACACAAAAATAAAAAAAAAATTGCTCAAAATGTATCTTTACCTACGTTAGGGTTGTCACTTTATGTTCCCTAATGGATTACTACCAAGGTAGTTAACATTTTTGCGTTCATGAAATTGGATTATAGAATCTACTTGGAAAAGGGAACGGACCTTTACTTCTTTGTACAACATGATACCATTGCTAGTCAACATGTTGTTGTTGTTTTTTTTATAAAGGAAGTCTGGCTGTTTAAAAAAAAAACAAGAACAACACAATATAAATAGAATTTACGCTGTTTTTTTTTTTTTTTTTTTGAAGTGTAAAGAGAAAATTCAAATATCCCAATAATTTAATCTAAGTACTAGATCTACGATGTTTCAAATCAAATAGTTTCAGGTCAGTTTCATTAAGTTTTTGTATCTTTTCCATCAAAACACAAGTGTGTGAATGTGAATTAATAGGGCCCGCAGATTGAATTGGGTACCACTGGCTTAGAACAAACAAACAAAACCCAAATCTGCAGTTTAAGTTTTAAAGCCATGGGAATGGGAGCATATAACAGCACAAACTATGCCAGCAGCTGGATTTCAATGCCAGGCATTGTGCAAAACGTAGAAACGCGGATGTGGCCAAGTCAAGACAACTTGTTTCCATGAACTCCCACTTCCCCCCCCCCTTGCACTTACGAGGAAAGCTTTGCGCTAGCAACTTGTTCTCCCGTTTAATTCACTAAAGTGAATAACTCATCTGACGAAGGCAACAGAAAATAAACGTAATACTTGGGAACGAAAAATTATTATATTGCTAACGAAACGCACTAACCATGAGATATATCAACTGTTAACCCACCGATAGTGACTGAAATAATAATAATATAAAAAAAAAACAGACTACGTTGGGTAGGTCACCTTGAAAGAATGTCAGATAACAGAGGAGCGAAAATTGTATACAGACAAAAAACAAAAAAAGGCAGGCGACCCAAAGGCAGACCCCGAATGAGATGATCGATGATATGGAGGCAAATCCTCAACAGCTTGGGGTTAGGGCGTGTAGACGAAAGGCCCACGAGAGATCTGAATGGAGGGATGTGTTGAAGCAGGCCAGAGCCCTCCATGGGCTGTAGCCCCACAGGGATGGATGGGTGTATAGGATAAACCATCTACTTCCAAATCTTCCATCGGAATCTTCGAAATATTAAGTTTACCTTTTCCTAAGTTAACTTTGAGATGAGAAGCACGCTGAAACAGTTTATCTTTATCGTAAATGGAAATGTCTGAATAGCTTTGACATAACCCCCTCCCAGCCTAACCTTCACTTGAGCTTCTCTGGCCTCTTTATATCTGTATATAATTTTTTTACAAAGCTTATATCAACTTTCTCCGTGTAAAGATACAGTGTATCCTTTCTCCTACATACAGTCTCATATCCAGATGAAAGTTCGAACAATTATTAATTGGTGTAGACAAGACATGGATCAGTTTTTAAAAAATTAACCAATTAGTCACCTACTGCTAATTAATTATTTTGTTTGATTGGCATAGACAAGACACGAATCAATTAAAAAAAAAACTATTTGCCAATGCCTGATTCCAACAAGGGAAATTTATCCTTCAGTATTCACGGATACGGCTAAATATGTAGAGTTTCGTCCCCTTAGATAAATGAACACGTTTATTTCTCCCCGACTCAATTATTTATTGTGCCTAACAAAACACGAAACATTAACAAATAATCAACTAGTCAACTAATTATTGGTAATTGATTATTTTGATTGATAACGAATAGTGGAAATAACTTCTACATTATTGAGATGTATAGTTACAAATGCGGAGTAATTCCCCTTATATAGGAATTGTTAAAAAAGGTGGGGTTTTTTTTTTATTATTTTGCTTCTTTGTGTGTGTAGACAATTAAATTTACAAATCATTTGGCCTAAGGACGCTTATCAAATATAGATCATAACTAAAGCAAACAAAAAAAAAAAAAGGGGGGGGGGTTGAAACAAAATGCATGGAATATGAATATTGCTACCTAGTAGGCTTTCTAACCGCAACGACGCGTTGGCCTCATTGTTAGTGGTGAGAAGAATAGAAATCACCAGCAACAAAGCTTACTAACCCGGATCTAGACAAGGCCAACATGTCAACAACAGTTCTACCGATTGACTGGTAGGCCTATTATCTCCAACTGACGAGATTCGATCGTCTTTGTAGGTCGGTAGCCTTTCCAAATCTCGAAACCCTCCCCCCCCCCCCTTGATACTTAAAAAATTACTATTTTGGTTTTTAAGGTCACGGCCTCGTTTTAACTCTCATAGGAAGTTTGTGGTACACCGTAACCCAGAGTATGCCTTAGGACGTTGACAGGGCACTCCACAAATAAAGGGAAGCTGGATCTAGCCCTGTGTGTAGACCTGTTTTCAGAAGAGATTATTATTATTCCAAGGTCAAAAAAAAAAAAGTAAAGTTCACCTCTCAGACCTTGTGGTCTATAGGGCAGATGATGTAAAGGTCATCTGATTCTGCGGCCAACGGTTAACGAGGGTGTCATGTGGCCAGCACAACGACCAACCGCCTTTACTTTTCCCCAACTAATGTCAGGTACCCATTAGAGCTGGGTGGACTCAAGAGGCGCACAAGGATTCCGAAATAAAAATCCCAGTCTTCACCGGGATTCGAACCCCGGACCCCAGGTTCAAAAGCCAAGCGCTTTACCGCTCATCCACCGCGCCTCCTCCAAGGTGAAAAGGCTTGGGGAATAGTTCTGGAGAAACAAAGGAGAGGGGACAATGTATTTTGAAATAAAAGCCGACGCTGAACTCAGCGATAAACCAAAGCTAGAATCATAATGCAACTTATATAAAGATGTATGCTACTAAAGGTACGGATTATTCACAGGGGAATACATTCAAAGACCGTATCACAAACTAAGAGATGAGAGACAGCGTCAATGGAGCGATTGGACCCCATGATGACCTGCTAACTATTGTAAAAAAAAAACAAAACAACAAAAGCAAGCTTGAACTCTATGGCCATATTACAAGATCCTCGGGGCTCGCAAAGACCTTCCTTCAGGGAACAATTCCACGAAAAAGAAGAAGAGACAGACAGAAAAAGCGATGGCAGGACAACATAAAAGAATGGACGGGCCTGCCATTGAAATAGGTTCTAACCAAAGCAAAAGACAGAGAGGAATGGAGAAAGACGGTGTTGTGTATTTATATTTCTTGTTGTGTGTTGTGAACTGATCTGTTCTAGTGTGTCAAAATGTCATGGTGTCCTGGTCAGCTTGTGTGTGTGTGTGTGTACTGTGTTATTGTGAACTGTTTGGTCATTCTTGTTCAATAAAACCTAGAGTCTAGACATGCCTTCTAGTTGTGTTACATTAGGTTACTACAGACGGTCGACGAGTCTTGCACGGTGCACCAACGGCCCAATAAGGGATTAAGGGATAGACAAAAAAAAAAAATACATTCTTGGATGAACTCATCGAACATACTAAATAAAAAAAAAAGGACTTAAAATTGCGTGCTCTCTAACATGGGCATTGGAATAACCACGTTTAAGTTTCAACTTTAATGATAGCCCCCACCCAGCACGGTTTGTCACCTGTCGAAATGTGATTGGAACAGAATCGAAAGGTTGTGAAGCATTGTAACTGACAACGATTTATAGCCCCCCCCCCCCCCCAACAGTTTCCAGCGGTTTTAATGACAGTCTTACCTTATCATTAACAATATTATATTTTGTTTTTAGAGTTCGCATAACTGCTCTATTTGTTACCCAACATTCTTATAGATAACAAAAAAACATTAAACTAAACCAGCGGAATTACTACATTCCCACACGGGCTATTTTTTCAGTGGCTTTGTGTTACATAGACATACACTGTCACTGGTATTAATGACAAACGTCAGGCTGTTGTTTGTGTCGTGACACGCTCGTCAACATATATAAGCTGATCTACAGGAATCCTCAACCCTTACATTCTGGTGCATCGTATCCGCAAGTGTTAAATACACCCAAGTCATGGAGGTGTTGACCAAGATCAAGTTACTTAACCGGTATTAACAAGCCAAATTTAAACTTGTCTTAAAACTATATTTGATAATAATGTACAGGTTATTTTCCTTATTCGATATCAAACAAAATGATTAATTACCAATAATTAATTAACTGATTGAGTAATTTTATGTATTGGATCTTGTCTTGTTAGGTGCATTAATATATGTTTTCAGTGTCAACTTGTCTTGTTAGGTGCTTTAATATATGTTTTCAGTGTCAAATTGTCTTGTTAGGTGCTTTAATATATGTTTTCAGTGTCAACTTGTCTTGTTAGGTGCTTTAATATATGTTTTCAGTGTCAACTTACGATTGGAGACTGCGTGGGGAAGAAATAACATTAACAATTATTTAGATGGACTAAAACCAATGTGTCCATATCTGTGAATATAAAAGTATTAGCTTCCTTTCTTGCTATTACTGAGTAAAAAAAATAAAAAAAAATTACCAGTAATTAATTGACTAGTTTGATAACTTTAAAAAAAAATTGATTCCTATCTTGTCTTTGTCATTGAATCATTGTGCCAAGTTTCAGCTTGACCCGAGAAGTGATGTGGTAGAAATAACATGTACACACTTTTTTACCAGACAGAGGGAGTTGATAGAAGCTTTGTAAAATAGAGAGTTTACTGTTTATAATCAAGATACATGCCAGAATACAAAACTAGCACGCTTGCGGAGTATCCTATAGGCTGACTTACAAAAAACATTTTACGCGAAATTTAATGCTTAAGAAAATGTCATAACGGGTCGGTGTTTATATTTGAAAAACTCATCTCAGAACGATAACCCATTACCACTTCCTCCAATAACAGAGCTTAGAAAAAAAAAAAAAAAACACAACCCTTCAAGTTAACATTGAAAGTCACGTTTGACACTTATACATCCCATACTCTTATAAGTTATACTACCCCTACACACACACACACACACACAAAGGACCACATCCACCAATTGTAAATAAACACATTTAGCCACGTCATAATATTGATAAAATAGTGAAAAATACGTATTGCGTAAATTGTATGGAACATATAGAGAAAATGATTGTTTACGTTTGGTGAATGGGGTCCATTCGTGTTCAAACTTATGAAACGCCATGCGTTTTTCTAGATGGCCGGTCAGACAACAAATTAAGACCACACGCAGCAAGGGAGGTATATATATATATATATATATATATATATATATATATACACACACACACAAGAAAACTGGACCCCGAGCATAAAGCTCTATGTGAATTATGGGATTTCTCTCTGGATAAATCAACTTTCATTTTACAGTTAGCTTTAATCGATCATATCATCATATTTACAATCATATATAAAATCAAGCCGCTCACATGAATATCTGTTAGATCAACCAGAAGATCTTCTATGTAAAGGTCTAGACTAGGTCAATCGAAACTTTTCAGATCGATCTTAACATTTAGAATTTTAGTAAAAATCATTATTTCATATTTGTGAAGCAGTCTGGGACGGAATCGCTAGTCAAATCGTCAGAAATAATGATATTATTCTGAAATTCAGTAGTTGTTTTTTTTTTTTTTTTTTTTTTTTTGGGGGGGGGGGGGAATACCGAATATGACTTTGTATTATTTACACAATGTCTAATGACAGAAACGATGTTAGTATAATCAGAACAAATGATGAAATGTACACAAAAGCAAACTGCAGATTGTATTCAATGATTGTGTACAAAGAGGAGCGCTTGTTAAATCTTCTCTAATCTCAAAACCAGGACACAGGAGCCACCGAATTGAATTTTTAACATTGTAAACACGTCGCTTACCTGCAACAGCCACTACGAAATGCAGAGGCAGAACCCTCCCCACCCCAACATTTACGTTTAAACTGCTCTTCAAAAACATTATGTTGACATCACCCCCTCCCCTCACTTTCGTCAGTCCAGTTGCCTGTACGGCTTTCATTTGCAAGGCGATCTCTTGAACCATCTCACACACGCACGTTACCTGTTGCTTCTAACAAATTTATTGGTTGCATCAAGCGAGGATGTAGCAACCCATGGGTCTCAAAACAGCTGAACGCAGTCCCACCTAACGCTAATTCTAACTAGATCTACTGAGTATTGCTTAAAGTAGTATTCCTAGTTTTGTTTCACTGTAAAGATACTATTTGTGTACGTCTCTATAAGCACTGACCGGAGTGTTAAGCAAAATGAATATCGGTACACATCGCCGCTCCAACGAAAACAGGCCCACCTGTTTGAGAATCACTGAGCATTCACTCAATGTAGGTCACCATTTTCGCCTTCTAAGCCTAGGCCTAATAGGATTTAATTACAAACCACGCCCACATTTCATGACAGAACGTTTTGTTTTCCCATTAAATCTAAAGTTACGTATCAAAGTCACTAACGCCAGAGCAAAGACAAATCTCACGAATGCGAATAAAGCAGTTGTATGTTTCACAAAGCTATATCTATAAAGCGCAGAAAGGTTTCGACATTTTCATCAAGCATATAAAGGTATCAACCACAAGCTACCTATAACCACAATCATAGCGCACTCCTCCCCCCCCCCCTACAAAAGGTTAATTTCAAGCAAGATGGCCTGCGATCACTCACAGCCAATGCGCGAGATCATGCTTGTCGCCTGTATATGGTCAACATAAACATCGCATGATTTTCAACAAAAAAAAATAATAAAAAAAAAAAAAAAAAGGTTACGATAACACTGGAGTTCTGCTGTGTGTATAGGCCTACTACTCAGGGTGTGATTAAGTGATCATCTTTATTTATATGATGGGGCCTTAAGGATAAGGGGTTTGGCAAAGAGCCTCTCTCTCAAACCTTTCCACTGGAATAATTCCTACCGACCTTCCCTTCTGGCAAGAATCTCTAAGAGCCACTGGCACGAATCTATTAATATTTAGGCCGCAGTGAAACAAACCACTAATATAAAATCACAGAATCTTGACTCACAATTCCACATGTACAAAATGAGTCAAGATAATATACAACAATGTGCGTTCTCGGTTTGTTTGTTATAGAGATAAATGGTCTCTGTAAACTGTTGCAAGCTGGTACACCAGAAAACACACAAATAAGTAAAACAACTAGTTTCAGCACTGAATTCTAGATCTATCTATATATGTATCAATTAATCATTCTTCACCTTAGTCTATAGGCCTATAGACATCTATAGATTTATATCTATATCTATATAAAGATCTACAGATCATTTATTTATAGTCGATAATAGTCTACAATCAAAATAGACTGAAACGAAAAAAAAAAAAAGGTACACATCATTAATATGATACATTATACAATTGTCAATCTTGATTTTCAAATCTTACTTTTACTTATTGACGGCGTATCCATGTCTATGATCCACAGATTGAGTCTACTTCATATAGCCATACATGCATGTACCGTCTAAAGACAGTATGACCATATCTATCAAAATATCATTATAATCTCGTCTTTCGGTCTAGATTTCAGACTATACGAATAGGATGAAGACCGAAAATCTAATAAAATTATCTAAATATAGATTTAGCTTCCTCGAGAAAAGAATCAGATATTCTCACGAAATAATAAAATAGATGAGATCTAGCAGAAGAAGAAAAATCAAGATTCTTAAACTATAATTGTGCACTTTTTATAGCAAGCAAAAGAAATCCAACACAACCGATAAGCAACGACCATCGGTAACGAATGCTGGGACGAGAAATGTGACCTAGTTTCGATGTATGCTGTCGTCTGCCATAGGTTATAAGATGTGCATTGGCCTACTTTAAGACTAACGAAGCATACTTGAACTAAGTTATGTTTTATATTATCATAATTGTTGGAAGGGGGATTGTCTAATAGGCTACTTCAAACACTTGGATCGTAAAGACTCCAAAGAAAGTAACTTCGTAGTTTTGAGCTTTGTTGAATGACTATTAGGGGTGCATCTCACAAATTAACGATAGTAATTGTATTGCCTACTGGAATTGAAACTCTCCATACCAGTGTGAGAGCAACTAATAATTTGGTTCATCATTTTAAGCATTTTATTGAAAAATTAGACAAGATTTGTATATATAGTAAATTTATAAACTAATTTATTGATTGTATACCTACTCGTCCTGTAGATCTAAAGCTAACACACCTACAAACCAAATATATATTACACAATTTATTCAAAATTGAAAAAAAAAAAAAGTAGTTGGGGATTCTTATAGAATGGCAGCATAAATATGTCTATATTTGACACATAAAAGAGCTCCATTGATCTTATGTTCATGTCTCTTAAAGATTTTCACTGGTTTTCTTGATAAGTTCAGGGTAATCCAAAACTTATAATCTAAAGTTTTAAGTAAATTCATTTTCACTATAACAAAATTATATGAAAATTGTTATAAATGTAAAATATTGAACATACTAGCAATTTTTTTTCTGGAGGAAAGGAAATTTACTTTTTAATAATTCAATTAAAAAATAGTAAACAAGCTATCTTTGGGTTGAGAAACATTAGACAGACTTGAACTACATTTTTCTTCCTAGAGAGACTTAAAAAAGTTAACTTTTCATAGTAGTAGACAGGTCTAAATAGTTTTTACAATAGAGTGCAATAAGAGCTTTAGTGTCATTTATGACTGTATAGAATTAGGCAGGTTTAATCTACATCAGGTGTATAGCTTTAATCTAGTCAAGAAATAGAAGTAGATCCAAGATGGCTAGAGGCTCTAGAGTAGACCACTAAAGCCTAATCATGACTCAAGATCTAATATAATATTACAATCATCTAGACCTAAAATCTATACTTAGATCTAGTTCTAGATAATGATTACAATTAAGGATGAGATATATATATGTTACCAGCAAAGTGCATGCATCTTATAGAATACTTTTTAGTTGGGAACTTTACTTCTTCATTTACTATTCCCCTAGGCCTTCTATAGAGTGACTAGTTCTGTGTCATTGTCGAAAATGTCTTATATTTAGAAAGACATTTATAAATTAAATATAAATGAGTAAGAAAAAACACAAACACAAAAAAACAACATGATTTCTTATCACTAAAATTACTTCAGGGCCCATGTCTTAATTCCCTATATATATAATAATATAAATATGCTAATAATGCTATTTCAATGTTAAAAAAATAAAAAAATTCTTAATATCAACAAACTTTCCAAGTAATTTAAAATCGTAATATGATATTTTAATATGCATTAGTAAATTATAAAATTGTTTACTTACATCTAAGTAGAATAAAATGAGAAATTTAAAGATACCAATACACTGAACAGAGGGTAAAACCTCTGACTCTTCAACACGCAACAGAAAAAAAATGCTCTTATTTTGAAATAGTGTTGCTAGTTTCCTCTTTAATACAAAATCAATAAATTATAATAATGTGCTAATGAGAATGAGTTGTCTTAACTTTTATAAATAAATAGAATAAAAAATCTGCAAATAAAAGCAAAGTCCATAAAATTCTATTGTGCACGTTTTAATTGCATTTCCCAACTTTTCGTATAAATAATCTTATGTTGAGAAATAACCTTGGGAGACCCACTAACTGACCACTTAGTAACTACTGACTTAGCCTTAGCTGGAAATTTCAAGTATTCTAGACATCTATTCTATAGAATGCTGTATTTCGAATATAATGAATATGGACATTATGCATATGGTTATACAGCCTTTGCAAGTATCACTACTATAATACTTTTTAATAGTTAATATAGTTTATAAAGGATATTTATTTATTTTATGATACATTATATTATAATACAATAATATACATGTAAGTATAATACAACAACACTACTACAAGTAACAATAAATAGAGTCTACCAATGACTATGAATCTATGATTTATGATTATAATAGGCCTAGATCTAGAAATGTAGATCTATATTTTATTATATAGATCTAGTAATTACTTAGTCTTAGTCCTTCCTAGATACCCCATACACCCCTAGTAGATCTAGATTCTAATTCTATTAATAATATATATATGTAGCTCTATTTATAGATTATAATCAATAATAATCTATAAACTAAAATACTTAATTATACTTAATATAGATCTAACACTAGTAAAACTGTAACATATAGAGAAGAGATGCAGACACTAGCGCTTGACTATGTCTATGACGTCTATGAGGTCAGGACAGATGACAGAGTCACAGACCAGTCAGTGCAGTGCATTGAGTTGGTTGAGATGAGTGATGACAGACACTGATGAGACAGTCACAGTGTCTTTTTGCTTGTGAGGCAGTAGGTCTAGTCACTAGTCAGAAGTAGTCACATTCTAATGAAACATATAGATTATACTTTATAGATCTATTATTAGTATTATAATCATGATAATTCATTAAAATTGATTGATCATTAATGATAGATTCTAGACCTAGATAGTCCGACTCAATATACTTACAGGTAACAGAACAGTCACACTCACAGTTAAATAACAGTGACTGAGTGAGTTGAGTACTCAACAGCTACACTAGTGACTAGTTACAGTAACAGTTACACTCAACAGTAAGTTACAGTTACACTAGTTACAGTTACATTACTGTGATTACACTACAGTGGCCGCCTTGTTTTGTGGCTTGGGCCTGGGCCCAGCCTGGGGTGCAAGAGCTCGATTACAATCGAGACTTTGATTGAATTTATATAATGAATATTTTAAAACTAACCTTCAATATTTCCTGTAAAATCCTCTTTCCTATTGAAATTTTTCTTTAAATCAACATCCACATTATCAATTAAGTCCTCCGAAATTAATATCATCTTTAAAACACATAAGTCGTCGCCCAGAAGTTTGTTTGTGTAAATGGGAAATGTGCGTCACTCCCGGAAGTATTAGCGATTGGATAAACTTTCGAATCACGTGGTACAGGGGATTCCCCTGGTTAGAAACACGAAAGGTTCTAATTTTGTTTTTAAATAGACACATATTATCATTACAAATATTATTTTTCACAAAACATTGCAATCACCATTGATATTTATTATTGTTAAGGCTTCAAGCTTTAAGAAAAAAAAGACTGCTTTTTTCCATTCCTTATACTTAAAAAGAAATGAAATTGTCTTGTGGAAGATATATTATGGTGGGTCCAAATGCTACCTAGTGAGAAAAAAAAAAAAAAAGACAGCAGAGACCGTGAAATAAGTAAGATAGTAGACCATTACAGCGCTACAAGTTTTCGACCGGTTAACGTTCTACGCAAAAGTAATGACCAGATAATGTACAGCGCATGACTTTTTTTTTTTTTGAGCGGGTGTGTAGACGCGCTAGACAATTCATTCTCGGTAGACTTATATTCGTGTGATTACTTTTGATAATGTAGGATACCGTGAAAGGTGAAGATTGTCTTGGCGACCCCGTTTTGGAGCTCCGAGTTCTGTTGATGTTTTAGAGCAGGGGTGGGCAACCTACGGCCCGCGGGCCACATGCGGCCCGCCGAAGTGTTTTATGCGGCCCGCGAAAGCCTAAATAAATCATTATAAATATCTATAGAAATTATTGAAACTTTTGATTCTTATCACTTGTAATGAAGAGGCTAAAGAAACATTGTCTCTAAATGTCTTCCTAAGAGTTTTATTACAAAAAAAAAACAAATATTATATTTAATAGCAATACTATATAAATTCAGTAAAAGACATAAGCCCTGTCCAGTATTTATTCAATGCTTTGGAGAACTGTGTTGAAAGAGTTGGGTGGGCTTGTACAAGGGTAACAACTGATGGAGCTTTAACTGAGAAAAACAACCGTTTTAATAAAATAAAGAAAATATCCCAACCATAAACTAGTAACTGGAAAGTTTATTACAAGGCTACATTAAAATAACAGAATTTTATTGGATACATAAGAAATTACTACTTTGCTAAGGGACCGTCCAAAGGCGTAGTCAAATTATGCATCTGCCAAGGTCCATAGTTGTTAAAGGGCTACAGGAACCACAGCTTAAAATCACAGATAAGGAATAGTGAAGCTTGTACTCAATGTTATTGCTCGAAGTACACTAGGTCTTTAATAAATTGCAAAATTTTAGTTTTTTTTCCCTTTATTTGGTATATTCTTATTTAATTCGGGGCCACCAAATTCACTTCGTCGATGGCATCCAATTAGCCAAGGCCGGTCCCGACTGGCAGTTCCGAAAAGTATGTGAAGATTTGGAAATAAAACATTCTGATGTATGGTAACACAGTTGTATTCACTGGCCAATCAGACAGACTTCATGTTTATCATCGGAAGCATTGTAATTTGTTGTTTGCACATAACATGCATGTGCATCCTAAATCCTTTCACACACACATATATATATATATATATATATATATATATATATATATATGTATGCGGCCCGCCTAGTCCCCAAATTTCTTTAATGCGGCCCTCGGTTGAAAAAGGTTGCCCACCCCTGTTTTAGAGAAAAGTTAACACAATTAAGATGAAAACAATTTTTTAAAACGAAAAAAATAAAATCTGAATATATGAAAAAAAAAAAAAGAAAAAAAAATATTAAAAGAACGAAATCCAAAGTTTTAATTAACTGAACGATTAAATAACGCGAACAATTATGTCAGAATATGATATGAGAACACAATGAAAGGTCAAGGTCCCCTCACCCTTATATAAATTTAGGGTCCCATGTTTGTAAAATGGTGTACATGTTTCGGATGTTTACAGATTTGAAGATAATTTACTTGTTAGTCTAAACCTCCCGCAGGACGACAGGGGATGGGAGCGGGCAGGGTTTGAACCCGGGACAAACGATAAGTCCGAACGACAGTCCAACGCGCAAGCCGCAAGACCAGGCAGCCATCCGTGTTTTCAAGTAAGTGGGCCTACTCCCACCTTGCACTTTCACGCCATCACATTATGTCTTTGTATCACATCTACAGCTTTGAGGTTCCAATCTGATCTGACATACGTGCCCTCCTCTTTATGGGCCTATTTGACCAGCTTATAGAGACAGAGAAAGCGATAGGAAGACAGCATAAAAGAATGGACGGGCCTGCCATTGAAAGAGTTTTTATCTAAGGCAGAAGACAGAGAGGAATGGAGAAACACGGTCGACAAATCTTGCATGGTGCCCCAACGGTCCAAGAAACTAATGGATTATATAGGTAAAGGTAAAAGGTCGAGGCACCTTCAAAACAAAACAAAAATAACAATAAGACTTATAGTAAGGTTGATTTAAATGTGAAAACTTATCTGTTAAATTATTATTTATGATACTCTTTAAAAGCTGATGTTATGTGTTAATATTCTTCACCTTTTTCTCTTGATACACTTGTTAGCCTACCTTATCGCTGCTATTATCATATATGTTACCTATTATTTACTAATAACAAACAACTTTGATTATATATTAGTTAGGCCTACTTAGTAGATCTAGACTCTAATTCTATAACTAATATAGATCTAGATTCTAGAGATAACAGTGCAGATCTAGACTATGATATGAGGTCACGATTGACCAGTCACTGCTGTACATTCGTATATGTTATTGTGGAAAAAAATAACTGCATAGATTTTTGTTCTACCATTTGCCTATATTATCTCTCTCTCTTTTTTTTTTTTTGTAAAACAATAGGCTACTAATCCCAATAGGCCTAAGTAGGCCTATAGGCTACTCACACACATAGCCTACAAGTCTTGGTCTAATTAAAAAAAAAAAAAAAAAAACAACAGTAACGCGCTAAGGAGAATAAGTTATAAATATTCTTTATGAACAAGATTAAAACCCATATAAAATAAACAATTTTGAAATCAAGTTGCGACATAATGGCAATACAAATAATAATCTAAAATCTTAGGTGGATAAAAACTTGAATGCAGGGCCGGTCTTAAACCACTGCAACCTATGCGGCCGCAGTGGGCCACGCACTTTCAAAGGCCCCGCGAAGAAGTTGTCATCTTATCTTATCTTATACAATACAGACTTTACTTCAAAAAAAAAAAAGATGATTAGGCCTACGTCCTACGCGTCATGCATTCAGTCATGCATATTAACCAGTCATTTATGGATGTCATTCAATATGGAAAACGCCAATCCTACTAGCAATTCAAAAAGTTCAAATACTTAATTTACTTTAAAGTCACTGGCATGCAAATATAGATCAAAATCTATCTCGACATCTTTAAAAAAAAAAGCGATATTTTGCTAGTCATAGCCCTATATAGCATACTAGTCGACCGGCGGCATAGCATACGCCGCTATTTTCCAGGGCAGGCCTTAGGCACTGCAACATATGCGACCCCAGTGGGTCCCGCACTTTCATTGGACCCGTGCTGATTTTTAGGTGTATAAATTATGAAATTGAACCATTTTATAAAACATAACAGATTTCCCGCGTTCTCTTGATTTACCAGGAGCCACCTGGAAATCTCCTGAAATGTTATTAAATGCTATGCCGCCGGTCGAAAAAGTCCTGGAAATTTCCGGACATTATTAAAATCTTTTTAAAGTAAAAAAAAAATATGCTATGCTATTTTGTGAATGAAAATATATTTCCCATTCACACCATGATGCGCCATGAGATCTTCCCATTTGCTTGTTATAAGTAAAGCGATAGCGTGAATTCATGAATGAAAAATACTATGAATGGAGCTAACAAAATGGCTAATTGACCTTAATTTACGCGATATTAAGAATATAGATGCACTCATGTAACAATGCTTTAGAAAAACAAATTTGAATGTTAATTTTATTAAACGGACTATAATTAGTATGTTCATGTGCTAAAGCATAAAACTATCTTTGCGAGGAGAAGTTCTATTATCTTAAGAGTTGAATTCGAGTTTTAGATCTAGATCTAGGAATAGAGAGATTAGTTACCTTTCGTAATCATGTCTGATGAACGAATATGCGTAATTTGTGATAATAATTAAAGTACTTCTAAAGTCAAACCTGAGAGTAGACTCTATCTGTGTATTGTTGTTCTAGTTTCAATAGTCATACGACACAATAATCTTAAAATACTTATTTTTCTTTGTCATAATATTAAAAGAAGAAGAGAATTATATAGGCTACACCACATTCATTCACAAAATAGCGTTGCGCCGCATGCTATGCTATTTTGTGAATGAAATAGTGCGGATTGGGTCCATGCACACCGTGGTGCGTGCGCGATGGGATCTTCCCTATTTACTTGTTGTTGTTGCATGTTGCCCGTCTGACCTAGTTCTTTGAGGAATATATATAGCATATAGTATATATATATATATAGTACCTAGGCCTAAATTTAAAAGGCAGATCTGAATGTTAATCGGCTTTTTGTTGCGAATTTAAACTACCTTCTCCTGTAGATGGCTCGTAAAATTTTCATTTATTATCCTTATCAAAACCAAAGAATAGGCCCCGCGCAATCCGTATCGCACAGGGCCCCTTAATCTGTAAGACCGGCCCTGCTTGAATGACCTGAATTCGAATTTCAGGCTCAAGCTGACACACTAAACACTATTTCAGGGAATTGCTTATGAAAATAGATTTTATAGTTGTCTATTGTTAGTTTAAAATTTAAAATCTGTCTCTCTACAGAGTATAAAGGGAACTCATTCAACTTATACCACCACATAAATCAGTACAATTTCTTTCCCTTGTTCTATACGAAACAAACTAATTAATTACCAGTAGTTAATTAAGTAACTGGCTATTTTTTTAAATTGATTTTTGAGTTGTCATGTAAAAGAAAGAATTGTGCAACATTTCAGCTTGATCCAAGATTGGGTGTGGGAGAAATAACGTGTACAAACTTTTTACCAGACAGACAGAGTGAGTTGATATTTTCTTAGTAAAAATACATTGGATTCTGATACGTACAGTGTTTTACTGGACTACGCAAACCCAGTTAGATAAAAAGTACGCATACTAATCAAAAATTGTATCGATCGTTTGAAAGACGTTTAAATTAATAAATAATAAATGTCTGTGACATTTAACGCCAAAACGACCTCCGCGCCAAAAAAAAACAAAAAACAAAAAAAAAAAAAAGGTCGCAAAAACCTCCCGCGTAGGTCCAGTTGGAGAGTGGTGAGCCCTATAGCTTACGATAATGTAACAGCCATATTCCGACTAACGAAACGGATATTTGTTTTACTGTTGTCTGTCTGCGGCACTTTACGTCTCGAGAGATGATCTTTTACCTTTGCAACTTCCTGTGTGACTAAAAACGCCAATCCTTGATACAAAACTGCAGTCACAGGTTGGGCATCTGTAATCACCAGGCGCCGTTGCATTTTCACCCTTCTTTCTGCTTCTGTTGTGAATGGCATCCGCAATCGGGGACACTTCCTTTATGCTCTCTCTCCATGTTGGATCTATCCAGCGCCACTTTTCCCCAGCTGCTAATGTCATTTGAAGAGCTTCATGTCGCATTTGCATAACTCCGTATATCGTAGAAGTGGGCGACCAGCGGCTCTCCTGCCTTCTGTTATATCGCCAAACAGAATGTCTTTACTGTTGTAATCAATGCAGAACTAACTCGAAACAGTTTTCTCAATTACAGTTTCTAAATAGTCCATTAGAAACAGCTTCCCACATACATCAGTAGTGGCACATTTAGACATCACTGTTGGAACTTTCAGACATCACTTGTGGAACATTTAGACATCACTTGTGGAACATTTAGA
>JADKLZ010071522.1:20167935-20179829 GCA_021533235.1 Biomphalaria straminea
AACATTTAGACATCACTTGTGGAACTTTTAGACATCACTTGTGGAACTTTTAGACATCACTTGTGGAACATTTAGACATCACTGGTGGATCATTTAGACATCACTAGTGGCACATTTAGATATCACTGGTGGAACTTATAGACATCACTAGTGGCACATTTAGATATCACTGGTGGAACTTTTATGCAACATCAGATAGATACGCTCATGACGTAATTCTTTTCTACTTTGAAGGAGCATCGGTAATTTCTAAGATAGTGGAACTTTTAGATATCATCACTAATGGGACTTTTAAACATTATCACTAGTGGAACGTTTAGACATCATCACTAGTGGAACTTTTAAACTGCATCACTTGTGGAACTTTTAGACATCACTAGTGAAACTTTTAACAAAATCACTTAACTTTTTTTTTTATCTATTACTAACTTCTTGTATAATAGTAATAAATAAACGTCATGTTTAATGTTAAAAGTTATTGGTGCTTTATTTTTTTTATTTTTTTTTTGGAGGACATCGAAATGGGCTTCCGCACCAGGCATAGTATACTCTTGCTACGCCACTGGCTTTGGCCTTGTGAGGTAAAATATGACATAATACTCTTTTAAAAAGAGTTAAGAATAAGAAAAATTGGTAAGTAGTAGTGTGTGTGTGTGTTTGTGTGTGATTAAGCACCATAACCAGGGGCGGACTGGCTATATATTCGGGCAAATGCCCGGTGGACCTATAGCCAAAGGTTTTATAATGCTCTCTTCTAAGCGTCGTGTTCAAAAAATCGTTTACAGTTCAATACTAATTTCATCTAAAACATTTTTCTCAAAATAATGTAGACAAGAGGCTTCCGAACAGAGGGACCCCAGATTCGAATCCTGGTGAAGACTTGTATTTTATTTCGGGATCCACCCAGCTCTAATGGGTACCTGACAATGGTTGGGGAAAAAGTGAAGGCTGTCGGTCGTTGCTGGCCACACGACACCCACGTAAACCATCATTTTCCACATTTATCTCAATTTACTGACATACATCCGTAGACAGTGCTACCTGTAGGTTTCATCCTTTTAAAAATTAAGAAGATGCATAACGGCTGTATTATGTTATGCATTATCCCATAGCCCATATTATTATTATATAAAATGTATAGGTCGGAGTGTAAAGAAATACCCGGGCCGATTTTGACATCCAGTCGCCCCTGACCATAACCCAGTAATCTTCATCAACATCTGTCTACTGAGTGAGAACCACTTGTTGGCTTTGCGAACGTCAAGGTTTCCAAGTGAATCTGTGAATAGTCTGGTCCAGATATGCCTGCGCATAATTTGTAAGATAAAAATGATATGACTTCCCATGAGCACGCAGTCACGTGATATAGTGCTTTGAATAAATGCATTCCATATGTTCATCATCCTTAAACATAAAATCTCAATACAAATAGAACATTTTTTTTCAAATGTAATATGTATTTCAGTTGGTGGGCGTAGAAGATTTACACTCTTTCTCTCCTAATTTGCGATACCATCATTGATTTGACCTCATTACATTAAATTAATGCTGAATTTTATAAACTTTATTTTGTGTTATATAAAAAGAGAATGCGTTCTCCTTTAATTCTGTACCAAAATAAGACATTTTCTGAAAAAAAAAACGACGAAGTTATTGACGCTTGATCATAACAGGGTAGTGAAATAGTAATGAGCAAATTATAGAATTCCGTCAAATCGTGGAAAAATAATTACGGAGAGAAAGAGTTAATAACATCGTGTGTTCTGGGCCGGATTTACCAAAGTGCAAGTTACACAGGGTCTCGTCTCCTTATTTTAAAAGAGGGCCTCTAGATTTCAAAAAAATTAAAACTTAAAACAGAAATGTGCGAGATAAGAAAATAGTATGCTTTTGGATTTATACATATTAGTGAGTGCATTTATTATGAAGCATGTATATGGTAGGGGTCTAAAATAATCCTACCAATGTCATCCACGTAGTCAAATACAGCGCTGGTTGTGTTGTGAAATGCTTTTTCAGCACTCAGCCTCGTTCCAGAAAATGAGGTTAGTAAAAGCCTATTCAATCATTTGGGAAACAAACAAACAAACAAACAAACAAAGTACTGCTTACTCTATTTAGTGTTCAAGTAGTCCAGACTGAAGAGGATGTCAAGTTCATGTTACTACGGCAGCGATTACCAAGGGTGTTGGGTGACCAGCACAACGACCACCTGGTCCTTTAATAATCACGTAGCGTAGAGTTATTAGCTCTAAAAATAGCCACAGTGGTTCTTATAATTTACATTCTCTTGTAGCAACGAAAGGTTATATTTATGTCTAGAATATAAGTTCCTCCTAATAAGATACATGTTATTTGTATCTTTTGATTAATCCGTACAGTTCCAGCGTCAAGAGTTGGACCTCCAGAATCAACCTAAACAACGACCAGTTTAAGCAGGCGCCAGCACACTGCTCGCGTCTAGTGACACCAGTGGCCTAGCTAGGGTGGGGGGAATGGGGGTACACATTCGAAAGCCCTCCGTGCCCCTACTTAGGGGGGAAGGGCAAACGAGTGTTCTATGGTGCTGTATTCCCCCATTAAATATTACGCCACTGGCATGTAACTCTTGCAACTCATGTTGTTAAATAAACTAGTGACCCTGTTGCATATTTTCAACATAGATTAACTCTTTCCGTGCGGGGTTCATCTATATTATTAAGTTATATATTTATTAAGTACATCATCCCATGTCGTGATGTCAATGTCAAAATGCAGGGGTCCTAACGAGGTCAAAATTCCCCCCCTGTTACCTAGCTACGCCACTGGATTATGCCTACATTTGGTTTCATTGTCATCATACTAAATTTAAACAAGATTACAAAGAGTTTGTGTGATACACAAACTCAGAGACGGCCCCCGTCGGAGTCGGATCCCTGTCAGATCCGCCTATTCGCAAGATGTTTCGGATGTTTCTTCTAAGTCCCTGGCTCAATTCCTGTATGCTCCCATCCTTAAACTATCGCAATATTTCTGAAAGAACAGTAAAGGTTAAATCATATTTTCAAAAGCCTTTAGTGTTTTTTTCTAACCGTGACGGACAGACCAACCAACAGACAAAACGCACAAAAATATGCTTGTTTCATTCTAATGGGGGCACTAAACATTTTTTTTTTTTAAAAATCTGATTTTTTTAAAAAAATTAAGAAATTAGTTTAGAATCATGTCATTTCCGGTCTTTACGCTAGTACACGAAAGCCGCTGCTAAAAGTTCATTTTAAAAAATGTGCATGATATCTACGTGTCAGAGGCATTTCTTATAGTAACATTTCCTCCCTTACATTTACGTAATTGTTTTAGAATTGGTGTTTTGTTATTAAAAAATCGCTTGCATAATTAATTTTATAAATTAAACGGTTTGCTTTTACAAAACTAAAAGTAGCCGTTGTACCTAAACTTTTCAAGCCGCATTTAATGGTGAAATAATATTTTTCGTATCTCTTCTAGTTTTGGCGCTCTTAGTCTGACAGACGGACAGACGGACAGACAGACAGAAAGTCATTTTAGAAAATGTGCGTGATATTTACATGCCCAGAGCATTTTTTCTAGTAACATTTCCTCCCTTACATTTACCTAATTGCTTCACAATTGGTGTTTTAGTATTAAAAAATCGCTTCCATAATAATTTTTATAAATTAAACGGTTTGCTTTTAGAAAACTAAAAGTAGCCGTTGCACCTAAACTTTTCAAGCCGCATTTAATGGTGAAAAAATATTTTTCGTATCTCTTCTAGTTTTGGCGCCCTGAGTGTGACAGACGGACAGACGGACAGACGGACATTTTGCACAAACCTAATAGCGGCTTTTTCCCCTTACGGGGGCCGCTAAAAAAGGAGAAAAAATGCACGAACAAACATTTTTGTGACTCCTATGTTTCAACCACGAAAATTCCGAAATCATAGGCGCCCGCAGGGGGGTGCAAGGGGGTGCACTTGCACCCCCCTGGATTCTGAGTAGCCGAATTCTAGCCATTTTTTTTGCACAACAATTAAATTAACTTCTAAGTAGTAACTGAACATGCAGTGCTTCCACTGGTTAATGTAGTAGTAGATTAGCCTAGGTGTATGGAGCGAATGGTCAACCATGTACGAATTGGTTGGGGGGGTCATTTCTTTAATATTGTTACAAGAAAGTGGAAGCTGCTAATTTGATTCATGGGTGACAGCTTGCACCCAGGGCCGGTCCTACAGATTGCGGGGCCCTATGCGAAACGGATTGCGCGAGGCCCATTCTGGGTAGGGATAAGGATAAATTAAGATTTAGTATTTAAAAAAAAATCGTCTTTGCATTTTATTCATGCTTTACTAAGTACAAAATCACAGTCAAATTAAGTTAACGAGCCATCTACAGTAGATAGTAGTTTTCCAACAAAAAGCCGGTGGAAGTGCGGGGCCCTCTGCGTGGCTTAAGACCAGCCCTGCTCAGGACAACAAAAACCAATTCATGACTGAATGTTTTTTTTTTAACTCCATTAAAGACAAAGAGTTTTGAAGCATGTTTCTTAAGATCGTAGAACTCAGTCCAAAATCAATGTCACCTCCAGCCTAATTTCCAAGGACAAATTTCTCAAAAAATTTTCGAATAACTTAAAAAGTAAATGTTCCAGAACATGAGCTAGTGATAGTCAAGGCGTTGGGTGACAACTGTGTAATACAGTTTTTTCCTAAACTGTGTTCCGCCAGAACCCAAATCTTGATAATTGTTCCACGAGCTACTGAAATAATTAGCAAGTAGACGACCGCGTGAATTTCTCTCTGAATAAAAATAAGAAAAGTGTTCCTCAGAATGTGCCTAGTGTTCCGTTAAAAAATGTGGGAAACAGTACATGTACTTTGTACATAATGAATAACAAACTTATATATATATATATAGGCCTATATATATATATATATATATATATATATATATATATATATATATATATATATACATTTAGTAGAACAGTGCATTGCCAAAACCACTTAGGATGAAACCTTTAAGTTCCATATATTCACAATTAGAGTTAACACTGTTCAGAAATCTGAAATTAATTAAGTCACTGTATACGTGACTTGTACTTGCAGAGAATTTACTTAATAGAAATGTATTGGCATTACAGAATAAAGAAAGATAAATTCGTGTATGATTATAGCGTTAATTCACGTATCAAAACGAGTTATTACCAACCGTCAAATTAAAAACAAATAAATAACAAACAAAAACAGACGTTATCTAGTAGAGACTTCCACATAGATTACATATCCTATACTCTTAAGCGAGCAATTCTTGTATATATATTTCTTCTATTTCGAAAACGGCTCTAACGATTTTCTTTAAAATTTCAACGTATCTGCATATTATTGAGAAAAAAATTTTCAGCTCATTGGGCACATCGGGAAAACTCGAGTTCGACCGTTATTTCGATATGAAAATGTCTCAATCTTAAAATAATTTATGAATGAAATGGAAAATTTATGAATGAAAGTTTTCCGTGACGAAAACGGGAAAAACTCTGCTTACGTCACTAGGCTTACCCTAGAACACTAAAATATTTCTTTGCAAACATTTAGAGATATGAATGAAGGTATGTGTAAAACTAAAAGCAGACCATTAATTTTGGTTAGAATAATTTATGAATGAAAGTTTTCCATGACGTAAACGGAAAAAACGCTGCTAACGTCACTAGGCTTACCCTAGAACACTAAAATATTTCTTTCCAAACAAGAACGCGTTTAGAGATACGAATGAAGGGATGTGTAAAACTAAAAGCAGGCCACGGGCTGTAGCACCACTGGGATGGATGGATGGCAAAAGCCGGCATGAACTTCTTATTGTCCGACAGTCAGGCTGGGCAGGACATTTAATTAACCGAGCAAGGCTCGGCCACCTGATATTATATTATTATTATTATTATATTTATTATTACAAAAAGCCGATAAACATTCAGATCTGCCTTCTAAATTTACTATCGACAATCAAAAAATCACTTTTTTTAAAGAGATCAAAATAGATTTAGATTTAGATTTTATTGCCAGTGACTATTAAAGTAAATTTAGTATTTGAACTTCTTGTTTCGGTTAAAATTCGCCTTTATATTTTACTTTTATTAAATGAAATTGACAATGCCTTTTATTTTTTAATTTTTTTTTGTAGGATTGGTGATTTTCATATTGAATGACATCCCGAAATGACAATTTTGTCTGTTTTTAAGGAGATTTGCATCAGTTTTTTGAAGGTTTTTATAATTTTAGGAGATTTTCATGACGTTTTCGTATCTTTTGCAATTTGAAGAATTTCAGAAACCATTTAACAATAATAAAAAAATAACTTAGAATCATTTAATTTAATAATTTACACCTTAATTGTGCACGGGGTCTATGAAAGTGCGGGACCCACTACGGCCGCCTAGGTTGCAGTGGCCTAACACCGGCCCTGTTTTTTTGCACCCCCTCCCCTTGCGAAAAATCCTGCGGGCGTCCATGATTCCGATGTAAATAACATAATATTATAATTATCATTAGAACACACATACGCCTATAATTCGTTGTTGGGTTCTTTATATAAAGTAATATTGACCCGCAACCTAGTGGGAAAAAAAAATCAAAAATTAAACATCAGAATCACTTCTGATGAAAATTTTCATAATGGGGAATGCTGTTTCTTTTCTGATCTGTCTCAACTGTCCACATAATGCTCTTCTGAGATTGTTTAATATTCTTTTCCTGGTACCGAGAAAATTACTCATTGATTTCAGGATTTGTTGAGGTTCGAATCTGGGCAATCAGACTGTCTCTTTCTGACGTATCAGATTTTGACGCATGCGCATTCAAATTGTTTTCTTTTCCTTTAGGCTACTTGTTTATACGGAGGCGCGTTGGCAGAATGGGGGATCCCTGGAACTTCCTGGCTCGAACTTGGGGAAGACTGGGATTTTTTAATTTTGGGATCTTTAGGGGTCCTCTGATTCCACCTAGCTCTAACAATTAACCGTAGAAAGTACACAAGCACACATACAAGAAACATGTACTAACAATTAACCGTAGAAAGTACACAAGTAGGTACACATACAAGAAACATGTACTAACAATTAACCGTAGAAAGTACACAAGTACACATACAAGAAACATGTAATTACAATTAACCGTAGAAAGTACACAAGTACACATACAAGAAACATGTACTAACAATTAACCGTTGAAAGTACACAAGTACACTTACAAGAAACATGTACTGATAATTAATCGTAGAAAGTGCACAAGTACACTTACAAGAAACATTTACTAACAATAAACCGTAGAAAGTGCACAAGTACACTTACAAGAAACATGTACTAACAATTAATCGTAGAAAGTGCACAAGTACACTTACAAGAAACATGTACTAACAATTAACCGTAGAAAGTACACGAGTACACATACAAGAAACATGTACTAACAATTAACCGTAGAAAGTACACAAGTACACATACAAGAAACATGTAAATACAATTAACCGTAGAAAGTACACAAGTACACATACAAGAAACATGTACTAACAATTAATCATAGAAAGTGCACAAGTACACATACAAGAAACATGTACAATTAACCGTGGGCAGAAACAGATGACACGCTTGTTTACATGAAATGTGATCCTGTTGTGATTTATTTTTTAGAAGTTCTGCATTTACGCCTACCTGTTAGCAGAGTTCAGAGTACATTTAAAAATGTGGAATGAAGCATAAAGTAAAGAAACAAATCCTTTTTTTAATGCAGGCCAGATCATATACATTTCAATTATTTCATTTATGTTTTAGTCCATTTTTTTTCATTACACAAAACTAGGTAAGTTGCCCCGCTGAATTAAAAATGCACGCATCTGGTGTCTGATAAGGCGCGATTTTACCTGGCCAAGTTAAAAACAGATATCGGTAACTTATCCTTTGAACAATTAACCTGCAATCTCCCAGGGAAAAGATTAAAATATTTTATTTATTACCGGGTGTTAATTTAATGTAGTCAAAGTGTCTATTACCACTTTTAGCGTATTTCTATTATCAAGTTTAACGTGCTAGGTCGCCAGAATGGGCCTCATTCACCAATTGTAAATAAACACATTTAGCCACGTCATAATATGATAAAATAGTGAGAAATACGTATCACGTGACAGCCTTACGTATTGCGTCATTTGTATAGAACATATACATATAGAGAAAATGTTGTTTCTTTACGTTTGGTGAATGAGGTCCATTGCTACTAATACTTGAAAACAACAGCCGCCTAACGGACGACTTGTGTTGTTTCTTTTTTTTTTTTTTTCTGAAGGCGTTAGTCTCACTGCAAGCAGAGTACGAGATAGCATTCCTTTATCAAAGGTTTCCCGCCAAGTTTTATCACAGACTGTCGACCAAGCTCTCCGGAGACTAAGATAAGCCTGAGGTTTTCGTTGAATTGGTTAGCGTACCATTTCCAGGAAACCAACGTTTTCGATACCGAGGCTCGTATCGAGACACATAATAAAACAATAAATACTTGCATAATGATGCGAGAATTCGGCTGCACATCTACAATATAAAATTCCTGACTACTCATTCATTCACTCATAACAATCACACATTTTTTCACTTTCCATGGACCGTCAAATGCGAAAAATGTAACCTATCGTTACGTGTGGATAGTCTAAGAGCTGAGCCAAAGGCTCTTCGAGCTCTAAGTTTGAAAAAAAACCTGTCTGAATCCGTCCGAGAACAAAAAAAAAACAGTAAAAAAAAAACAAACCTGCGGACCAACAGGCCTGTCTGGGAGCGACCCGAGTCAATGTCTATAGGGCATTGCTGTTTCCAATACCACTGGGTGGTACCGGGGGCCTCCACCATATACCTTCGTTGTACCAAGCTAACTGTGCAGAATCCGCCATTGATGAGACGGTCCCTTGAGGAACAGCGCATGGATTTGTGACTGACTTGTGGGAGCTCTCTCTCAACTCCGCACCGTGAAGGGGCAAGACTCTCGTCCGCCCATGGGCACCCCCACGGGAGTCATATTTGTTACCCTTTCGCCTAGCCACTTCCTCTAGTGAGCCGTTTCCACGAGAGCGCCACGTTGAGGCAGAGTAACGTGCTCCCGACCTATCGTTACGTAACCTGAACCTAGGACAACAAAGCTTTTCAAGATCGAAACCGCTGTGGTTAAATGCGCTAAAAATGATTTAAGCCCTTGTATTATAGTATCTGTTAGTTTCGTTGGAACGTTCCGCTTTAAAACGCCCTCCCAAACACACTTATGACCTTTGAACTCTATGTCGTCTTCAATTGACCTAATTCACCAATCGTAAACAAACAACATTTAGCCACGTGATTTTCTATATCTTCTATACAAATTATGTAATAGATAAAGGCTGTCACGTGATACGTATTTTTCATTGTTTTATCAATATTATAGCATGGCTAAATATGTTTATTTACGATTGGTGAATGAGGTCCATTGATCCTCTGACGAATACGTCTCTCCTTCTATCAACAAAAATCAATCTATAAAGCAGTGGTTCTCATCACACTTTTAAATGGCCCCGAGACTTGTGCTCTATAAGGAGTCAACGTAGTCTTCTCTATCGCTTCCATTAAAGGTGCCCCATAATGGGCATACGATGATACACTTTTGTGCTTGTTATGAGATGCTGCAGAAAGATGCTTTATCTGAGAAACATGTAGGCCTACTAAATTGTGTCGTTTTAAAATTATTTATTGATATGTTTTATAAATCAAATGGCAAGCCTAGTGTTTACGTTTTTTTTTAAATATTATTATTATTATACTGCATGACTGCATGTATGAAATAAATCTAACTATACAGCATTTGTTAGTAAATTAATGTTTGCTTATGACCAATCCTATTAAATGAGTAGTGTTACAAATTTATAGGACACCAAGTAATAAAAGTTTAGTTTACTTTGTTATTTCACCATAAAGAAGGAATTGAGTTTTTACAAGTAGTACGACGATGTAAAAGTAAAGAAGTTAAGTTCCAATTGCAGACTTTGCGATCTATAGGGCATCAGGATCCAAGCACATTTCCTATTGGACGAGGCGCGACGTAAATTCATGGAATGAATGTATAGGCCTACTGTAGTACGAATATTTGTAGAACATAGAAACGCTTAAATAGTGTTACGATTGCTCTCTCTCTACTATCCAGACTCTCTGCAAACTCAATACAGCGAACTTCAAAGAACTGCACAACTCACAGGGCTCAAAGTATCAGTGACATTTTAATACATCAAATGCATTACAAGTGGCAATCACATTAACACTAAAAACATAGCCTTGCTCCGGACTTGACACACCGTGCTGGTTCTGACTTCGCCTCGTACTGGTCACATTGCGAGGTAACGTGAAGTGCTCCGACTCTGACACACTCGCTCTTATATAGTGTCCCTACTGGCCTTTTCGAACCTTCTTGACCAATGACCAGTCCAGTTGATCACTTTCACCGTGACTTGCGTGCGTAATCGTCGAGCCGAACTGGCGTGTATCGTCACTGGTCACAGTTGACCGCTCGTACTTGCTGAACTGGGGCGATTTGGGTAGGCTAAAACACACACACATCGCACTACCAACATCTGTGTCATCGGGTTTACAACAATAGTAATTTTGTACAGTCTGAAATCATAGGTTTTGCTTTTTTTTTTTTGTATAAGATCAATAAATTTTTCTTGTTCGTCTATTGTTTATTGTGTACCCTCTAGGAGACTATCATAAACAGGCCTACACTTTTCTTGACATTTAGGTTAAATTCTTTCAAGTACAGTTAACCTTTGCTTTTCTGTAATCCAACACGCCCCGGTCCTGTAACAGTCGGACTATTTAAGAGTGAACTGTATATTAATTGTTTTAAGATTTAGCAGGGTATGATAGAAAATATCCGTTGGTAGTAGGCATATGTGTTCATTCTAAGCTTCTTTCGTAACAGGTTCTATTTTAGATTGCTTATAAACAAAAACATTGTCATTACGTTTTTTTATAGAAAAGTTTAATATTGATAGAGTCTTTTCCCCCCTATCAAGAACAAAGCATGTATATAGAAACCTTTGAATCACTGAACCCTGGCGGTTGAACTTGTGACGTCAATGATCCCCTCCACTTGACCTTACAATGTCGTCTGCTCGAACTTTTCTTCACCCTTCCCTCATTCACAGGTCACCCGTTACACATAGATATGATAGACCTACATTGATCCGTTTAGGTCAGTGGTTCTAAACTTTTTATGCTCGGCGACCCTTTTTAAAATCTTCCACTCTGCCGCGACCACCCCCCGGGTCACACACACACATACAGTGATAAAAGAATAGACTATAACAATTCATATTTTCGATGGTCCTAGGCGACCTTTGGCAAGTCGTCAATCGACCCCCAAGGGGGTCGCGACCCACAGGTTGAGAACACCTGGTTTAGGTCTTGGCAGTGTCATTCTTTTTATACCAGCATTATGGTGTAGGGAAAAAAAGGCTATCGTCTACTTTGTAGTATGGAAGTACTTAAATCAATCCATAGTACATATATGTCTAGCCTTTTGACTTGTGCTAAATATGGTGGGAGAGAATGTGAATATTCTAACGAGTGACTGCTAGATTTGATACCTTAAGAAAGGAGATATTTGTTGTAGAGCTAAGACCTGGGCCTACTTACACACACATAGGGCCTACTTCCTCTTCCTATTCTATCTATAACGACTATATAGGACTTCTTATCTTATCTTATATAATACAGACGTTACTTCAAAAAAAGAAGATGATTACGTCCTACGCGTCATGCATTCATTCATGCATATTTACCAGTGACTTAAATTCTGCCAAGTCACTGGTTTTCCTGGCTAGCTCAGGCAACCCATTCGATGCTCTAAT
>JADKLZ010071522.1:20187909-20205079 GCA_021533235.1 Biomphalaria straminea
TCGACTTACTATATCATTGTTGGGCCTTCATTGGTGGTTGATTTGGGACAGTTTATCTATCAACACCGTGATCGGCACTTAACACTTGTTAAAAATAAAATTTTTATTATGAAATACATTTTAAACATAGAAAATTTAATAAATCACACAAAATCCTGTATTTTAACAGCATCCAAACATTTTTTTTAACTTGGCGATGTAACTGAGAAGTCAGAAAGAGCACACATTTACATTCTAACGTTCTTTTTTCTAGATTTACGTTTGGCAAAGTTTTTGAGTACATCATCAAAGTTAATTTTGCGCAATAAGTCCGCCTCAATCATCAGCAGAGACAAGGAATCAAGCCTTTCTTGTTTCATTGTTGATCTACTTGGATTTTTTGTACGTTTCAACTGAGAAAAAGAGCGCTCAAATGAATAGTTCGTGACCATTAATACTAAAAATATGCGCAAGGCGATTTCTACATTTGGAAAAGCACACTCGATGTTGTCTCTAACTATTACTTTGTAGATTTATGCATGACTGAACGTGTTGTTCTCAGATTTTGATTCACGAAACTTGTGGCGAATATATGAGTGGAAATGTTTTATTTCAGTATATAACTTATTGTTTAGATCTTCAGGATATACGAAATTTGTCTCTGGCATTCAGTGAGACCTCAGGGGCATTGCCATCAATGACCACTGTCTTTCGTTTACGATTACGGGTCAAAGTCGCCTTATATTCCACACCTGGTGTTAGTTCTTTTGCAGCTTCTTCAAATCTTTCAAATTCATTCCTAGATTCATGCAAGTGATCTGCTAATTAGGAATACAAATCAGTACACGTTTTCAAATTCACATGCTCATTTTGTAGAGCTTGACGGACCCTATGAAAATGTTGTAACACTTCTTCCCAAAAGACAAGCATGAAAGCAAACTCTAATTCTTGCATTTCCTTTGCAATGTTTTCTGCTTCTCTTCTGGTGTCCCCCTTCTGTGACTGGTCTTCTTATAAACATTCTAACGCTTCTATAATCTGAGGATGAGACTTTACAATAGCTTCAGTTGCAACAGCATGTGCCTCCCATCTGGTATCGGAAAGGGGCTTTAAAGGCGTTTCATTCAATAAGGCATCCTTTCAGAATCTTCCATCTGTTGGTTGAAGCTGAGAAAAAAGTATAGATCAGTTGCACTACATGGAAGAAGTTTACTGCCTCTAAACAAGAGTTAACGGCACTTCTGCCTACCAGATTTAGTGAATGGGCAGCACAGGGTATGTATATAGCAAACACATTTTCCTCTAGAATTCTTTTCTGCATGCCCTTGTAGCACCCAGACAAATTAGCAGCATTGTCGTATGACTGACCTCTGCATTTCGAAAAATCAATATTGCAAACTTCACGTAAGTACTGCAACACTTGCTTAGCCATACTTTCACCTGTGTGACTTTGCAGCTCCAAGAAAGTCAAAAAGCGCTTAATGGGCTCACCATCTAACACAACGCTAAACTGATCTATATGTGAAACATCTGGTGTTGACAAGCTGAAATAACCGCAGTGGCGTAGCTATGGAGGGGGGAGGAGGGGGGAGAATTTGAAAATCCCCCGGGCCCCCAAATGAGTGTTTTTTACATTACAAATTAAGTATTATGCAAAATGTAGGGCCCCCAAAGAGGTCAGTCCCCCCGGGCCCCCTAAAAATGGAAAATTTCTAGCTACGCGCCTGAATAACCGGAAGTTTTTACTTCTCTAAAATTATTTCATGAACTTTTTGGAACATAATTTCAATCAGTTCTTCACATACAGTTTTGGATAAATAAGAAGGATTTCCTTTTCCAGAATTTCCATATTTCGCAATGTGTGATGCTAAAAATGGATCAAACTAACTGACCAACTCCAGCAACCCTAGATAATTTCCATTTTGTAAAGATCCAAATTTTTCATTTGTCCCTCTAAAAGCCAGACCTCGCTCAGCTGTTGTACAAATAACCGCTACTGCTCGCCTTAAAATATGTTCCCAGTAACTGTACTCCTCATTAATTTGCTCTTCTAGCTTTTGTAGTAGACCCGAGCCTTGTCGACGAGCTAGGTATATTAACATGCAGTCTTTATGAGTAGCGCTTTGTTCATGATTATCAACTTGAATGTTATTTTTCCAGTCACTGCACCCATTTTTATCAGCCAAACTTGTGGAACCTTTAAACGCAAAAGTTTACAGACAAAACAGTACACAGATCCTGTGGATGGTGAATACAATAACCATTCTCTCCTGTACTGCTCGCCATTTGCTTTTGTGCCATAGAAGAGTTTTTGAGAACAATATCTTAATATTTTTCTTCCAGCATAAATACGGCAAGATTTATCAAAGGGACCATTATGATGCTGACAGTTAGTGGGCCCACAGTCAACCCAGTAAGGCACATCATCAGCCGAGAAGTCAATCCACATTCCTGGATCTACCGCTTGATTTATTTTATATTCTCCATCTCTATTTTTATCATCATCTTCAGCAGACTGAAGTGGATCACCACAAATTTCATTTTAAAGCACTAATGCAGTGTCTGGATTTGCAGAACAGCCTATAGTAGACTTATCAAGAGGGTTGGTAGTGTCAGTAAAATCCTGTTCCACCTGTTGCTTATGGCCACCGTCAGTCGCGAAGCGACTATGGATCATCTCATGGAAATGAGATGAATGCCTGGGCATAAGCTGTGGTCGGAACGATGTCGCCCACACATCAGTTCCCCCCTCTCCACGCAGCCGATGTATCCAAAGGAACGGCAGTGCCGATACAGTTTGGGGTCAGCAGCGTCGCAGGTTCTGCCAGAGTGTAGCACTGGGTGCTGCAAACTGCCTTAGGGTCGCCAGCTCCTGATTTTTCCTCAGGGTTGACTCCCGAAGCCTTTCCCTTGGTTGGGTATAGCTGCAAGGCAGCAGAGGTTTGAAATCAGAGTTTTCCTTCTCCTAGGTGGGTAGCCAGCCATGGCTAACGAGCCCCTCCTGCCCGAAGCTTACTGGTTAAGGCGCCAGTTACTCGCCTGTGCCCCTTCTCCTGTTAGTAAGAACAGTTCCGCCGGACTCAATATCTGAGCCACACGTGAAGGCCGGGAGTTGGACTGGTTGTCTGTTGCTTAACTGAAACTAAAAACCATTAGGTGAAAACGAAAGTAAAAACTGTAACCAGTCACCTTCGTCAAATTAAGTTTTGCTGTGCAAGATAAATTACTAATTATGTATAATATCTACATCAGTAAGTAGTCCATGGCATAAAAAATGTCCGAAAATGCAAAAGTAATTATAAGCCGCTATGCAAATGTAATGAAATGTACAGCCATTTAATGTCACGTCGACAAATTAGAACTATTCACAATTGTTTTCACTAGCAGACCAAAACGGAAGTGAATTTGTCGCTAGGCATTAGTGCGTTACGTAGCACAAACATCTCGTATAAAAATAAAAAAAAAATAGCACAAAATGCCTCGAAGAAAAATAGCAAAAAATTGGATGGGGATATTTTACCCCCAGGTTGTGGGACCAAAGTTAAATAATGTGCGATTCCATATTACATTTGCGTTTGCTAATGTCATGTCGATTTCGCGCGGCTACCTGGACAATATACACATTTTTCTTGCGGACTTGTGGTGCCCCCCCCAAACGCTTGGTGCCCTAGGCACGTGCCTTGTTTGCCTAATGATTAATCCAGGCCTGACTACAGTCCTCCTCTCTTCAGATCAAACTATGCAAACGCTGTTATTTCTATTTTTAACTGTTTCGCAGAAATTTCTATAGCGTCTTTCACGTTGGCATGTAGAATTGAGACTTCAACAATACAGTTCACGATAAAATTAATAGTCATCAGTAACTGGGCTATATTGTTGCAACTGTTATGGCACGATTAAGAATTAATTATTTGTTTCGGGAATAAGGGTCGTTTTAACTTAGAGACAATCACGTGACTAGTAAAAACAAGGATAGGTTTTAGCGAGAATGAAGTATTAGAGCAGGGGTCTCAAACTCATATCAGCATGTGGGCCGCATTGGAAAGTAACAACCAGTCAGCGGGCCGCACAACAAATTTTACGAACACTACTGTCAATGCAGTTAAATGCTAAAATAAAGTTTTTATAATTATTAATTACATTTAGTTTATTACATGCACAGGCAGTTTAGTTTACTAAAATAAGTTGACGTTGTCTCTGTCATTAATAAAAAAGCAGAAACTGTATTTTCCAAAAAAAAAAAAAAAACTATAATTACTAGGCCTACTGCAGATGGTTCGTCACTCATGTTTCTGTCCACTCAGATGAGAGCGTTTGGCAGAGACCAGACCATCAACGTTAGGCGTGAAGTCGCGTGTAGTGGCAAGCCGCATGGTTGCTCTTAGAAGCTAATCAATCAGTCTTGATCGTAATGCTTTTTTTTTATAATCATTCTGGACAAAAATCTGTTCGCAAACGTACGTACTCCCAAACATCGCTAGAATTCTAGCAGCTGCGCAGAATAAGTTTGAAAATTTCTTTCATAGCAATGTGGAACGCCAACATCAGCGTATTTTTGCTTCACAACAGTGTCACACTGCAGGTCCAGTATTTCCATCAGGATTGCTAACGTAGTGCCAATATGGAAAAAACTGTAGTTCGAGAGCAGTCAATTGCTGAAAGCGAATTTCAAATCTTCCAGTAGTCTGGAGAGGATGTCTACGTAGTCGTTCAGGCGCTGTGGTTCAACCGCTATGCTCTGTAAAAAAGAGAAATGAGCCAGGTTTCCAACTGCCAGCTGAGTGGCCCACAAAGTCCGCTTGCATCTGAATGATTTGATGCGGACAAACATCACGGTAATCAGCTGCTTTGTGTCCTGTAGTTGTGAATTGAGTGCATTGAGATGTTGCGTGATGTCAGTAAAAGAGCAAGATCCGACAAAAACATTGGGCCACTGAGCTGAGGTATGTCTCTGACTTTCATTGCCATGAACAATGCTATTTCCCGTCTCAGTTCAAAAAATCTCTGCAGCACTTTTCCACGACTCAACCATCTGACTTACGTATGATACAGCGACTCTCCGTATTCCGTTTCTAAATCAGCTAGAAATGACACAAACTGCCTGTGGTTGAGGCTCCGTGCACGTAAGAAGTTCACCGTCTTCACGACAACATCCATCACGTTCTTCATTTGTAGACTTTTGCCACACAGTGCTTCTTGGTGCAGAATGCAGAGTATGGCTGCAAAAGGTCCCTCCAAGCAGAGCTGATTCCGTTTCTCTATCATTCATCCAATAACACCAACCTTCTCTGAACTCATTGCTGGTGCTCCGTCCGTAGACACTGAAACAAGTTCTTCCCACGGTAGCCCAGACCTGTCAATACAAGCTTCCAGTTCTTGAAACACGTCGCGCACGTTGTGCAGTTGTAAATCATTTCATGGCTTACATGTGGCCGTTGTAAATTTTATGTAATTTTAAATTTTATCTAATTTTTTTTTTATTCCCGGACGTGGTCGCGGGCCGCACAAGATAGTCTCGCGGGCCACATGCGGCCCGCGGGCCGCGTGTTTGAGACCCCTGTATTAGAGTAAGGAAGCTTGAACGCTACCATTCAAAGATTCCCTTAAACTAAATATATAATTCTCTTCTTCCCTCAACAAGTGTAAGAAACTGTAGGAAGGAGTAAAGGAAAGTCCACGAGAAAACAAGAGGGGGAAGGGCATTCACAAGTCGCTACGGATGACTGCACGCTGGACTGTCAAACCTGCCTGCTCCCAGCCCCCTTCGTCTTGCGGGAAATCTTCAACTCTGAAGGAACATCCGAAATATATAAAACATTTGACAAGCAAACATTTTACAAGCACTAAATAGCAGGGCCGGAGTTAAGCATTGTGGGGACCTATTCAAAACGGATTTCGCAGGGCCAAGTTTGAGTAGGGAATTTTTAGCGACATTATGTGAAATTTAAGAGTTTGTATTAGAAAATAACTTCGTCTATGTATTTTATTCATTCTTTACTAGTTACAAAATTACTTTACTAGCCTTGCGTGTAGTAAAGTCATACAGTATATCATAATAATTCTGTTTCCAACATAAATCACGCTCAATATCAAGAATTACCAAATGTTTCAATCTATGTTTGAGAATTGTTGACCTCAAGTGATTCTCTTAAATTTAGGTTCTCGATTGTAATCAAACTGAATTTCCATTAGATTGGATCAATAAAATTATCTTATCTTATCTTATCTTCACTAGTTTGAGCTTCTTTCACCAGATTATACAATTACGGCTGATGCATAATGCCGCGCGTAAAATTGGCGTTATCCATACCACACCAAAATGACACTTTTTTGTATATATTTCCTCATATTTTTAGTTTTTTTTTTCGTATATTTTGCGATTTCTGGAGATTTCCTGGAGCTATTGGTAAATCGACTGGAGGGCGAGGGAAATCTGTTTCAAGTTATAAAATAGTTTCATTTCATAATTCATACACCTTGAATTGAGGGCGCGGTGGCTGAGCGGTAGAGCGCTTGGCTTCCGTACTGGAGGTCCCGAGTTCGAATCCTGGTGAAGACTGGGATTTTTATTTCGGGATTTTCGGGCGCCCTTGAGTCCAGCCAGCTCTAATGGGTACCTGACATTAGTTGGGGAAAAGTAAAGGCGGTTGGTCGTTGTGCTGGCCACATGGCACCCTCGTTAACCGTAGGCCACAGAATCAGATGACCTTTACATCATCTGCCCTATAGACCACAAGGTCTGAAAGGGGAACTTCATTTCCTTTTACTTTTACACCTTGAATTAAAGCGGGTCCTATGAAAGTATGGGTCTATGAGATTGTGGGTCCTATGAAAGTGCGGGGCCCACTGCGGTCGCATAGGTTGCAGTGGCCTAAGGCCGGCCCTGCAAAATAGCGGCGTATAGTACACCGCCGGTCGACTAGTTGTTATTAAACTTCTTGTTCAGTATCAGCGTCTTCTAGCTTATATTGATTGTTCGGCCTTTCGCTGGTGTTATTGGACTAATATGAGTGTTGCCTCCCTTTTGTTATTTTCATTAGACACTGTGAAAGCGCCTAACACAATTGTTTATTGGTATCAGAAGTGTAACAAGTGTAACTGTAATGAAACTAAAGTAAAGTAAAGTAAAAGTTCCCCTTTCAGACCTTGTGGTCTATAGAGCAGATGATGTAAAGGTGATCTGATTCTGTGGCCTTATGGTTAACGAGGGTGTCATGACGCCAGCACAACGACCAACCGCCTTTACTTTTCCCAAACTAATATCAGTTACCCCACTAGATCTGGGTGGATTCAGAAGTGCCCAAGAATTCCGAAATAAAAATCACAGTCTTCAACACGATTCGAACCCTGGACTCCCGGTTCGGAAGCCAAGCGCTTTACCGCTCACCCACCACGCGCGTTCAATTAATGAAACTAGTGTAGACGAAATTTCCCAGACATTTCTTCAAAACAAAAAAAAAAAACCACATCAAAGCTTGTTTAACTACAAGTATATTCCAACGCTTTAATCTTATGGCCCCATTTTACTTTCGCACTCTGCTCTTTGATGTACAGGGGAAAAGAATGAAATGGCGGGAGTCTGAAACCTTTTACCCTTAGGGGCCGAACAGTCTGAATCCGGCCTTAAATAAATGCCACTAAATAAATTGAAATTACGTACACAGTAGCGCTAAGAATGACTCATGTCCGAGCATCTTCAAATTTTGGTAACAGGATGTCTTGGTGACAGTGTGAGACTATGACTCTAGTGACGAACGCATCTATAAATAGAATGTAAATGCTAAAAAGAATAGGATAGGCAGTATGTGCGAGGTTAAGCTACATTAAGGTAACACAGATTGGTCGATTAGTTAGTATTTTTCACAAGCTCATCTTCATTATATAGTACTGATTGGGGACGACCGTCTCTAGGAATGACTTAAATCACTTTAAATAACTCCTGTTTTATTAGAAAAAATAAATAAATATAAATTTTTAATGTAGAAGTGAAGAAAATTAAAAACACAAACAAAAAAGTTAAATTATTATTATAGCTTTTATATAGCGCTACTTTCATGCTTATAGCATGCTCAGAGCGCTTTGGTCCAATCTCATTTGTGGACCGGTGGGGGGGAGGGGGTATCTAGGAATTGGTTTCCCGTGCTGCCTTTGGGCGCTCAGTAAACACAACTCTGCCCGAGTCGGGTGTCGAACCTCGAGCCCCCTTCTAGGTAGCTCAAGCCGCACTTAGCCTCTCGACCACGCTTCATAAGGTAGTTTACTTTCAAACAACATACCAGTAAGCAGACCTGATCGACTTACTTTTATTTCTATCAACTCGCTCTGTCTGGTCAAAAGTTTGTACACGTTATTTCTCCCACACCCAATCTCAGGGTAAATTGAAATGTTGATCAATTAATTCTTTTCCTGACAACACGAGAATCAATAAAAAAAAAATTAAACCAATCAGTTAATTAAATATTGGTAATTAATTATTTGGTTTGGAACCTTGAAGAACGGAAAGAAATCGTACTTGACAGATGTTATGGTATTAGTCTAATTAGTTGAATTAGTCTCATTAAGGACTCTTGGGCACTGAGTGAATATTTTTTGTGTGTATTTAAAAAAACGATCATGTAAACATTTACCGAGATACCGCCTTCTTCCCTTCCCCTTTCACAGCTAACCCAGAATGACAAGAGAAAAGTAAAAGCTTTAAACAAAGTTGGTGAAAATATTTCTAATCGTATTTATTTATTTATTTATTATGAGTCAATTGTACATGCTACTATGCTACTATATGAAAGAAGAGAAAATTATGGTTTATAAGCAAAATGATATTCAAAATCAAAATCATAATGGTATTCAATATAGATTTATATAGAGACAGATATTACCCGCTGCCCGTGGGTCTTAACTTGCGTATTGCTGATGACGTCACTGATATAGTCCATTAGAAACAATTAAAGAAAATAATAATGTTATAAGTAAAGCGAATGTATGATTTCATGAATGAAAATATTATGAATGAAGCTAAAAACATCAGCTAATTAACTTTAATTTACGCGATATTAAGAATAGAATGGTTTAGAAAAAAACAACAACAAATTTTAATGTTAATTTGATTAAAATATAAAAAGAATAGACTATGAGTAGTATGTTCATGTGTTAAAGCATAAAACTATCTTTGCGAAGAGAAGTTCTATCACCATAGTCTTAGAGTTGAATTAAAGTTTTAGACCTAGGAATAGAGAGATGTGTAACCCTTCGGTAATGTCTAATGAAAGAATCTGCGTCAGGAATTCTATATTCGTATATATAAAGAACGAATTAATGTAAAAATGCTTCTGAAACAAACACTGAAGCTTACTTTTATTAAATAAAGAAATCCATAGACTATATTTTGTATTTTTCATGTGTCAAAGTAAAAAAACTATAAGTGCAAAGTGTAGTTCTTAAAATTAGTTCTAGATCTAAATCCTTTCGATCTTTTCATGTAAACATAGTAAATATAGCCTAGAATGCTGGATCGATGAAGTTGTAGAGTTGGTCTACTTTATTTATTTTTTTTTTTGAGGATCTTAAGTTTGTTTTATGGCTATAATACAAACTCCACTGGTCAAACGGTTTTGATTTCTATGCGGGACATACATACATACATACGCCTTACTTTCTGCTTTATATAATATATTTATATATCTGGGACGAGACGGTACATTAAAAACTTAGAACAAAAATAACTTATAAACAAAATAACCGACAGCAGAGACCTCTTGTAGTAGTGCTTTGAAAAGAATGTATTTTTCTAGTTCTGAGGACATTAGATTGTAGGCCTACCCTTCTTGTTTGAATAAATATAATATTTTTAAAGAGGCCGTATTACTTGATTTATATTAGTCTGTTCAAGTTGTAAACATTACTAGTCGACCGGCGGCCTATCATACGCCGCTATTTTGCAGGGCAGGCCTTAGGTACTGCAACATACGTGACCGCAGTGGGTTTCCGCACTTTCTTTGGACCCGTGCTAATTTTTAGGTGTATAAATTATTAAATTAAACGATTTTTATAACATATAACAGATTTCCCGTGGGCGTGGGCTCTTGATTTAACAGGAGCTCTTGGAAATCTCCTAAAATTGCAAAATATTGGCCTACGAAAAAGTCCTGGGAATCGTTTGTAAAGTAAAAAAAAAAATATAGACAAAAATTGAAAATGGAAGTGAGATTAAAAGGGGGAAGATAGAAGGATATGAACTGGAAGAATTATTATTTTAACGTAATTTGTGATGTTAATTAAAGTACTTCTAAAGTGAAACCTGAGAGTAGACTCTATCTGTGTATTGTCGTTCTCGTTTGAACTTTTGAACTTGGGCGCCTCTGAGTCCACAAAACAGCGTCGTATGCTATGCTATTTTGTGAATGAAAATAGTGAGGATTTGGATACACCATTTTCCATTCACACTATGCTGCGCCATGGGATCTTCCCTTTTTTACTTGTTGCTCGGCTGAACTATTGAACTTTATCGACTTTGAGAATTATATATATATATATTTATATATAAATATATATATATATATATATATATATACATGTAAAATAATAACTCGCGAATACCAGTAACATCATCTCAAAGTCAGTAGACTCACAATCTTCCCAACAGAATCGACAACCTCTCAACAATAGCTTATCTTTATTTTAAATCAGAGACATAAAAAAAAAAGTTAGCCTTATATAAGAACGAGTCAGGACAGCAGTGGCTTGTGTGCATTCTTCAGTAACGCCTGAGTGATGAAGATATCGCCGATCTTGTATTCATATTCACTTTTATCACCGACTGTCACAACGTTACGTCTGCTGCTGAAGTGACACGTGACACACTTTGAAAGCACTCATGACGTGCTTAGTGTCTCACAGGCGTCCCTTTATTTTTAATTACAAAAGTAAGGATAGGAGTTGGGGCAACAGGTTAATTAATTTAGAAAAAAAAAGTGTTTTCTTTATCTCATTTAACCCTTCCTTTCATAAGGAAAGGAGGCGCGCGGTGGCTGAGCGGTAAAGCGCTGGCTTCCGAACCAGAGGTCCCGGGTTCGAATCGTGGTGAAGACTGTGATTTTTATTTCGGGATCCTTGTGTGCCACTGAGTCTACCCAGCTCAAAAGGGTACCTGACATTAGTTGGGGAAAAGTAAAGGCGGTTCCTCGTTGTGCTGGCCACATGACGCCCTCGTTAACCGTAGGCCACAGAATCAGATGACCTTTACATCATCTGCCCTATACATCATAAGGTCTGAAAGGAGAATTTTATTTTTTACTTTTTTTTTTCATAAGTGAAAAACAAGCTAACGAAAAAAAAAAAACTTCAAAAAACAACAACAAACGAAAACAAATCTAAATTAAATGTATCAAGTAGTTTGGATTAGTCATGTAATTAGCCTACATTTGTACTAGCTCTTGACTAACAATAATAAATCAGTGCGATAAGAAATATTTCTATTTTCTACCAATAGTTTTTGTTGAGCTCGATTTCATGCTTTTAGCTTCCTCAACACGCTATGATCCTATCACTGTCTCGACCACTTGGAAAGGGGTGGAAGAGAAAGAACGGGGTATATGGGTGATCGCTTTTTAAATGAGTTTATAAAAAAAAAATGTGATCGTCCTGAATTCGAAGTAGTGGTCTAAAGCCTTCTAATGCTTCTCAAGCCAACGCTGTTAGCGAAGAGCAAACGAATATGGAAGATTGTATAGTTATCTAGTGTTTCTATTTCATGTTTGTGCTCATTAAGTCTCAGACGACGACCTATAAAGGGGACTAATTCAGCTTATACCACCCTTTCATTCAAGTACAATTTCTTTCCCTTGTTCGAGGTATCAAACAAGATAATTAATTACCAATAGTTAATTAACTAGTTGGTTAATTATTTTTTTTTAAATCGATTCTTGTGCTTTTAGGTAAATGAAATATTTGTACAAGATTTCAGTTTGATTCTAGATGGAGTGTGGGAAAAATAACATGCACAACATTTGTACCAGACAGACAGACAGACAGACAGAATGAGTTGATATCAACTTTGTGATAGTAAACTTCACAGAACCGATAACTGCCGCATGTGTGAGACTCTAACAAACGGGTTGGAAGCTTTTTGATAAATAATTATTGATTCTGTATGGGTATGGAAGTGTATGGGTATCTGTACGGTATATTATATGCATAATAGTTCCATGTTTTAAACTTCCGGACTATTTAGTATTTATGGCAATATCAATACTACTAACAATAAAGATTTTTTTTTTTCTAATTTCAAACTTGTTCCTTGCAAGGGTATTTACCATTAAGCCTAATAAAAAAACAAGATTACTAAGAGAGTTTGTGTGATACACAAATTCAGAGGCGGCCCCCGTCGGAGTCGGATCCCTGTCAGATCCGCCTATTCGCAAGATGTTTCGGTGTTCCTTCTAAATTGAAAATAATTAACTTCTCGCTGGACGACGGAGGATGGGGAGCAGGGTATAAACCTGCCTTATCTTGATGTTTGCGCACTAGACTTTAGTTTGGATTTATCGTTGGTCCCTGGCTCAATTCCTGTATGCTCCCATCCTTAAACTATGGCAATATTTCTGAAAGAACAGTAAGGGTTAAATCATATTTTCAAAAGCCTTTAGTGTTTTTTTATCTAACCGTGACGGACAGACCAACCAACAGACAAAATGCACAAAAATATGCTTCTTTCATTCTAATGGGGGCACTATACAATTTTTTGTTAAAAATCTGATTTTTTTTAAAAAAATTAAGAAATAAGTTTAGAATCATGTCATTGCATAATTAATTTTATAAATTAAACAGTTTGCTTTTAGAAAACTAAAAGTAGCCGTTGCACCTAAACTTTTCAAGCTGCATTTAATGGTGAAAAAATATTTTTCGTATCTCTTCTAGTTTTGGCGCCCTGAGTGTGACAGACGGACATACGGACATTTTGCACAAACCTAATAACCGTCTAACAGAAAGTCGTTTTTCTGTTCTCAAACGACGTTTTGTCGTTGTGCTGACTTAATTTGGGCTATAATAACCCGAGGGCGCTCTTACGAACGTAAAGCCCACATGACCCATAGGCATTACAAACCTACAAACTCAAAATACTATAATAGATTAATTTACAATAATACTAATGGCAATGTTTTCGGTTCAGAAGATTAAGAGTGAGCGCAGTGTTCCACATGACCAGTCGTTATAGAAGGCTTGAAGACTGACCTACAACGTCACTATCTATGGGCAGCTTAAACCAATAGCTCCTTGCCAGGTCACAACTTTTGTTCTACAGTTCCAGAGGTTTAACAAAGGGCAGGGTTCAACGCTCATGCCACACTTCCGGGCTTTCGGGTAGTAGTGGAACAGTGAAATTATGGAAACAAGTAAAATTTAAAACAAACTATTTTTAAAAAGCTTAAATATGAGAAACAACCGCGCAATTACTGCCATACCTCTCATTATCGCATGGGTTATCTTCCTTTTCTCTATCAAACAAATTATTAGCGTTTATTAGTAATTTTTGAAGGCGTGGTGGCTGAGCGGTAAAGCGCTTGGTTTCTGAACCTGGGGTTCAGATCTCCTGGCGCCAATGAGTCCACCCAGCTCTAATGGGTACCTGACATTAGTTGGTGAAAAGTAAAGGCGGTTGGTCGTTGTGCTGGCCACATGACACCCTCGTTAACCGTAGGCCACAGAATCATATGACCTTTACGTCATCTGCCCTATAGACCACTAGGTCTGAAAGGGGAACTTTACTTACTTTTTGCTATTAGTAATTATTATTTGTTTAAGGCAATCTTTGTTTAAAAAAAAATTTACTTATTTAACGTAAGGTATCGTTCATACCGGTATCGTGAAAAGCGTCTGCGACAAGATCGATTCTTAACGCTTTTTTTGAGGAAGACATTTTAAGACATCCAAGCTAAGCCACCGTCTAAGAGTCTCTTTTGCGTCTCTTTTGCGTCAGTTTCTGCAGAGTTTCAACTTAATCCAATAATAAGAAATGGGAAACATAAGGTGTACAAGATTTTTGCCAGACAGAGTGAGTTGATATAAGCTTTGTACATAAATAACGTGGAGGTGCGGTGGCTGAGCGGTAAAGCGCTTGGCTTCTGAACCTGGGGTCCCGGGTTCGAATCCTTGTGAAGGCAGGGATTTTTATTTCGGGATCCTTGGTCGCCTCTGAGTCCACCAAGCTCTAATGGGTACCTGACATTAGTTTGGGAAAAGTAAAGGCGGTTGGTCGTTGTGCTGGCCACATGACACCCTCGTTAACCGTAGGCCACAGAATCAGATGACCTTTACATCATCTGCCCTATAGACCACAAAGTCTGAAAGGGGGGAACTTACACAAATAACGTAACAAACGAGAAAAAGAAAACTTACATTTTCATTTGTTTGTTAGTTCTCGTTGCACCCTCCTTACACGTCCAACCTTTCAACGCCTATGTACGTACCTCTTAAATGTCTCTCTTGGCGTGCACTACTTTCTGTACAGACTTAACACAGAAGTTCAACTCTTCAGGAAGTTTGTGCGTGTGTGTGTGCTGTTGTTCTTTGAAATAAAAAAAAAATTTAATAAAAAAAAATACCTTCTTATAGTTAGTTGCCTAATGGACTGGTACGGTTTTATTAATAGCATACGTTAGGAAGTAAAGGAAATGTCAAACCTACGAGGAAGTTACAAAACTTATTTATACTTAAGACCAACCATTTTCTATATCAGAATATAACTAAAATAACATAACTGGTTGTTTTTCAAATCAGGAACGACACTTAAAGGAATGAGAAGGGAGGTCTAATTTTACTACAAAAAGTTTTTTTCTTTAGAGTAAAGAAAAACGTTTTTGAAAATATTTTTTTTTAGTGTTGTTGTTTTGCAATTTTGTATATACTGTAATGGAATGTGTGTGTATGTGTGGCGATGATTGATGGCTATGGGGTGTGAATGGTGTGAGATAAGCGCCACTGCGTAAGCATTCTTATCTGTCATTTGTCTTTGATATAATTTCATTCGGATGTTCTTTTCTGAAAATATTGAAACCTGCCTGGGTGGATCACTTCGGGGGCCGATTTTAAGTTTGTGTTTCCACACAAACTGTCTTTGTAACCTTGTTTATTGCAATATTTTACCCATTTTTAGCGGCCCCCGAAAAGGGAAAAGACGCTTTTAGTTTTGTGTAGCCTGTCTGTCCGTTTGTCCATCTCGTTTAGATCTCAGAAACTAGAAAATAAAATAAAAATCGGACATCACAATATTTTAGATCATTCAAAGTTCTGATGCAACGGCTACTTTTTTTCTTTTCTGAAAGCGAAAAATCTAATTTTTTAAATCTCTTATGCAAGCAGTTTTTTCATAATAAAACACCACTTTATTATTAAACACTCAAAAAACACATATGACTTTTGTCAGGGGAAACCACCGTGAACCGTATTTGAAAATATTTATGCAAACGGTTGTAGATTTTTTGTTTTTGTTTTTATATTTATATTGTTAAGTTAAGTTCTGTTATACTGAGTACTACATTAACACACGAACAAATGTTTACTATTTTTTTAAAGAGAAAAAATCTATTTAGTTTGCATTATAAGTTAGACCTAATTTAAAACGACTATCAATCTTATAACTTGCAATTTCTTGCAAGCTTATTTTGTTAAGATGGTTTTTATGCATAAATTATATTACTTCAAAAATTGTATTGAGGATGCACCTTTACATAACAATTAGATCATTTATAAAAGACTAGTCGACCTGCGGCATAGCATACGCCGCTATTTTCCAGGGCAGGCCTTAGGCACTGCAACATATGCGATCACAGTGGGTCCCGCACTTTCTTTGGACCCGTGCTACATTTTAGGTGTATAAATTATTAAATTGAACCATTTTATAACATGTAACAGATTTCCCGCGGCCTCTTGACGACCGGCGGCATAGCATACGCCGCTATTTTCCAGGGCAGGCCTTAAGCACTGCAAAATATGCGACCGCAGTGGGTCCCGCACTTTCATTGGACCTATTCCTTTTTCCAGTCTATATTTATTTATGTCTATGGACCCGTGCTAATTTTTAGGTGTATAAATTATTAAATTAAACCATTTTATAGCATATAACAGATTTCCCGTGGCCTCTTGGACTTGATTTACCAGAAGCCCCTGGAAATCTCATGAAATGTTATTAAATATTGGCCTACGAAAAAGTCCTGGAAATCTCCGGAAATTATTAAATGTCGATCTAGATTAGTTTCAAGAGTCTTACGACACAATAGGCCTATAATCTCTTCCGGCTTCCACTTTTTTAACCTCCCTTCCATTCACAAATTCATATGAGAGAGTTTTATGAAACAAATATTTGTGCATTGTACTTCATTTTATATCTAGAATCTATGAATTTAAATTGTGTTTAATCTCTAAGACTGAGGATCATGCAATTTTTATTTTTTAGCGGCCCCCGAAAGGGGAAAATACGCTATTAGTTTTGTGTGGCCTGTCTGTCCGTCTGTCTGTCTGTCTGTCTGTCTGTCCGTCCGTCCGTCCCGTTTAGTGCTCAGAAAGTAGAAGAGAAAATGAAAATCTGACATCACGATAATATAGAGCATTCAAAGTTCTGATGCAACGGCTACTTTTTTTTTTCTAAAAGCTCAAAATATAATTTTTAAAAATATTTTATGCAAACAGTATTTAAAGAGAAAAAAACCTAATTAGTATGCAATATAAATGAAACCTACGTTAAGAAAATTGATAATCTAGTATACTGCAAGGGTTTTCACATTTTTTTTGGTTCCAACATACGAGTAACATACCAGTATTTACTCGTAAAGTAATCTACTCATAAAAGAGGTGTGGCAGTTGCCTTGAACATCGGCTTTACAAGGCTAACGTTGAGAGATCAAAGCACGGAAGATGTATATTTTGACCGCTGAGGCACTGAATAAGATCTGTTGTTTATCTTTGATATAATTTTTTTAAATGAACTTTTAGCAGCGACAAAGAGAGTTTGTGTGATACACAAACTCAGAGGCGGCCCCCGTTGAGAGATCAAAGCACGGAAGATGTATATTTCTGTCGTTTATCTTTGATATACTTTTTTTTTAATGAACTTTTAGCAGCGACAAAGAGAGTTTATGTGATACACAAATTCAGAGGCGGCCCCCGTTGAGAGATCAAAGCACGGAAGATGTATATTTCT
>JADKLZ010071522.1:20226976-20237296 GCA_021533235.1 Biomphalaria straminea
GCTTCAATTTAACTTCCTAGCTACGCCCCTGTAACTAGCTTCAATTTGAACCAAATAATGACGCAATATTATCAAAACACTCGCCAGTAAAGTACCTTGCCCCGGCAGCACGTTTTGCTCTATACATCTCTGAACTCTGAACTTAGCATTATCTAAATTTTGATATCTCAGATACAAAATTTCTGATTTAAAAAAAAAATTAACATTATGGCCCGCTAAAACTTTTCCTCTAAATGTTTGCCCATCATTGTACAACCCCAAATGTCCATCAAAAGTAGAACATGTCCTTTTTTTTTTTTTTGGGGGGGGGGCGTTCTACGGGAGGCTTTTGCCTACAGTTTGAAAATGTCCTGATTTCATCCCTCCCGTTGTTTACTTCAATGGCATATTTTCCATCAATCGAATTCTTTCCTTCACATCTTCTGATTTAAACACACAACCACAATCATAAATAGCATTAACAAATGTCGGTATATTTATGGTTGTTTAAAATAAACCAGTTATTCAAAGCTGTTTAAGATCGGCATTTATTTTAAAGCTAATGTTAAAAGAGCGTTTTCGCTGATCAACGAATGTCAACGAAAGAAAGAAATATACTCTCCATTGACTCCGTAAGAGGTTGTTTTTTTTCCCCCACAGAAAATATAGCTGAGTAATCGGAAAAGAATGTTCGCGGAGTTTCACGTGTTTTCGCGAATACTACAACTACACAGAAAAGTCGCCCCGTTTGAAAATATTGAAAACTTTAGCTAGACAGCCTATAAATTGTAAGCCTAGTTTTTAGACTGCACTTTGTCTTAATATTTTTTTCTTGTATGTCCTTTCAGACCTCGTGGTCTATGATGCGCGGTGGCTGAGCAGTAAAGCGCTTGAACCGGGGTCCGGGGTTCGAATCCTGCTGAAGACTGGGATTTTTAACTTCAAAATCTTAGGGCGCCTCTGGGTCCACTCAGCTCTAATGGGTACCTGGCATTAGTTGGGGAAAAGTAAAGGTGGTTGTAAGGATGTACCCTCCTTTTTTTTCCTCCTATGAGGACATTTGAGGGTACTGGTGTCTGGTGGATAACAGCGGACAGGGCTCGAACTCGACACCGCTGTGATCACCGTCCGAAACGCTTGCCACACGACCGTTAGCCTACACAGGGCGCAAATATTGCAGAGAGATTTAATTAGGAGCAAAGTGAAAATAACAATTTTCATATTTTATTTGCTTCACAAATCACAATACTTATTGAATTATTAAAGATACCCTATTTATTGTCCTTTTTTTCACTTTGTTATCTTGCTTTATCTTTTTTTTTTAAATCTTTTTTTTTAAATGTCGCCTATTTGATTAAATGTCGCCTATTTGGTTAAATGTCGCCTATTCGCCTATTTGGTTAAATGTCACCTATTTGGTTAAATGTCGCCTATTTGGTTAAATGTCGCCTATTTGGTTAAATGTCGCCTATTCGCCTATTTGGTTAAATGTCGCCTATTTGGTTAAATGTCGCCTGTTTGGTTAAATGTCGCCTATTTGGTTAAATGTCGCCTATTTGATTTGGAATATGACACTCCTGTGGTTCCGAAAAATTAGACACTTTTTTTTTAATTTGGATTCTTCCCCGAGTAAATGTTAAATGTCGCCTATTTGGTTAAATGTCGCCTATTTGATTTGGAATATGACACTCCTGTGGTTCCGAAGAATTAGAAACTTTTTTTTTTATTTGGATTCTTCCCCGAGTAGCTGCTTGGGTCACTATAACTACTAATGTTCATGGCCTTATGCATATCACGTTCATCACACCAACGTGTTTATCCTCTAATAAATTCGAATCATTTCAATTATATTACGACATATTTATAGGGTCTGCTATTCAAAGGTCCAGATGTCTATAACAGACAAGATTGCCACGTGCTTAAGATGTCAATTAAAAAAAAAGTTTTGATTACGACTTTGAGGACCATTTAGATGTAGACCTAATTTTGGTAATGGAAACATCTGAATTTTGCATTGTACCATTTGGTTAAATACTTGAAAAGACAGCACACAATTCTTTTGAAAATGTGTTTACCATGTGCAGTACATATCTTTTAATTACTACTGTAACTTTAAGCATAAACACAATTACGGCATAGCAGTTTACTATTCACATAGAAATAAGAATTGCATTAAAGAATATTTGATTGAACCACAGTATCAACTTAGATTTTAACTATTCACAACAAGTACTTTTCATCGCCTTGGTTAACCAAGGTTATGCATCTACACAGTGGCGTACGTGGCTAAGGATATGAGGGCCCTGGTGGAGGTCTTGACCTCTTTAGGGACACTTGCGTTTTGACATTCGACATCATGACATGAGATAGTGGTGTAATATTTAATGTTAAAAAAAATTTAAACACTCATTTGCCCCCCCCCCCCCCTGTTTTCAAGTGTGGGCCCGGGGGAATTTTTTAAATTTGGACCTCCCCCCTCCCACCATAATAACTCCACTGCTTCTGCGTATAAAAAAATGTAAATTGAATCCGAACTTTATTCCGTACACAGGATATACCAAAATAAAAATAAAACTTACTTTTATAACTTTTACTAAATAGATGAAAATCTATAAATATACAAAAAGGACGAACTGTAAGTGATATAAATATATACGATTTGATGTTTTTTATTTAATTGTTTCATCTCTTTTTCTTGTAAAGGTCAATGAAAGACAGTCTTATACTTTTACTTACTTGGTAAAACAATATTGAACCCAGAGAATGTTTTGTAACGACAGCCTTTGGGTAGGGAAGATATTTTATTGCTTGATAATTATTATTTTTTTAAAATTAGCGCTAGAATGTTAAACTGAAAATGCGCACTTTTAGAAATTGAAAATTGTTGTAATCATAAGTGCCTTAGGGAATTAGCATCATATTATAATTATAGCATCATTAGCATATAAAAGTTCTAAAAAATAAATTTAAGCTACTAATTTTTAAGTGACTAAAAAATGCTAAACGTCAACGAGTCTCCCAAAACCATGAACGGATATACACAAAAAGAACATAGTATGCTTAATTTATTGATAAGATGTATACATTTGCACGTAAAACTCAGGATTAAATTAAAAAAAAAGATCTTCTTATTCATATAGTAGTTTTCTATCGTAAATTTCTTAATATTTTATATTTCCCTCGAGAAATAATGACTAAAATAATAATTAGAACTATATAAGAAAAATTCAAAGATTTGGCATCTACAGAAGTACATAAAAAAAAAAAACACTAAGGGACCTTACTCTTATTTCTTAAAAGTAAAACCAAAGAAATCAACAACAAGACAGAGTGTCGATTAATATTATAGATTCTACTAAGTCACACTTACTGTAACTTACAGAACTATTATATTATTAGATCTATATAGAGTAATAGACTATAATATATTGATCTATTCACACTATTGTATTTGTAACACTGTGGGCCCCTCCCATTTTTCTTACTTACGATTAGACTATGACTAGATCTATCACTAGTGACTAGTATTTTTAATTTTTACTATTTTATTTATCACTAAAGACAAAGACTTAGATCTATATTATACTATATATATACTTATAATGACACTATAGTCATAGTTATCTATAGTCTATAGTATAGACATACTGATACTATAATTAGTATTTATATAACTATAATTAGTATAATCTATATTCTATATATAGTCATATATTACATATTTATATTATTATTATGATATAATATAAAGTAAAACGCCACCCCCCACCTTTTTTTTTACAAAAACATTCCTTTAATTTTGCCCAGCTAACACTAGTGTCTGGTATCTACGATGTTGAATTGGACCAGCCCATAGATAGGTTCAAGTATCATTTCTCTCCACCCAGCATAACAACTCCTTTTAACAAATAGGGTCTAGCTAGTGTTATTTATAATATTTGACTATTATTCTGCTTTTTAGTTCTTATTCAAAATATTAATGTCATTTTACTTGGTAAATATTTAAAAATGAATTTATAACTACATTATAAAAATATAATATATTTATTTTTCTCTGCCCTTGAAAAGTAAGTTGAGGCGCCCCCCCGGCGCACATCGGGAGGATGTGCCCCCTTTTTCAGAAACTGTTAAACGGTTGAATCAGACCTTTTTGTCATTGTCACCACGGTTTTATATGTTGTTGAAATGTTACTGTAGCACTGCGTTCACTGTAGGCGTGGAGGTGACATGCCGGTTCATTCATAAACTTGTTAATAGTAGACTCGTCAGGATCAATACTCTATATAATCTATACGTACTAACTTCACTTGTAAAATGAGGAAATAACTCGTCTTATAGCAGACACAAATAATACTTTAATAAGTACAAATATATACACCACTTGTAGAAAATGATACACAACTTCAGAATGATTCAAATATCCATAAACGAATGATTCACAAATAACTCATAGTAAATAACTTCAGTCCATTACAAAATCTTAAACAACTTTATCAAATCAACTTCTTGTAACAACTACATACTAGTGACTCTATCAAAGTTTCCCTCTCAACTGACTGTTCACATATCATTAAAAGTGTTCACATTCTCACAACATGGTAGTGAATTAAGTTCATAATATATTAACTGGGGTGTCCACCCAATGGCACCAACTTTGAGGTGGTGACATTACCTATCACCCCCCTTTTAAAAAATTTTTGAAAAAAAAATTTTTTCAATTTGACATAATAAGTAGCGATTACTTGAACAAATTGCTTAATGACGTCTTATATATGTACAATTACAGAGTACTAATTCAAATAATATATGTGAAAATCATTCTCCATGTAACAAAATGTCACTCAAGTTATACTTTGTCTCAAAAAATTAGTCATACACTGGCAAAACTCTCAAAAATCTAACAAATTCACGTAGGCAATTCAAAATATACTCATTCTGAGTTAATTATTTTACATCAATGTTTGCAGTCTCCAATATAATCTTATGTGTAAAGTGTGACAACTCTCAATGACAAATCTCCTCAGTCACAATGTGAAAAAATTACAATATATTCTTAATATCTCTGTGTGAAAAAATCTTTGACAAAATAGTGTACTCATAATACAAAATTGTGAGAAAATGCTTGACACCAATGTGTATCAATATGTACAAATAATATGAAAATGTTACCAGTAAGTCTCAATATACAATGATTGGTTCAAAAAATACATGTCTCAATATGCAAGTGTTAAGCAAGAATAATTAATTCAAAATGTGTGTCAAAATTCAAAATCAAATGGCTTGGCAATCATTGTTATACATTCTTCCTTCAATATTTGGTTTGACATCTCCATAAGAAAATTGTTGTGCATTGAAATAACACAAGTAAATATGTACACATATAAGTATCACAATATTTGAGGAAATGTAATAGCATCAATTCAAAATAATAAGTATCCTTCATTGTGTTTATTGTCCATGCACCTTATGTTCACTTAGTATTTCTCCATAAATGTAAGTAGTAATAGTTCAAGTTCAATAATGCATTGTGTTTTCAACAAATAATAATTGTGCAAAGTTCAAAAAAATCTTTAGTCAAAAAAAATTCAACTGAGAAAATTGTGTCAGTTGTAATACAATCTTTGAGTTTACATTACTTTGCTCATGAGAATATATATACAAGTAGAAGCATAACATCATAACATCTTAGTTGTATTCACATTAATTGTTTTGAAAAAAATGTACAAGTCCAATACAAATATCATCAAGTTTCTTTCTCAAATATCAAGTAAGTACTTGAAGTATAAAAAAATTGTGCACAAAAATCTTCTTGTTTACATGCATGATTGTTACAAAAAATATATAAGACATTCAAAATAGTTACACAATGTTGATTTGAAAAAAATACAAGTTTATGTCTGTGTTCAAATAAAGTAATTGACATTAAATAAATCGGTTACATCATGATTCACTCCCCTTTTTAAATACTATGAGACTAGGTTATGTCCTTGATGAATGACAAGAAGTAGTAAAAAAATTCCATCTTATTTACAACAGTTGTAGAAAAATTCAAAGTTCTCAATACTATGAGAAAAATTTGTTTACACAAGTTCTGAATGAGTTGGGAAAAAAATTCATTAGTTTGTTTACATTGCTGAGTTCAAAATAATTCATTCTTGTTTACAATAGCATGTCAAAAAATGTTGGTTACAAAATAGTAATGACATTCCAATGTTTGTTTACAATCCACTTGGAAAAAATATGTTCTAGTACAATGTTTACAAATAATGTTCAATGCTTACACAATAAAGCTCAATGTTTACAAAATGACATCATGGTTGGTTGTAAAAAAATAAGTGTTTACTTTGTAAATCTTAAATCTTTGAAATTTACAATAGTGACTTTAACTCTCTGACCTTGAATATTGTTTTCATACATTTCATGCAAAATCTTCTTGTATTCCTCAAAATCTTTGTTATCTACCCACATAAAATAGCCATATTTAGGGTGTTCTTCAATACCAGTGTAGGTAAAATTACTAGATACATTTTGAACATAAGACAAGATATCATCCAATGAACAATGACCAGGCAATTTGTATAGACATAGATTGGTTCTAACTTGTGGCTTTTCCCAAGGTTTTACTACATTAGGGTATGCTCCAATGATAATTGGACAAATAGTGTTCTCTAGTACTACGACCTTAAATTTCCCATTTATCCAAGGTGTTGTTATGTCTACCATGGCAGTTTTACAATGTATTACTTTATTGTTAGGCAAAGTGACAACAGCTATGTCATTTAGATAGTTTTCTTGTTTAACTAAAAATTTGTGTACAAAGGTTGTGGTAGATTCCTCATCAATAATGCATTTAACATTGTGTTCATTAATTGAAGCAGTATAGAGTTCTAATTGTGTACTATTCTTAAATGTTAAGGCCATTTTTTCATTAGTAGTTTTGTATTGAAGTGTATAGTCTGAATGAATATTTGTATAGGAACATACTTCACTATTCAATTCTAGTGCTGTGTTATCTGTTTGACATGCTACATCTATCTTATTTGTATATGTACTTGAATCATTTTGTTTGTGTGCTTCATTTATACTGACACTGTTGTGCTCATGTGCATTGGTGGTTGATGCTAGCTCGATGTTTTCTTGGTTAACACTGTTAGCCCATTTTATTAAAGCTTCCTCAGACAGTTCTTTTATGTTTTCAATATTGCCTATTATCAATTCTTCAGCTGGGTTGTCCATCAGTATGGCTTTGTAGTGTCCAGTGAACCATGGGGATTCTATAAAAATTAGTGCTGTTTCGCATATCTCCCAAAGGTCTTTGTTTGCGTATGTCAATGTGACCTTATCCTCCAGTATCTGTTCAGGCTTTACAAGGGATTTTTTAGCTATAATTGAGGTACAGCCGCTGTCACGTAATGCAAATACTTTTATGCCATCCACATAAGCAGGATACACTTTCAACTTGGCTACTTTAGTTTGAACATATGCCACCGTTTCATTTTGTACTGGTCTTTCAGTTGCCACTGCTGCTGTGTTTGATCTAGTGTAATTATTGTTGTGGTAATTATGTTGTCTATCTTGAAATTGATAATTATGTTGTCTATCATCAAATTGATCTCTTCGTGACATTCTGTTATTTTGCCATCTGTTCTCTTGATAAGATCTATTGTTAGGTGGGCTGTAGCTTTGCCATGTTCTTCTGTTTGTTGGTTGCTCATATTGCTGTTGATAAGGTCTGTTATAATTTGGACTGTAAAGCTGTTTCTGCTCCCAAAATTTCTGTTCTGAAAATTTCTGTTATTTCTATATTGATTTTGTTGTTGTCTCTTTCTACACTCTGCTTTGGTGTGACCCAAAATGCCACAGAAAAAACATTGAAGGTTCCTAGAGTATTTAAATTTGTTAGTAGTTCTGGAGTTGTCCTCTGTTGCTGTTGCTGCAATGTTGTACAGTTCTCTTTTGTCTAATGTTATGTTTGGATGGGAATCTTTGTATGTTATCAGGTTTGCCACTAATTCAGTTTCATTCTTTATCTTTCTTTCTTTCAGAAAAGAAAATACATTATCAGTTACATTTGTCAGCACATTTTCAATAAGGAAAAAATCTAGGATCTGTTTAGGGTCTTCTAGGTTGCAGTTGGCAAGTTGTAGCCACTTGATCATATTCTGTCTCATTTCATGTATAGTTCTTTTTATGTCTGAACTTTTGGTGATTTTAATTTCCCTGAATAGTTTACGGTAGCTTTCTTCTGTCTTCCCATAATGATCTATAAGTCTGGTTTTTACTGTGTTATAGTCTTTTCTTTGCTCTGTGGTTAGTGTATCAATGATATTCAAAGGTTCTCCTCTTAAGTTTGCAAGTAGTTGTTGTGCCATTTGTGTACTAGTCATATTTGATGTCTGGCAGATGAATTCAAATTGGATAATAAAGTTCTCTAGTGTGTCTTCTTTTGGATCAAACATTCTAAATTTACTGCGATACTGATGAGGAGTTGAAGTTTGATTCTCTGCTTTTTCTTTATTTTCTTTAGCTAGGTTGGCCATTTTCTCTTCATGCTCTTTTAATTTGATTTCATGTTGGCGTTGTTCTTTTTTTTCTTCATGTTGGCGTTGTTTTTCTTTTTCTTCATGTTGGCGTTGTTCTTTTTTTTCTTCATGTTGGCGTTCTTTTTCTTTTTCTATGCTTTCTTGCTCTTTTTCTCTAAGTCTTCTTTCTTGTAGCCTTTCTTCCCGTTGCTTGTCTTTTTCAGCTCTGATTCTCTCTATTTCAATTTTTATGAATGCTGCCCTATCTTCATCTTTTAACTTTAATTTGTCAGCTACTTCTATGAGTTTGTCATATTCAGCCATTTTAATTATTTAAATCAATAATGTGTACAATTCAATTGAATAATATATATAATATGTGTGCCTTAGATAGTTAATATAAATGTTAATATAGATTAAAGCCCTTATAATAGATCTAATGAGATAATAATAATAGTATAGATATTTTGTTAAATTATGTGTTTTTATATGTCTCTAGTAGCTCAAATTGCAATGCAAAAAAATTATTGCCACAAATAAATCCTTAGTCTTTGCTAGTGATCAATGTAATATTATATGTATGCCAATCAATCAATATATGTCAATCAAGTTAAATGTGCTTTCCCCACTTATCAGTGTCGTGTCTATGCTCAATGACAATAGTGTCAAAAAAAAGTTACTTGTACTGAAGATATATGTATATCCCAGTGTCAAAAATAGTTATTCGTACTCAAAATATGTATATATACAATCAATGTTGTTGCAATTCCAACTCAAAATTTGTCACACAATGTATCAAAATTATAATCTGAACTCAAAATTATGTCATAAGTGTATCAAGATGTGTTGTGGTAATAATAGTACAAAATTAAATTAAAAAGTATGAATAAGTGTAAAAATAATTAATTAGACAGATATAAATACACTATAGATAACTAGACAGTCTGCTTTAAAGGACGTTACAAGATAGTGGAAATAGTAGACAAAAGAATTACAATAAGTAATGACAATGACGCAAAACGAATTTAACAAATGTAAATAAAGACACTATAAGAGTTTGACAACACTATGGATGGATGACAAAATACTAACTTGACTAGACAGCTATACAATTAAGTATTTACTTTATCTAAAGAGTCCCTACCAATCCTGGATGCTTACTTGAAAAAAAAATTATAAATGCTCAGACTCAATAGATAATGAAATTTAGTCCCTAAAGGTCAATAATATTACAGATAGACATATATGTAATAAAAAAATTGTGGTGAAGTTCAAAGAGAACTAATCAATCATAATATCAAAGGGTAATCAAAGTAAGTTACTTCCCTTAAATGTCCACTTGACTTTTAAGTACAGTTCATAAATCAAAGTTCCGGTGATGCTCCTTATTCAATTAGATCACAAGTATAGTTCATAATGTTCAAAAAATAATAATACTCCACTCATTAGAGTTCACAGTACTTGCACGATAAATAATAATAATCCACTTGATAGATAATCCACAGTAAAATGATAAAGTACTTCATTAGTCGTTGAAAAATAGTATCCAATTTGACAGTTTAAATCCACAGTATCATGGTAAAATACACAAGTCCTTGAGTAACAAATAGTAATAATCCAAAGTCCATCAGCTGTCTTCAAACGACGACTTGCATTTTTCACACACACAAATAGGTTGTAGTATCAGGGTTGCTAGTTTCACACTAGTGTAGTCTCAGCATCTCTGGTTTCACACCAGGGTTGTCTCAGCATCTCACTTGTTAGGATGATAAATTGACTGGAACAATGATGAGCTCCTCAGGCCATTTCAACTGGTGTA
>JADKLZ010071522.1:20238863-20267215 GCA_021533235.1 Biomphalaria straminea
ATTAACTGGGGTGTCCACCCAATGGCACCAACTTTGAGGTGGTGACAGTCATAAATTATAGTACAACTAGATTTAGAAAACGAAAGGAGAAAAAAAAAATAAAGATGCAAAAAGTTTTGTTAATTCAAAACAGTTTGACTTTGTAATGCATCCATTTTGTCCTTTTTTAAAATTTTCTGATGTTTTTAATACCAATCAATTGAATCATTATCTCTTTCTCAGGACACAGACCTCCTCATTTTGTCATCATGGCCACATTTCACATCATGCTTTCAGAATACAGTTCTCATCTACGTTCCATTTGCTTTCTTCTGGTTACCCCTGCCCTTCTATTTGTACAGCTTAGCTTCACAAAGGAACCGTCCATTGCCGCTGTCATGTATGAGTGTTATAAAAATGGTAACAAACTTCTTGATTTTTATGTTCACTTTAAAAAAATTATCTAGATCTGTATATGTTTTCTGCTTTTTGTTTTAATTTAAGTAAATATTTCTCAGTGTTGTCAATTAGACCATGGGAGATAATTCACATTGAAACCTTTGAAATTAAAAATAATAATAATATATCAAAAAAGCCTCTGACAGCAATAAGAAGCTGTGGGCAACAATAACCATGAGGATTTCCCTATATTCCTACACAGTAAATGTCACTATTTGGTGAAAGAACCGCCATGATGAGTCAACAGTCGCTGAATCCTCCAATCTCTTGAGACGGAAGAAGCCACAAGAATTAATATGCATACATCTATTTGCAGTGGTCTCATTTGTGAAATAAAATATATTTGGTTAATTAGCTTGGTGTGGATTGCTATCATAAAACAATTTTAAAAAGCTGCAAAGAACCAAATTAAAAATGAAAGAAAAAACATTAAGTTTCCCTTGATTAAAAAATATATATTTATAAAATAAACTTGATTTCATTGTAATAAAAATATTTGAATCTTTGTCTCTTATTTTAAAAGCTTCTGCATTAGTCCAAAATGATTAGTAGTGTTAAGCTTCTGTGGTTCATGGTTAAAGAAGTTATGTTTTCAATTTTAACAACCAACTACTCTTACTAATCGCAGAAGAGAACTAGTAGCCTATACCCTAAGACCAATTGAATTTAAAGGAGATTTTAAAATAAACGGGGGCGCGGTGGTCGAATGGTTAAGCGCTTGGCTTCCGAACCTGAGGTCCTGGGTTCGAATCCTGGTGAGGACTGGGATTTTGAATTTCGGGATTTTTAGGGCACCCCTGAGTCCACCCAACTCTAATGGTTACCTGACTTTAGTTGGGGAAAGTAAAGGAGGTTGGTCGTTGTGCTGGCCACATGACACCCTGCACGTTAACCGTTGGCCAAAGAAACAGATGACCTTAACTTCATCTGCCCCATAGATCGCAAGGTCTGAAGGGGACACTTTACTTACTTTTTTTTTTTTTAAATAAACAGTTCTATCTCCTTAGCCACAATATCAATGATAATTACTGTAGCTATTGAAATGTTCTAAATAAAACCTGTATACGTTTAGGTTTTATATTTTACAATTATAAAGTTATACCCTTTTTCTCCCAGTTTCTAGCGACAGCTCTGAGTTTACTGAGCTTGATCCTCATCATTGAAGATGTGAGCAATGACAGCTGGTCCTCACCTGTACCGTCCTCACAGTACATAGCCAATGCCATCAGGGTTGTCTCCTATGTGAGTAATTGACTTTATCAAGCATGTAGCTCATAGTAAAACAGTTCCTGTGTGATCTGGCTTATGCATTTAATAAAATAAGGAAAACCAAAAAAGAGATTATTATGCATTTAATATATACACTAAAAGTTGGGGAGTGGTGTTGAGGGGTTCATTTATATTCCTAGTACATCCTTAATTAAACTTTATTTCAGAGTTGCAATAACTAAATTGACAAGTTTTTATGAGCAGATACAAAAGTTTACCCTATCACAGGGTCACAAAAAATGACAATGTTGTACTATAGGTCTAAATTGTATTTCAGATAGGGGTAGCAGTCCTTATTTATTTAGAGAGAAAATATCATGTCACAACATCTTGATGTTGTACTATAGGTCTAAATTGTGTTTCAGATAGGGATAGCAGTCCTTATTTGTTTAGAGTGAAAATATCATGTCACAACATCTCGATGTCGTACTATAGGTCTAAATTGTGTTTCAGATAGGGATAGCAGTCCTTATTTGTTTAGAGTGAAAATATCATGTCACAACATCTCGATGTCGTACTATAGGTCTAAATTGTATTTCAGATAGGGGTAGCAGTCCTTATTTATTTAGAGAGAAAATATCATGTCACAACATCTGGAGTCATATTCACATTTTGGTTTGTTCTCATCTTCTGTGATGTTGTACCTTTGTACTCAAAGATCTTACAACAGGTATGTGATTTTGACCTTTTAAAACTATTACATTTGAACTTTTTTCATTGGTCATAGTACATCTTGTAGCCTAGATGCTTTATATTCTTTGGAGATTATAATTAAACCACGATACGGGAATGTTATATACTTTGTTTACATATATCAGATAAAAAATCTTTACTTGCATGCATAAAAAAGAGAATATAAAACTCAAATGTGAAAAATAAATTAAAATACACATATTAAAGAAAAGATGTCTAACTATATAAAAACAGTCCCCCACCCCTTGTTTACTATGTAAACTTAAACAAATTGTATTTAAACATTGCCCATTGAGACCCATTAAGCACTGACATTTTGTATAATTAGTTGACTTAGTTTGGGTTATTTCTTTGAGTTTCAAACTGCATGTCGAAATTCTAATTTTAAATTTCTCATTTGAATTAATCAACTGTCAACCAATGAATTAGTCAACCGTCTTGACTATGACACCTCTGTTCTTTATATAGAGTCCCTGCTGGCCTTCCAGAAACTGATAGAACATCGCTCGACTGTTCTGGTTGATCACATGACTATATCTGATGTGACTGGCCTGAGTAGTATTCACAACACAGAAGTTTCTAGAAACTTCATCAGTCATCATCGACTGTTGCTGCTAAACAAGATTGACCTGTCATCTAGCTCTGGCTTGGAGTGATTTTGCGTCGGCTGACAACACACTCTCTACTACCCCTGTCCCCACCACCACCAGAGTTATAACAATATAAATAATAAATTTTCTAAAAATGTTATTTGGGATATTAAGTGCTCCAGGCAAATTTAGTTTTAGAAAATGTTAAAGATAATAAAAAAATGTTTTATTAAAATAATACGGTTTTGTTTTTCATTTTTCAGGAATACTCAAAGCAAGAATCACTTATGAAATCTTCAATATTTGCCTTAATCTATATAATGGAGGTCCTGCAGCTCTTGCTTCATTGTGTGGTTGATTCTGCAGGTGTCGAGAGCTATCCAGCTGTAAGTTTGTAAAGTTTATAATCAAGGTTGCTGACTGTGCTTCTTAAAGCTCCAAAAAGATTGTTTTACCTTTGTAATATTAGTATAGTGAAAGAGTTAACGATGATTGGACATGGGGGACAGAACATAGGCTCAGAGACTTAGTGCAGTAAATACAGTAGGGGATTCCAGTTTTAGTCAATTGTTTGTTTGTCTGTACAGAGGACAAGTCCAGAAGTTATCTCCTCCTTTCCAAGTCAAGTTTTTTACTGGTGGGTCACTAAGTAAGTGAAAATTTATGTTATTTAATATATAAAATTGAAATTAAGGTTTATGTATGTATGTATGTGTGTCCTGCATAGAAATAAAAAATGTTTGACCAATATGAATAGAACTTGTTATATATGTTCCTAAGATCACATATATATATATATTTGATATGTATATGTTGGCTGAACAGGTAAACCCATTTTCACACTCTACTTTTATTTTCGTGGCACAATTAAAAAATGTGAAGGAAACATCGTCCATGCTTGACGTATATGTAAATTTATTCCACCAGATCAGTAATGCTCAAACTAACGTCCACAGGCCACGGGTCATATCTTGCTAGTTATAATTTTTTCACTGTCTATGTCTTTTGATTTATTTTATATTAATTTTTTTTTTCCTTTATGGTCATCTTGGAGTTGCTGTGGCTGTGCCAGGGGTGGGGAATTCACTGGGTTGAAATCCTGATGAAGACTGGGTTTTTAATTTCAAGATATTTACTCTGCCTCTGTGTCCACCCTTGTTAACCATAGGCCACAGAAACAGATAACTTTTACTTTAAGCTCTGAATGGGGAACTTTATTTATGGTTATCATAAAAACATCAGAAGCAGTGATCACTATCAATAATATTGAACAATTCAAAATAAGGAAAATAACACAGCAGAAAAAAAAAATACTTTTCTTAAATTGCCAGCACTGAAAACTATTTTAATGTGAATCCTTCAATTAATCTTAATATCAATGAAAATGTAATTGTCCCATTGTGTTTTTGCATCTAGTTTCCAATGGCTGTTAAGGCCAAGGAGGGCAATGGCACTTCAACATAACTTTGTTTCTCTATTATGGAAAGTACAGAAAGTTTCTCATTCCCTTAATAGGATTGCTGCAAACTTTTCACATAAATTACTATGTTCTATTATTAGAGAGATTAATAAAGTTGTATTCTTTCGTAGAACTGTTTATCAAGGATGGCGACGAGATCTGAAAGAGGAGGACCTGTTTAATTTAAATCCCAGGGATGAAAGTGACACTCTGATCCCTTTGTTTGAGAAACTGTGGACCAGTGAAGTGGCTCAGTTCAAAAGAAAAAAGTAAGAAATATGTTAATCTGATACTTAGCGGAATAATTCTGTGATATTGTCCAAAAAAAATTATTATCTCATAAGCCACAAACATTGTCTGAAACAACAGAAGTTTACTATTAGTCCTATCTACCATTTTTAAATAGATAATTTGTTTCATTTAGGGATTATAATAGTGCTTTAGTAAAAGCTAGAGTACAGAAACTAAATAAGGTATGGAAACAATTTTAGATGAGATTAGCAATTTAAAAGAAAGTGAAACAGCCATATTTTTTTAGATTTGGGTTTAAGTTTGTTGAATTATATTGTGTGGGTTTTAATGTTGTCTAAAAACAAAGCAAAACAATGATAGAAAAAAAAAATAGATGCAATATTTCATTTAAAAAAGTGTTTATTTAGTTAATGGCTTAAAAACCATATCTTCTTCACCTTAATCTATCCCTTAGTCTGTTGGACCATTGGAACACCACACAGATCTGTTGATTGTCTTTCTCCATTCATGTCTTTTTACCTTAGATGGAATCTTTTTCAATGACAGGCCAGACCAGCAAACACAGAGACAATATATTCCTCTTAATGTTGAATAGTAGGTTATGTCCTTTGCTCTGTGACAATTTGATTCTCTAATGCTGCACTATGTGACTATCAGACCCTTTTAAAGACATATTTGGTTGTTTGTCCATTACTCAGTCTATAGACACATTCATGTCTTTTTACCTTTGATGGAATCTTTTTCAAGAACATGTCCTCTACATTTGTCCTTAGGAATGCTCAGAAAAGACATAACGAAAGTCTCCTAGGCTATGGCATGTCTGATTATTCATTCTCTTATGAAGCAAACGAAAAAACACGCCTGGTATCCAATGGAGGAGTTTATCAGAATGGCACCAGACATAATGGTCACCAAAGTCATGAGAACAAAGCCAGAGATAGAAAAGAGGTTAACAACTTTTATATTTTATGTTGAGGTATTTGAACAAAAATATTTCTTAACCAAACTGAACTGTGATAGAGCAGGAATGTAGCAATGTGATAGACCAATGATCTAGCCATGTGATAGACCAGAAATGTAGCCATGTTTTTTTCATTTCAACTCTTATACCTTTTGTTCTGGTATGTGAATAATTACCTTTCTATCATGGTCATAAACCATCAAACCTACAATATAAAATCATAAATAGAACATTCTGGTCTAGATATTTCTGCATGAGCTGACTCCTGAGCCCATAAATGTATGGTGTCTTCATAATTTTCCTTTTAATGTTGAATAGTAGGTTATGTCCTTTGCTCTGTGACAATTTGATTCTCTAATGCTGCACTATGGGACTATCAGACCCTTTTTAAAGACATCTTTGGTGTTTTGTCCATTACTCAGTCTATATAAACAAAGCTGGAAAGATAACTCTTTATTTTTAACTTTTACTTTTCTAGCAGTTCATCTTTTATTATTATTATTATCAGGAATAATATTCGATACTGATGACACATAAGGATGTTAAAAATGCACTAACTTTTTAGTATTACTGACTGTATTTTAATTGCAGATTTTAAATATTGAAAGCCAAATATTAGGTAAACATTTACAGGTTGTAATTAGTATTCAATGAAAAAAACATTAAGTATGAAAGTATTTTATTACTTAGCTGATAATTAGCTTTGTTTTTTTTATGTTGAGCATGATTCTTCTTTGTTTGGTATGTTTCTTCTTTGTTTAGTATGTTTCTTCTTTGTTTAGTATGTTTCTTCTTTGTTTAGTATGTTTTTTCTTTTTTTAGTATGTTTCTTCTTTGTTTAGTATGTTTCTTCTTTTTTTAGTATGTTTCTTCTTTGTTTAGTATGTGTCATAAAAATGGTTCAACTGAATTTTTATTTTTTACAGCCAAAGCCCTCACTATTGAAAGTATTGGGAAAAATGATTGCCACACCACTATTGATAGGCCTTGTTCAAAAAGTTGTCTCTGATGTGTTTCTCATGTTGAGTCCAGTGCTGTTAAGGTTAAGTTGATTAAATTACAATTTAAAAAGCCACTTGTTTGAGCCATTTTTTGGATTTCTTTTTTCAGGTGTTATAAAATTATTTAGGCCAGCAAAATTAGTTTTTAAGAAAAATTGCTGGAAAATTGGAAAATAACCTGTCAGTTTAGGTTAATCTAGGTTTTTCTATCGGTACTGGCCAAATTTTTCAAATAAGTAACTTTGTAGCTTTACTGTTTGTAAAACTTGTGGAGTAGATTTTATTACTGATTACGGATAATCATTTTACATGTGCAACGATATCCATAGTATTTAGCCATTTTGTTTTAATACCACATGATGGGAGATAATAATTTATATATTAGACACAAATGCTAACCATCTAAACTGGCAATTACAGTTCTATCGTAAAATTAAGGAGCTAGTTAAGTAAGTTGTAGGCTTTCATTCTGTTGTTTAAGTATTATAATTTAACATTCCTGATTCTGTTTTGTGCAGTCTGCTAATCACATATGCTGAGAATAAAGACACAGATTATGTGTGGAAAGGCTATGCCCTGGCTGTACTTCTGTTTGTTACACAGATGGTCAAGTCAGTGCTGTTCAACTTCAGCTTCTGGATGTCACAGATAGTTGGCATGCAGATGAAAACCACACTGGTGGCAGCTATTTACAAAAAGGTTTGTCTTGTAAATTAAGATATCCCTTTATAAATGACATTTTCTACATCTTTACCAAAACCTCATGCAGAATGGCAGGTGTTGGTGGTGGTCAGGGTTTGAACCCATCAGGATAAAAGCTTGGATCATTTACCACAGGACTAGGCTTTTCTTAATTAACTTATCTTATACATGGCTTTTTTTCAGTAAAGATTATTATTGTTTTCTATACATATTAACGTGCATTTGAAGTTGATTATTTTATATTTTAACTAGAGATTTAAATTCTACTAAGTCATTGGTTTTCCTGGCTGATGCAGACAACTCTTTTCATGCTCCACTGGCCCCTGGAAAGAAAGAATGCTTGTATGGCTTTGTCTTAGCAAATGGAATTAGAAATGATGTTTCTGTGTTTTTCTGAGTATTTTACTATTTTTAGAATGTTACTTTTCCTTTACAGATTATTTGATGGTCTATTTTTTTTTTCTTATCTCAGGCTTTGACAATGAACAATGAATCCAAGAAAGAATCAACAGCAGGGGAGATAGTCAACTTGATGTCTGTAGACTGTCAGAGAGTACAGGATGTTATGAACTTTTTTTTCTTTGCCTGGACCACACCTCTTCAGGTAGATCTTTATTTTTCTCAAATATATTTCTGCCAACTCTGATGATTGCTTGAAAATTTTCAAAGCCAATGCCATGTCCCCATTAAATAAGGTCAATTTATTTGAAGGAAATTCTCTATTTCTAAATTGAATTGGGATTCAGATCTTTAAATTAAAGGAAGATATCTATCTTAGATATCTTAGAGTGGAACCCACAGGGAACAAGATGCAGAGGAAGACCAAAAAAGAACATGGTGACGCAGTATTCTGAAGGATTCAAGAAGACTGGAAAGAGCTGGGAAACCATAAAAAAAACTAGCAAGAAACCGTGGAGAGTGGCGTGTTTTTGTTGAGGCCCTATGTTCCACAAGGAATCCCTAGGAATGATGATGATGAAAATAGGCAGTTGTCTAGTGTGTTTGATTTTATAGCAGTGATAATTATATCATAATTTTCATTTTGCATGTTGTTGTTTTTTTCTACATTATTCTCAGTGTTTTCAAATTTTTAGATAGTTTGTTGTTGAATTAATTCTTGTGTTTGAAGTCACAACATTAACTTTATGTCTTGACTATTTTAAAATTATATTACACATCCAAACCATGTAGGTTGTGATGGCTGTCGCTATACTGTACAGCTACATTGGAGTCTCTGTGTTTGCTGGTCTGGCTGTCCTACTGCTGACTGTCCCGTTGAACTCCTATGTTGCAAACATACAACAACAGCTGCAGGTACAAAATCTCAAGCACAAAGATGCCAGGCTCCGACTGACCAATGAGTCTCTCTGTGGCATGAAAGTAAGCTTTAGTGTAAACCTCTCACATCTGTAGTTAAAAAGGACAACATTTAAACATGCAACTCAGTTATGACTAATGTAGGTCAAGAAAATTTGCTGCTGAGTATTTATTCATATCGGCCACTGGGGTTCTAAGATAAAAAAAACATCTAGGATACCTTTGGAGCTTAGATAAGTTGTCAATTGTTAGTTGGCAATATAATGATTATATCTTAATCTATTCAGTTTTAAAAAATTTGAAATAGACAAAAAAAGTTGTTTGCTGCATTTCTGATAGTGTGATTAATCCCGAATGTATTATAAATCTAATTGCGTGTTTTAATAATCATATTTGTTAGTCAATCACAATGCATTTTTTAATTTAACATTGTTCATAAATGGGGAAGCTTATTTACTATCTCGGTTGCTTGTGCATGAGTTTTACTATTTACTTATTATAATTCTAGAAAAAAACGTTTTTTATTTTCTGTCTCTCATTTTTAGGTCCTTAAATTGTATGCTTGGGAGCCACCTTTTCACAGGAAGATTTCTGACATTCGCAGCAATGAGACGGGAATACTTCTTAAGATTGCTTATCTCAATGTTCTCATCAGTGTGTGTTTCAATGCAGCTCCATATTTGGTAAGACCTAATACAAAATATATATTTATTGAGGAAAAATTTATTTTATATAGTAAATGTCATTTTACTTATAAAGTATTGTTTGATGGTGTAGAACACACAGCTCTAAACCTAATCAACTATTGTAAAATCTACATTATCATTAGCATTTTTGTTAATATTGCTTTAATTTGTTTGAACATATATTGGCTGAACTAAGAAAACTTGTGCGAATTATTTGATGCATTGAAAACATGCTAGTTTGGCATTCTACTTTGTAACAAAATTTTTATGTCTCTAATGTCATTTACACTATTTCCCTGTCTTTTATTGCACTTGCAGATTATGCTGGCAACATTTGCTGTCTATGTGAACATATCAGAAGAGAACCATCTAGATGCTAATAAAGCTTTTGTGGCCTTAAGCTTTTTCAATCTTTTGAGAGTTCCTTTGGCCTTACTGTCCACCATTATCTCTATGAGTGTCCAGGTAATTCTAAGAATTGCTAGCTTTATCTTTGATTCATTTTAGATTCATTTTATAAGTATTTAATTATTCCAGTAAGTCTTTTGGTTTATTTGATCTTTACAGGCCATTGTCTCAGTGGAAAGAATCAACAATTTCCTTTGTACCGGAGATCTGAAATCTGATAATGTGATTAAAGACAGCAGAGCTAGTCAGTGGCTTTTTTCATATGCGCTTTAGAATAGGCTATAGCTTTAATAATTCCCTTTTAAAGTTTAATTATATTTGCACAGATAGAAATTTCACACAATTTGTTTTTTCATTTTTTTCGCACAAAGATTTTGCTATTGAAGTAGAGAATGGTTCCTTTACATGGGACAAATCATCAGGAGCAACCTTAAAAAAGTAAGCTGCTTAATGAGTGAAGTATTTGTTTTAATGTTGAAACTAAAGCACTAAACACAAGTATGTCCCACAGAGTAACTCAATTCAGATTTCTTTAACTCTTTCTCTCCGTAATTATTTACCACATTCTGATGAAATCAACATTGGTATCGTCAGTTAGGAGAGAAAGAGTTAATGCATTAAAGAGACAACATATGTAAGCTAAAAATAGGGACAAGTGAATCTTGCCCATATGGAGCTTCAAACCTGGAATACTCTATCAAGAGGCCTGAACATAAACCTGACCCCTAAACCCCGGATTAAGAAAATAAAGCTATACAGAGAACTGCATGATCTGGAAACAACTGCCCGGCTCATCTCAGATATAGGAATACTGATCTGAACCAACAGTTATGAAAAAATGAGAATGAAGAAGAATAAATAACGTCATTCAATAATTTTTTTATTCCATGCTTTCTAGTTATATATATTGTTATATATATTCTTTTGCGGGCAGTTGTTCATTTTTTTAATGTCATGACAACAAGAAAATTAATGAAGCTGTGGTAAAACCTTTTGTTTAAAAAATGTTGAGAATTGCTTTTAATCACTTTCAAAATTAAATGGTTGGATCTTGGCATTGGTTGCTTATCTTATCTTATATAATACAGACATTACTTCAAAAAGGAAGATGATTATGTCCTACGCGTCATGCATTCAGTCATGCATATTTACCAGTGACTTAAATTATGCCAAGTCACTGGTTTTCCTGGCTAGCTCAGGCAACCCATTCCATGCTCTGAACATTAATTTAGGTTTGGCTAATACGATTGAATTGTCTTGGATCTCAAATAGTTGTATAGTTGTTTTTTGTTTTTTTTTTGTAATTTTTAAAATATATTTTTGGAATAAACATAATCGATTTAGGGCTGAAAAATAGTATAAGAAACAGAGTTGAAAAAACATTCATAGAAAAGCAGTTTCATTTTATCTCACCAATCATATTTCTTGCTCTACAGTATTAACATAAAGATCCCAGAAGGCAAGCTGTATGCAGTTGTTGGCCCTGTTGGCAGTGGTAAGAGTTCTCTCATGTCTGCTCTACTTGGGGAAATGGAAAGGCTGACTGGGATTGCTTCAATCAAGGTGATTCTCATTGGACTAGTGTTGCCAACTTAACTCTTGTCTTTCCTATTTAATGATACCAACGTCGATTTGACCCCATTATATTAATTTTTGGTCTTATGAACCATTGTGTAAAAAGAGTATACAACCCTCTTCAATTTTGTACCAAATATACCATTTCTTAAACTTAAAACAAACAAAACAGTTATTTATGTTTAATCAAAACAGGATAGTAAAATATAAATGAGAAAAAAGAGTAATTCCATTGGAACATGGAAAATAATTACGGAGAGAAAGAGTTAAAAAAAAAGAAACATTTTTCACTGCAATACAAGCCTTTTTCTGCTGGTATATTATAAAAAATAAACAATTGTAATCTTTTTTGTCCTTAAGGAAATTTGTCTTACAATTTGTGCATTACAAATGCTATAAGCATGAAAGTAACGCTATTTAAAAACTATAGTAATTATTATTACACCGAACAAAACATGATAACTATAGAAAACCAAAATATACATTCACTCGAGACTCACTCATAATTTACATGTAAAAAGTTTATATCAGATAGTGAAATTATATTTAATGGTTTGATAGCTAGAGAAATAAAAGAGATTTTGTGTCTGTCTGTCTTTGCTATCAGTGTCTTTAATCTCTTTTGTGATGGTAAAATCACAAAATCCTGGACCAAAAGCGGATTTTTATTTATTTCATTTTTTATTTATTTTTAGCTTTCTTATGAATGTTTTTATCATGTAAATCAGACTAAATTGTCTGCACCTGGACATTTTCAGAAATTAGTGGTCCATGGTCTGGTACAATTGTTATGTGGCCAATGTTCAATATGTGATTTGTTTTCTGCACAAAGATAAACATGGTTTATTTTTCATTAGAGCTATTAAAAGCTGGGTAAATTCAGGACTTACAATTCCAAGCTTAAAAGCATAATGCTTTCATTAGAATTCACACTCTAGACCAGTTTCCCAAACTGTGTTCCATGAGGCACTGAATAGGTGTTTCACAAGCTTTACTTTTTTAGACAACTTGTTGAATCAATCTCTCTAAAAAAACAAGCTGCGTGTTCCATGAAATATCATAAAAAGTGAAGTGTTCCGTTAAGGAAAAAGTTTGGGAACCACTAATTTAGACCATCAGATCAGCAACTGTTCTTTTATTCTCACATAGAGATAATATTCAAAACTCACCATGCAAGACAGTGGAATGAGACTTTCCCAGGTCTAATGTCAATCAACATTCATTGTATCCCTACTGTTTCTACTGTGGTTTCTTTGAAAAGTAATTTTAAATTTTGTATCAATGTTTATGTAATTTTATGTTTTTTTTCTTGGCATGATCTCCGACTATTGCAGAGTAAAGTGGCCTATGTTCCTCAGCAAGCCTGGATCCAGAATGCCACACTGAAAGATAACATCCTGTTTGGCAAACCATTCAATAAGAAACGCTACAAGAAGGTGATTGAAGCCTGTGCCCTGTTGCGTGACCTGGAGATCCTTTCGGCTGGTGACATGACAGAAATAGGAGAGAAGGTAATAGGATGATCATGATTCTTTTCTGTATTGCATGTCTTTCCATGGAGTCATCATATAGTTACCAAGCTTTGTATGCTGCATTGATGGGTTATATTGTAGAGGTTTCATAGCTGTATTAAGTTTTACTACTGATATTTAGGCCCTTGAGAAATAGCAACTATTGTTGTAATTGCATCTGAAATGAAAATTAGCCTCCAATGAGACTCATTAAACTAGAGGCAATAGGATTTGTAATCCAGTCTTTTATACGAACTAGCTATCTTTTATTTCACTTAGCTACATTTGATATTTTCATTAAGCTATAATTAATACAATGCAGCTATAATTCATATGGTACCATTCATGTATCATTTATTTCATTTAGCTATTATTTATACCACACAGCTATGATTTATATAATTTATAGCAATTAGCTATTATTTATACCATTTAGCTACCATTTATGCCACTAAGCTAGAATCTACTCATATACTTAGCTATCATTTATACCACTAAGCTAGAACTTATATATTTAGCTATCATTGTTATAAAAAAACAATGAGAGTTGTTAAAAATCAATACTATTCCAAGTTTTCTGTTGAAAGTAAACCTCATGAAGTGCTCTTAAAACAAATTATGAGATAAGGAAGACAAATCTAAAGTTGTATTTTGTTCATTATTTGACTTCTAGGGCATCAACTTGAGTGGTGGACAGAAGCAGAGGGTCAGCTTGGCCAGGGCAGTCTATAGCAATGCTGACATTTACATATTTGATGACCCGTTGTCAGCCGTGGACTCTCATGTGGGAAAACACATTTTCAACAGTGTGATTGGCCACAAGGGTATATTGAAAGGAAAGGTACAATCTTACTTAATGTAATCTACTACATTTGATATACGGATATTTGTAAAAAAATATTTTTTATGAGATTTTTTTTTTTTTATAGACAAGTCTTGCTTGGTGCGCCAATGGTCCAACAGACTAAGGGATAGTGTACAGTGTACAGATTTAAATTTTAAAATAATACATAGACATTAATTGATGAAAGCCTCCTGGTCCCGTGTTATTTTGTCCAGCAGGGAGCCTTTTTATATACTTCTATTTTTCAATACAACTGTTGATATATTTTACAGGCTAGAATGAATTGTAATAATCCATTTAATCCTATACTATTAAGCGAGCAATTCTTGTATATATATATATATATATATATATATATATATATATATATATATATCTTTGATTTTGAAAACGGCTCTAACGATTTTCTTTAAAATTTCAACGTATCTGCATATTAGTGAGAAAAAAATTCTCAGCTCATTGGCCACATCGGGAAAACTTGAGTTCGACCGTTATTTCGATATATAAAATGTCTCGTTGTAAAATTGATTTTGGCTTGAATAATTTATGAATGAAAGTTTTCCATGCCGTAAACGGGAAAAACGCTGCTTACGTCACTAAGCTTACCGTAGTACACTAAAATATTTCTTTGCAAACAAGAACGCGTTTAGAGATATGAATGAAGGGATGTGTAAAACTAAAAGCAGACCACGGGCTGTAGCACCACTGGGATGGATGGATGGCAAAAGCCGGTATGAACTTCTTATTGTCCGACAGTCAGGCTGGGCAGGGCATTTATTTAACCGAGCAAGGCTCGGCCACCTGATATTAAATTTAAATGAAAGACAATAAAAACCCTTTTAGCCTACCAAATTAAAAAAAAAAAGTGCAAATATTGTGTTATAACACTACCATGAAGTAAATATTTTTTTTTTACTTTCCAAATTGTAGACTGATTGAAGATCAAAATTTCATACAGTTACTTGCTGGCTAGCCTCTGTACATGCCTAATTTCATATGTAAAAAATGAATTTTTCTCTTTTCAATTACACTTCAAACAATCAAAACAATCTTAATGAAAATTATGTCACCCAAACCAATCTATCTCAAAGCTTAAACGCCAGCATATATTACAAAATTTGTCATAAAAGTTGAAAGCAAAATTGAAAAAATAAGGCAGCTTGAAATTTGAAAGAATCTGTCTAAAAATTTCTAAATCATTCTTGGTTTGTATGTAGATAAATATCGGTACTGTAATGTTAGTGGATTACCGTGTTTTCCAGACTCGGGTACTTGTAACTCATGGAGCACATTGGCTCCCGATGGTGGACTCAATTATAGTTCTCAATGACGGTGCCATCAGCGAGTCAGGCAGCTATGAAGACCTGATGTCTCACAACGGATCTTTTGCTGAGTTTATCAGAACTTACATGCTACATGGAGAGGAGAATGAAAAGGAAGAGAGTCTGGAGAGTGAGTTGTACATTTCTTATGTAAATTACAGACATGCCTTTAGGAGTTAATCTAGTGTTGAATGTTATTCTAAGTCAATAGTTTGTGACTCAGTAGCTCCAAAGTATAATGTTTATCTCTGTTGTTGCTTATGTTCCAGTAGCTAACTTGTCTCATATTTATCACTCATTTTGTTATTTTCTTGTATCTAACGAATCTCACATTTATCTCTGTTGTTTGTGTTTCAGTAGCTCCAAATTTTCAAATTTATCTCTGTTGCTGCTTATGTCCCAGTAGCTCCCAATTCTCATATTTATCTCAGTTTTTGTTTGTGTTTCAGTAGCTCCCAAATTCTCATATTTATCTCTGTTGCCACTTATGTCCCAGTAGCTCCCAAGTCTCATATTTATCTCAGTTTTTGTTTGTGTTTCAGTAGCTCCCAAGTCTCATATTTATCTCAGTTTTTGTTTGTGTTTCAGTAGCTCCCAAGTCTCATATTTATCTCTGTTTTTGTTTGTGTTTCATTAGCTCCCAAGTCTCATATTTATCTCAGTTTTTGTTTGTGTTTCAGTAGCTCCCAAGTCTCATATTTATCTCTGTTGCCACTTATGTCCCAGTAGCTCCCAAGTCTCATATTTATCTCTGTTTTTGTTTGTGTTTCAGTAGCTCCCAAGTCTCATATTTATCTTTGTTGCCGCTTATGTCCCAGTAGCTCCCAAGTCTCATATTTATCTCAGTTTTTGTTTGTGTTTCAGTAGCTCCCAAGTCACATGTTTGGAATGAAGGGGAAACTGGTACATCAGATTACACTTCTGGTGAGGAGGCAGTCCTGAAAATATCAAGAATGCCTGGAAAGTAAGTCAAACTGGATACAAATTCTTTCTTTGCAATAAGTGACTCCTTCTTTTTAGTATTTCCAAATTTTTAAATGTATCTATTATCTTCTTATCTTCTTTCCTTGAATGTGTATATAAATAGACATGATAAATGTTGAAAAATTCCTTGACTAGGACTAGTGTTTATATGTCATATTTTTTATTTCAGACGGACCATGTCCTTGACATATGAGTCTTCTCTCACCAGTTCTCTCTACTTGCACTCTCAAACTGTCATTTATGAGGAGGACGAGAGAAATGCAAATCAGTCGGATGGTAAATTAGTTCAGGCTGAAAAGATGGAAGCTGGCAAAGTAAGCTGTGTCTTGTTTACATAAAATGATGGTAAAAAGAAATGTTCAATCATTAAGATTGTTTAGGAGTATACATGAATTTGTTGTTTTTCTTTTCACCAGGTTAAAATGGAAGTGTTTTCTGCATACATCAAGGCGACAGGAACTTGTGCTATGACTATGTCCTTTGTGTTCTTTGTGTTGTTTCAAGTGGCAAGTGCTTGGTCCAATATTTGGCTCTCAGATTGGACAGAAGACTCTTACCTGGCCAATCTAAGTTTAGTGAGCACTGATGAGTACAAAGAGAAACAAGATTTTTATTTGTATATATTTGGTGTCTTTGGTGTAGTACAAGGTTGGTTCAAACAACACTTCTTTTTATTATGTTTTTTTTTTTCTAAAAATATAATATACTAGTCGACCGGCGGCATACCATACGCCGCTATTTTTCAGGGAAGGCCTTAGAGGCACTGCAACAAATGCGACCGCAGTGGGTCCCGTACTTTCTTTAGATCGTGCTTTTTTTTAAATGTATAAATTATTAAATTAAACCATTTTATAACATATAACAGATTTCCCGCTGCCTCTTGATTTACCAGAAGCCCCTGGATATCTCCTGAAATGTTATTAAATATAGACCTACGAAAAGTCCTGGAAATCTCCGGAAATTATTGAAATCTTTTGTAACGTAAAAGTATAGTAATTTGTGGTACTAATGAAAGTACTTCTAAAGTCAAACCTGAGAGTAGTATCTATCTGTGTATTGTCGTTCTAGTTTCAAGAGTCTTACGACCATAGACATAAATAAATATAGACTGGCCAATAAGACTATTTTATGAAACGAAATATTGTGAATTGCAATTGTGTGTACTTTATTTTATTTCCTTTTTCCAGTCTATATTTATTTATGTCTATGCTTACCACACAATATAATCTCTTCCGGCTTCCACTTTTTTAACCTCCCTTCCATTCACTACACTAATTCATAAGAGTTTTATGAAACAAAAATTTGTACATTGCAATTGTGTGTACTTTATTTCTGTCTATAAATTGTGTTTAATCTCTAAGACTGAAGATCATGCAATTTTTAATTTTTTCATAATTTGGAAATCATAATTCAATAGTAGATATATATACACGTTTTCAAGTTACATGAAGTTACTTCCTTTTTCCAGTCTATATTTATTTATGTCTATGCTATTTTGTGAATGAAATAGTGCGGTGCAGATTGGGTCCATGCACACCGTGGTGCGTGCGCCATGGGATCTTCCCTATTTACTTGTTGTTGTTGCATTGTGTTGCACGTTTGACCTATTTACTTTGAGAAATAATATATAGACTAGTCGACCGGCGGCATAGCATACGCCGCTATTTTCCAGGGCAGGCCTTAGGCACTGCAACATATGCGACCACAGTGGGTCCCGAACTTTCTTTGGACCCGTGCTAATTTTTAGGTGTATAAATTATGAAATTGAACCATTTTATAAAGCATAACAGATTTCCCGCGGCCTCTTGATTTACCAGGAGCCCCCTGGAAATCTCCTGAAATGGTATTAAATGCTATGCCGCCGGTCGAAAAAGTCCTGGAAATTTCCGGACATTATTAAAATCTTTTTAAAGTGAAAAAAAAAATGCTATGCTATTTTGTGAATGAAAATAGTGCGGATTTTGGATATATTATTTCGCATTCACAACATGCGGCGCCATGGGATCTTCCCAATTGCTTGATATAAGTAAAGTGAATGCGTGAATTCATGAATGAAAAATACTATGAAAATGGCTAATTGACCTTAATTTACGCAATTTTAAGAATATAGCTGCACTCATGTAACAATGCTTTAGAAAAACAAATTTTCCCGGGCAGGCCTTAGGCACTACAACATATGTGACCACAGTGGGTCCCGCACTTTCATTGGACCCGTGCTAATTTTTTAGGTATATAAATGATTAAATCAAGTTACATGAAGTTAATTCCTTTTTCCAGTGTATATTTATTTATGTCTATGCTATTTTATGAATAAAAATAGTGCGGATTTGGACACACCATTTCAATTCACACCATGCTGCGCCATGGGATCTTCCCATTTACTTGTTATAAGTGAATTCATGAATAAAAAATACTACAACATATGCGACCACAATGGGTCCCGAACTTTCTTTGGACCCGTGCTAATTTTTAGGTGTATAAATTATGAAATTGAACCATTTTATAAATCATATAACAGATTTCCCGCGGCCTTTTGATTTACCAGGAGCCCCTTGGAAATCTCCTGAAATGTTATTAAATGCTATGCCGCCGGTCGAAAAAGTCCTGGAAATTTCCGGACATTATTAAAATCGTTTTAAAAGTAAAAAAAAAAAAATTCATTTTGTGAATGAAAATAGTGCGGATTTTGGATATATTATTTCTCATGCACATCATGCTTCGCCATGGGATCTTCCCATTTGCTTGAAGTAAAGTGAATGCGTGAATTCATGAATGAAAAATACTATGAATGAAGCTAAAAAAATGGCTAATTGACCTTAATTTACGCGAAATTAAGAATTATAGCTGCACTCATGCAACAATGCTTTAGAAAAACAAATTTGAATGTTAATTTGATTAAATGGACTATAATTAGTATGTTCATGTGCTAAAGCATAAAACTATATATGTGCGAAGAGAATTTCTTAGAGTTGAATTCGAGTTTTAGATCTAGATCTAGATAGTAGATCTAGGAATAGAGAGATGAGTTACTTTTCGTAATCATATCTAATGAACGAATGTGCGTAATTGAAGTACTTTCTAAAGTGAAACCTGAGAGTAGACTCTATCTGTGTATATTGTTGTTGTTCTAGTTTCAATATTCTAACGACACAATAATGTGGAAATACTTTTAATATTATGACAATAATCTTAGAAGAAGAGATAATTATATAAACACCACTTTCATTCACAAAATAGTGCGGATTGGGATGCACCAACTTCTATTCACACCGCGTGCGTACGCCATGGGATCTTCCCTATTTACTTGTTGCATGTTGTTGCACGTTTGACCTATTTACTTTGAGAAATAATATATAGATTATTTAGAAATTTCTCTTAGCAGAGTGATACACTGGTGCATTATTCAAAATGTTGAGCCAAAAGTTATTGTGTTTCGTTATATGGGTTACGGTTAATAGTACATAACCTTTCATACTCATAAAAAAATAAAACTTCTGTAACTTAAACTAGAAGATAATAAAATGTCCAGTTCGTGGAGCAAATAATGTACAGCTAAGCAGTTGATGTGACTAATAGTTAACAGGTGTCATGTGAACAATACCATGGCTGCTTGTTAGGTATCCATTTAAGTCGATGAAGTCTTAGTATCAGGTATGTCCTAGTATATAGTATCTCTTAGTAACAGGGAATTTCCTAAAATTTAAAAATCTAAGCATTATTTAAGATTTAAATTCAGGTCCTTCAGTCTGGCAGGGCAACTTTTCACCACTAGGCCATCATATGAGCCTTCCCCTTTTTCCACCCACTATTACATCTGGTTGTACTTAAAACTCTTTCAAAGAATTTAATTTGTATTTCCCCCCAAAAAATGGCTCATCCTTTCTGGTTAGAAAACACCAACAGGCAGTCCACCAACTGAAACTGATTTGCAAACTAGAGAATTGTCTGTATTAACATTTTGTTTTTTATTTTATTTTTTTAAAATCCTATAGACAATGTGTTGCTTTTAATGTATTTTCCTGTACATCCTCTTTAGGAATTCCCAAAAATGTCCAAAAGTCCAAAGCTTCCATTAAAATTAAAATTCAAAACCTTTAGTTACAGTTATGGAAACAATGCACTATACAAACATTTTTTTTTTAATTTAAATCTAACCCAGACAGGAGGCACGGTGGCTGAGTGGTAAAGCGCTTGGCTTCTGATCCAGGGTCAGTTTTGAAACCTGGTGAAGACTAGGATTTAATTTTGGCATCCTCTGATGTCTCTGAGTCCACCCAGCTCTAATAGGAACCTGACATTAGTTGGGGAAAAGTAAAGGCAGTTGGTCATAGTGTTGGCCACATGATACCCTTGTTAACCATAGGCCACAGAAACAGATGACCTTTACATCATCTGCGCTATAGACCTCAAGGTCTGAAAGGGGAACTTTAACCCAGACCTCACTAATTCATCTATTTTGATTTGTGTTTTGTTTCTAGTTGTGTTCCTGACAGTACACAACATTCTCTACTGGGTCAGAATGGTCGTGGCAGCAAAGAGGCTTCACTTTGGGATGCTAACCTCTATCTTCAGATCTCCGATGTCTTTCTTTGACACCACTCCTCTAGGAAGAATCATGAACAGATTTTCCAGAGATATAGAGGTGAGATTCTAATTCATTTTGTGTTTGCACATTAGTGCTAATTAACAAGTACGGTTGATCTGGTTACTGATAGATAAATTAATTAAGTCTTATCCCCCTGTGCTAACATAGGAAAAGTACATGATAAATAACATTTTTAAAAGCAATTTATTTTTCTCCTGCTGTCTTCTTTAATCTTTAAAAACAAGCCTTATTATATTTCTAATATATACTCTCAATAGAGAAAAAAATTTATAACTCTTTGATTTTTCGGAAGGGAGTTATGTGTAGCCCTAAATTTAAAATCATTTGTTTATGTTAAAAACAAACATTTACTGCAACATTCCTGGTAAAAATAATATGAATACTTGCTGATTATCTCCCCTATCACATTGAAATTGTGCTCCGTTTTGTTAGTTTCATGTAAGCAAAATGAAATCTGCTTTAAGAAGTATTATTTGAAAATAAACTTTAATATTTTCTTAGCATAGTTTTTACAATTGAAATAATATGTGGATTGACTGTTGAGTAGATTACTGAAAAGTATAATAATAATTATAATTAAATTTATAGAAGGCTGTTAAGAAATAAAATGTAGGTTCAAGTCGCTGTGATAACATTACAAACATAAATGTCATTGCTGTGATAACATTACAAACATAAATGTCATCGCTGTAATAACATTACAAACATAAATGTTATCGCTGTGATAACATTACAAACATAAATGTCATCGCTGTGATAACATTACAAACATAAATGTCATCGCTGTGATAACATTACAAACATAAATGTTATCGCTGTGATAACATTATAAACATAAATGTTATCGCTGTGATAACATTACAAGCATAAACGTTATGGCTGTGATAACATTACAAGCATAAACGTTATCGCTGTGATAACATTACAAACATAAATGTTATCACTGTGATAACATTACAAACATAAATGTTATCGCTGTGATAACATTACAAACATAAATGTTATCGCTGTGATAACATTACAAACATAAACGTGTGAGCTAAAATGGCAAGCTAATCTAAAAAAGTTTTAAACATATAGGTCTTAGTGTGCTGATACATTTGTCAAAAAGTATGATAGTAACTTAACATTGACAATCCTTTTGAAAAGCTAGATGTTTACACAGGATTTACCAATGTTTGATGACCTCATTGCTTTATTTGTATCCAGGTTGTGGACAACAATCTGCCAATCATCATCCGAGACTACATGTCCACGTTCTTCACCTGCATCATGATCCTGGTGATTATCTCAATGAACACGCCCCTGTTCCTGTTCCTTGTGGTGCCCATCATGATCATCTACTACTTCATCTCGGTGAGGCTTTTTTTTTCATTCATTTTAATCCTCATTCATGTGCAGTTTATTAGGTTTTGCATCCTGTCTTCTGTGACAGATTTATAATAAGGAAGATGCTATCTTATCTAGCGTGATGCCACCATAAGGAATTATTTATTTGATTCATAAATAGGGAAAGTTTTGACTTAGAGACAATGATGCGACTAGTAAAAACTAGACTAGGTTTTGAAAAAGTATAGCGAAAGATCAAAAGATGAAAAACAGACTCTCCTAGATGGCTTTAGGGAAAAGAGCTTTTTATCTGTGTTATTTGATTTGGTTATTTGAGAGTTACCTCCATTTGACTTATCTGCATAAGACACAGGGCTGAAGTGTGTAACACTAGCATGTACTTTTTTGATTGGCTTTTATACCCATATGAAATATTGCATTCATCGTTCCTCCTTAATCTTCAAACTTAAGGACAAACTTTATATTTTTTTTTAAATTAACATTAACCCAATTGCTACTATTGCTGTAGGATGCATTTTTTATTGTAGAAATCTAATGTGAGGATAACTTCCTATGTTATCAGCAAGTTATCAGCAATTTTTAAAACTTTCATATAAGAAGAACTTATTATGTCTCATTCAGAATGAGAACAAATGGTTGGTGACTCTTTTTTCTTCTTAAAGTGAAAAACTGGTTGTGTATAGCTGTTTAATCTTCTTTTCAACATTTTTTAAATGAAAGTGCTGATACCCCAGGAAATTAGTATTTTTAAAGCTTGCTTTTATTCTAAGAATTTTAAAACTTAGCGTAGATTTTTGAAACATGAAATTAGATGCTACTTGCTTTAGGTTTTATATTTGAGTTTGGAAAACCAGCTCAAACATTATAAATGACAGTGAACATGCATGTCTGAGTTTTATTTTATTTAGTATTTGCTTGTTAAAATAAAGTGCATATTTAGTTAATTTTCAAAACATGTAATGAACAAAGATTAAAAAAAAATGTACTTCCATATTCTGTCCTTCTATTGCATGAGATTTGGGGGAGAGCTGAGGTCATGTGTATATCTAAAAACCTCTCTCCAAAGCATCAACAGGCAGACGTCAAAGTGAAACTAATCTGTGATTTAAGATTTGTATCTTTTTCCCATTTTGTTTATTAATGAAGTGGTATTGAAAATGTGCTGCTCTTAAAGCATGTTTAAGGAAGTTGAACACAAATATTTTCAAAAATTATTCTTTTTCCCACCATGCAGAATTTTTACATTCCAACTTCAAGGCAGCTAAAACGTATTGAGTCTGTGACTCGGTCTCCGATTTACACCCACTTCAGTGAAACAATATCAGGGGGTCCTACAATCAGAGCTTATGAAGCTTCAGCCAGGTTTATCAAAGAGTCTAAAATTAGAGTGGACAGGAACCAGTCATATTACTATATTAGTCTTGCTGCTAACAGGTCAGTTTGTCTATGTTGAATTGTATTAAAAAAAAAAAAAAACTGTTCTCTGTTATTTTTTAAGTACCCATAGATTAATTATAATCTTGCAAAAATATATTTATATTGAGTTATTTTATGTGTTTCTCTGATACATTTATAGTTAACTATTTAAAAATAAATCCATATTGAAGATAAAAATGTATTTTATTTTGTTGTTGTGATTAATTTTAATTTTAAAAAGTTCCTTAATAAGATGACAATTTGATTTCATTTTGATGTCAGCTTTTATAATTTAACAAAAAGATTTAGATATATTTTTTATGCAGTATCACAGTGTTTCTCAAACTTTGTTCTGCTGAGCCCCAGTGTTCCATGAGGCCTGAATAGGTGTTCCATGAAGTACTGGAGTAATATCTCTAAAAGAAAATAAGCAAAGTGATCCATTATATACTCAGGATGTGCAAATTGTTCCATTTAGAAAAAAGTTTGAGAAACACTGCAATATTATTCAAACAAGTGCATATCAAGTAATCTAAGAAGGATCATCATTAGTTGTGAAATACTTATTGTTATTAATTTAAAATTAAAAACTCACCCCAATATACTTATGCAATAAGTTATTTGACCTTCAACTTTCTTTAATGAGTTTATTTAAATTTTAAACTGTTCGACTATTCTCTAGATGGCTTGGTATGAGTCTTGAGCTACTGGCTAACATTATCATTCTTGGGTCTGCCATCTTTGCTGTGGTGACTCCAGGCATCAATGGTGGAGAAGTGGGTCTCTCTGTCTCCTATGCCATTCAGGTGACTTTGCACTCTAAATATTTAGATATATTTCTTATCTTTAAAACTAGATCTATAGAGATTGCAGGATGTGTTCATGTTCATATTGAAACAAAATCTGTCTTTTGATAGTAATGAACACAAATATATTTTTTGAGGAGAATTTTGGTTGTTATAAATATAAATTATATTGAATTTGCTCTGGTGATATTGATACTTTAAAAAATATAAAATATGATGATAAACTGCTTTCCATTTCACTAAAACTAAATAAATTTTTATGAATTACCAGTAAAAATCAGAAAAATTTCTTGTTTTATTATACTGTTGAAAAAGGACCTTTTATTTAATTTTTTTTTATAATACAGTCAATTTTTTTTGTTAAGTTCATTTAAACCAAAATATTGAAATGTAAAAAACTTAATTTTCTCATTTCAGAAATATCCTTTTACTATTACTTACAGTTATTACATTAATATAACAATTTTAAACTTCAAATAAATTAATATAATTCAGAGCAGCCTAGTCTTATAGTGCTATGCTATTATGTACTTCATTTCAAGTGTAAAAAAAAAAAAGAATTATTTTATTCTGTTTCTAGGTGTCCAGTAACTTAGTCTGGATGGTCAGGCAGATGAGTGACTTGGAAACAAACATAGTCTCTGTGGAAAGACTTAAAGAGTACTCTGAGCTTACCCCTGAGGTTGGAGCCTTTTTCTTGACAAATATTAGTTTGGGCTAAAACTCAATTTTGTAAAGTATTGATGCCAAAAGAGCACTTAGCTTAAAATTATTCTGTTGTGTAATGTTTAAAAGATGTGAATATGTAAATAATTTTAAAATGTACTAGCATGAAATTAGGTTAAACTGATTCTTTTCATTACCCTAACTTGATAGTGCTTTCAGAAGATTAGCTTCAAAGTACTGAGCTGTTAACTTTTTCTCTTTGTAATTATTGTTCCACGTTCCAATGGAATTATTAATCTTTCTCATTTTTATTTCACTATCCTGTTCGGATTAAATTTCAATAACTCTTTGGCTTGTTTATATTTGGTATAGAATTTAAGAGGATTGCATGCTCTTTTTACACAATTCAGATTAAAATTCATAAAACCAAAAATTATTTTAATTTAATGGGATCGAATCGACATTAGGAGAGAAAGAGTTAATAAATTTTGTGGATGGAAGTGTAGAAAATATATTCTCTCCACTAATTTAAAGGCGGACTGGATCATACCTCATCGCCGGCCCGTGCCAGGCTGGCCACTGGATGGTAAAGTGAAATTCTCAAACTACCAGACCAGATACAGAGAAGGCCTGGACCTTGTTCTTAAAGGCATTACTTGTGAATTCAAGCCTGGAGAAAAGGTAATCGGATACTGATCTTTCTGATTTTATTGTTGTTGAGCTAAATGTTTGTGAATGTAACTTAACAAAGGTTGTAGAAAAGAATTCTAAAATGGATTTTGAACTTTTCATTTTAATCATTATTGAGTGAGTATTAATGTGATTAAAGCTTAGACTAATGATTTAAGTTTAAATGTACTTTTAAAAGTATTAATGACCATTCAGTTTGTGAGGAACATATCTTACTAATGGTATCAAAGGTTTTTGCTATTCTTTTTAGAGTAATACTTGGAAAAAATGTAGTAACACTTGTATGAGACTCCCTTGTGACAGCTTTCTTGAACTCTAAAGACAATATATTGAAAAATATTATATACAATTTTATTAATATATATTTCACCATAGAGTTGATAGATTTTCTTTTAAGTGAAAAGGAAAAAAAAAAAAGAAAACTAAAGTTTATGCTTAATTAACTTCTTTATTCATTTTCATTCTAAAAGTTACTAGGTTAATAATTTTGCTCCATTACATATCTCTGCTGTTGTCTTTATATTTATTTATGGTTAAGAAATGCTGGAAAAAAGACATAGGCCTATCTAAAATTTTAATTGCATTGTATTTCCCCTCTACCAACAGATTGGCATAGTTGGCAGGACTGGTGCTGGCAAGTCATCTTTAGCTCTGGCATTGTTTCGACTTATTGAGGCCACCGAGGGCAGCATCAGCGTGGACGGCATCAAGATTTCAGACATTGGACTGCATGATGTTAGATCTCGATTCACAACTTACCTCAGGTTGATTTAAACAGTGAACATTCTAATGCTATATTTCTATTTACTATCGTATACCTTTTAGTTAATAAAGGCACTTAATTCTAAATCTAAATTCAACACTTATTATAACAGTTTTTTCAAACATGATTAATTTCATTATCTAAGTTACATTCACTATTTTAGCACAGTTTATTTCATGATATACATGATTAAAAAATATAATTGTTTTTCCTTTTTGCATCTTCTATCTGACCTAAATGCACTTATTCTGCACAAATAACTTTATTGATATTCTATTATACATTGCCACTGTATAAAGCCCTTTCTCATTGACCTTTTTATTATAGAAATATGCTGAAGGTAAATTTATGTTTACATGAAACATGAACATTTTTTTTTGTTTTCAGGATCCTGTTTTGTTTTTTGGAACCCTCCGCATGAATTTAGATCCCATAGATCAGTACGATGACCACCAAATCTGGGATGCACTGACCAGTGCTCACCTTAAAGACTTTGTGGAGAACATTCCAGAAGGTCTGGAGTATGAAGTTGGGGAGGAAGGACAGAGTCTGAGGTACTGAAGAACTCCACACTTACAGGAATACACTTGAAATAGCTCTTATGATATATAATATGAATATTCATTTCACATTCTTGCTTCATTGGACCCCGTTTCTCTTACTTTTTATGCAACATGAAGTGGCTATAACTTAGACTGCCAACATTTTTTTTAGACTAAGGCTTGTCTTCAGGCGTGCAGTTTTACTTGTCGCTACGCAGTCCCATCTGCAACCTATATATTTTTCCTCATGCAGAGCAAACGTAACCATTGGACACTGGTGGTTGATTTAGATTCTCTTAAGAATATTCATTTTCCAACTCTAGGATGTGACTTTAATTCATGCATAGTGGTTTTGATTCAATAGAATATGTGAATTTTATTTTTAGAAATGATTATCATTTGCTGTCTTTAAAAGCTCAAACAATTTCTGTTTAAAATCTATATTTATACAAATCTAGCTAACAACATTTTAATTTTTTCAAATAAGGGCAATGACTTGAATTCGAAAGATTAAGGATGAGTGCAGTGTGTTACAAGACTACACTAAAAAATTCTAAATAGATAGCTTGAAAATAATGTTTAGAAATATATAGCATATCCTTTCATTCTTGAATTCTACCTCAATAATTTCCTTTCTGCCAGTGTTGGTCAGCGCCAGTTAGTCTGCCTGGCTCGAGCCCTACTGAAGAAGACCAAGATCCTTATTCTGGATGAAGCTACTGCTGCTGTGGACATGGAGACAGACACCTTGATCCAGAACACCATTCGTACAGAATTCAGCAACTGCACCATCATCACTATCGCTCACAGACTTAATACCATCATGGATTATGACAGGTTGGTGTTAGAGAGAGACAGTTTACATTTCAAATATTTAACAGTGTAAACCAAGTCTCAAGACAATCTTAGCTGGTTCCTACACCAAGAAATATAGTTTATATGCTTATATCAAAAGTATTTTTGATACAGTATTGGAAGCTTTTCGATTGTTCAGTCTAGAGTGATGATGTTATAGAAATATCATATTTTAGTCAAATATTTTGTTCAAGGGTAATGTGAAATTATTCTAGATGAGGTCATTTGCAGTTAGAATTGGTATAGACATTGTTGTAGAAATTCATGACAGACATTTCAATTGTCAATTTAAAAACCATAGGATTAGAGTTTTAACCATTATAAATTAAAACAAAAATGCATTGCCTATATTATTTACATATTTTACTAAAAACAGTTTTAATAAATCTAATTGTTTCCATGTACCATTTCTAATCAGTGATAGTTTAACTGAACTCAGCTGTTTTAGGCTCATCTTGTTGATTTAAGTGTATTTGAAATTTGTATTTTTGTTCTTTCAGAATAATGGTTCTAGATGCTGGGCTTGTGAAAGAGCTAGACTCCCCAAGCAACTTATTGGCCAATTCTAGATCTGCTTTTTATTCTATGGCCAAGGAAGCTAATCTCATCTAGTCCATATAATCTCATCTAGTCCATATAATCTCAT
>JADKLZ010071522.1:20269593-20281676 GCA_021533235.1 Biomphalaria straminea
CAGTACGCATACCCTACCTCACTGCCAAGTGATACTACTCAGGTAACGCAATACGTGCTATTGCTTACCTTGGATGGGGGAGAATTTGAAAATCCCCTCGGGCCCACATTTAGGTGGACCCCCAAATAAGTTCAAAGTTGTTTTTTTTATATTAAATAATAATCTTTATTGTCCGTAAGGAAATTCGTCTTACAATTTGTGTATTAGGGCCTACATCAAACAAAACATACCGGTAATAACTATAGAAAAAAAAACAACAAATATACATTCAAACAAGATTCACAAGTGAAAAGTTTATATCAGCATGTTTCTATTTTAATAATTTGACTGCCAGGGGAACAAAAGAGTGTATGTGTCTGTTTGTCTTTGCTATCGGTGTATCTTTTTTGTGATGGTAAAATCCTGACCCAAGGAGTGATTTTTTTTATTTCTAAATCTGTTTAGCTTTTTTATGGATGTTAGTCTCTAACAGCTGCCAGAATGGGGTTTGTTTTTTTTTTGCCAATGATTTTGCCAGCAGCATTTAGGATTCTATGAAGTTTATTTTTATATTTAATGCTCAGATTGCTATACCAGGCAGTGATATTGAAACTTACAATATAACAAATGTGAGCGTGATAACATATAGCCAAGCTCTTCTCGCTAACATTAAACAAAGACAGTTTTCTCTGTAATCCCTGTGTCAGGGTTCAATTATATATGCCCCTCTTTTGCTGATATAATAATATTTGTAGTAAAATTTAGTTTATTATCTAGGATTGTACCAAGGTATTTAAAATTTTGCAATATTTCATGGTCTCTCCAGCGACAGAAACAATATAATTTTCCTTCTTTTCCCTACGAAATTGATTACCATTACTTTGGTTACGCAAAATGCAGGTCCCCCAAAGAGGTCAAGTGGGGGGGGGGGGGGGGCCCAAAATGATGGCTAATTTCTTGCTACGCCACTGTCTACGTGACGTTTTGGCGCAGCCGTTTCTGCTCCAAGTTTACGGCTTAGCTTGTTTTGTCGGACTTGAAGTTTATTACATCTTAGCCCAAATGGCGGCGGGCAGCGTTTCAAAAGGGGAATAGCTTCTATTAGTTTTGTGTGGTCTGTCCGTCCGTCTGTCAGTCCACTTTAACATCGCGTAAACTAGTTCTTCATAGGTAGAAATGTCTTCTTATCTCAGTAACGAAAAAAAAAATCCATACCTCTAACTTATTAAAAACATTCCACTTAATGTCACTATCCTAAATATTCTAAAACTGTTGTGTCATTAGTTTCTGTCTTCTATACAACGAATCATACATGTTTCCCAAACTCGAGTTCATCTAAATATGTCAGCTCTTAGTCTCTATCAAAACTCTTTCAAGACTAGGACTACCTCTGGAGACTCATTTATGTCACTTATAGACTGATACCCATGATTTGCGCTTAAAAAAAAGTAACTCGTTGCGTTAATAAGCATTTGATGTCCAGGTAAACAAAATGTCATCAGTAGTAGTTCGACAATGTCAGCCTGTTGGTCGTCAAATGTTTCTGTCCTTTACACTACTAATATTAACGTAGGCCTATCTTAAACTTCGAGTATCGTACTTTCTATTCTAAGTCAACTCACTTGCATGTGTTGATGTACTCTTGTGACCGAGTACTAAGTCTAAGATCCACGGCTTGGCCCAGATAATGTTTAGATGTACACGAGTGACATGCGCCGGCCAGTTCTGTGACCTACATTAAAATAACACACTCATATAAATAAATAATAGGCCTATATACGTCTAATATATCATGGCTACCTTCTTGTACTCTAGTGAATCCTGGAATTTTAACCACAGAATTATAGTAACTGAAGAATTATAGAGGAGTATATAGGTCTATTCCTAGCCATGGAATTGAGAAGGAATCAAGGTATTACCATAGTGTAACCATAGACATAAATAAATATAGACTGGAAAAAGGAAGTAGCTTCATGTAACTTAAAAATATGTATATCTATTGAATTTGGATTTCCGAATTATGAAAAATTGAAAAATTGCATGATCTTCAGTCTTAGAGATTAAACAAAATTTATAGACATAAAATAAAGTACACACAATTGCAATGCACACATTTTTGTTTCGTAAAACTCTCTTATTGGTTAGTCTATATTTATTTATGTCTATGGGTATTACTTTCGAGAATTGAATCGCAATTTGATGTCATCCATAGAGGCAGTGTTTCCTAAACTATTTCCTTAACGGAACTCATCGCACTGAATTTTTTTTATAGAGATTAGGCCTCATTCACGTGGTGGCCAACTAGATCTAATTAATTATTCCAGTATTTCACAGAACACCTATTCAGGCCTCGTGGTACACTAGGTTTCCGTGGAAAACAGTTTGGGGAATACTGCATAACAAAATTTCAATGACAATTGTAGCCCGTGATGAAGACTGTACGCCAGAAAAAAAAATCGTCAGGGTTTGCAAAGACGTTTCTGTAGGGAACAGTAGGCCTATCAGGGAACAGTAAACATAAGGGAACATTAGGTCTATCAGAGAACAGTATGCCTACCACGGAACAATAGGCCTACATGCGAACAGTAAGTCTTTCAGGGAAAGACAGACAAAAGAAGAGATAGGAATACAATAGCAATGAATAAAAGAGATTCTAATCCTGGCAATGGAAATAGAGGATCGACAGATCATGCGTGGTGCCCCAATCATCCCAAAGGCTAAAGAACAGGTGAAAATGGTGAACCCTGAAGAAGTGAAGAGTTTAGACCAAACTTTCAAGGAGAATTTATTTTATATTATTTACAGCTATTTGCAACCTATCTCGACGCGATCAACGAATAATGATTCGCCTCAAGGCACACCAGAATGAGGCAACACATGTGCAGAAAATCATTACCATCTTTGTAAAATGTCGCCAAGAGTGTCGACCATGTCCTCCAGATCTGTACACTTTATCAAGACGCCTGAGCAAGAAGTTTGCTCCAAAACATCCTTATGAAAAAAAACCTGTTTGAAGAGCTGCCTGGTCTGGCAATGCCTCGGGGATATAGGATTAGTTATCAGAGCCTCTACTGGAACATGATAGTGAGTACTTAACGAAGAAATTTCAGAGAGACCAAAATCGTATTTCTTTCTTTTTTTTTTAATACTTTTAGCTGTTAATATAAAATGAGTGTAACTGGTGCGTTGGAAATTTATGACCTAAGACCATCTTCGACACGACAGTCGACTAGAAAGTAGAAAGTTCGAAAGCTCTTATCTTATAAATTACAGACGCTACATTAAAGAGAAGATGATTACGACCTACTAAAATAACCAAAATAAAATATAAAAACAAGGTTACAAAGACAGTTCGTGTAGAAACACAAACTTAAAATCGGCTCCCGAAGTGGTCCACCCAGGCAGGTTTCAATATTTTCATAAAGGACATCCGAATGAAATTATATCAAAGACAAATGACAGATAAGAATGTAGATAGATGGTTGACAGATCCTATGTAGTGCCCCAGCGGTCCAGAGGATGAAAGGATAGGTGAAAGTGAATGTAAAGTAAGATATGAATCTGGACCGACTGAAGTCTTATAATTGATCTAATTGTTTTGTGAAAGTTAATGTTCTCATTCGAATCCTCTTTGTTTTTGTTTTCCGTTTGTGCATAGTGTACCCTTTTGTGTGTGTGCATTAATGCGGAAAGAAAATGCACCTTATAACATTATTAATTGTCATAAATTACGTTTACCTTATAATGCATACTAATTTTATTTTTTTTTATCTTAAAAAATTAGTAAACATTGTTTGTGTGTAAATATAGTACTTTGTATAACATAAGCTTGGTACAACGAAGGTAAATGGTGGAGGCCCCCGGTGCCACCGAGTGGTATTGGAAACAGCAATGCTCTATAAGCATTGACTCGGGTCGCTCCCAGACAGGCCTGTTGGTCCGCAGGTTTGTTTTTTTTTACTGTTTGATTTTCGGGCAGTGAGGTCAGACAGGTTTTTTTTCAAACTTAGAGCTCGAAGAGCCTTCGGCTCAGCTCTTAGACTATCCAGCGGTATAACATAAGTTACATAACTTAACACTTACAATATGAAAGAATTAATTTTTGGCTAAAAAACTTAGAACTGTTTATATAATGAATTACATATATAGTAAATGATCGTCTCCCCTTTAAGAAGCCACAGGAGTTAGTTTAAAAAAGGAAACCTCAGAGTTTACGCTATTCATTTTTAGCTTTATCATTATAGTTATCCTTGTGCAAAAGGCCTCTTTTCTTTGCCTCTTTATGAGTTGTTTACATAGATAGTAAAACCCTTATATTGTAACAAAAATAAATGTGAACGAACATTCAATTTATAACCTTATTAATTGTCCTAAATTAGGTCTGATTTATAATGTATACTAGTTAGGTTTTTGTCTTTAAAAACTGCTTGAATAAGTGATTTTTAAATACTAGATTTTGAGCCTATAGAAAAGAAAAAGTAGCCGTTGTATCAGAACTTTGAATGATCTATAATATTGGGATGTCCGATTTTCATTTTCTGTTCTTCTTTCTGAGATCTAAACGGGACGAACGGACGGACAGACAGGCCACACAAAACTAATAGCGTCTTTTCCCCTTTCGGGGGCCGCTAACAAAATAATACGAAAAAAGTAAAAATATTTTAAAATGATAATTTTTTTTTAAATTTCAAAAAAAAAAAAAAAAGAAAGCTAGCAACTACATGCCTAGGTTTTCTTTAGGATTTCAGAGTGCGTGGAATAATCTGTTTATAAAATTAGGGCATTACTGTACAAAAAGACTTACATAGACGTTGCCTTTGCTGACTAATGTAATAAGATAGGTTAACAGCTTGTCAGTTAGACAGACGCTACCTCCAGGGGCTCCAGTTTTACATTCACTGCAGGAGTAACTGAGAACAAAATTGAACATTTATTTCTAGTAGAGCAATCATACAACAAACAAGAAAAGCACACACATTTTTTTAAAGACAATACCTCTATTTATACGACTTCAAATAAAACTTTTAAAAATATATTAAAAAATCTTTGCTCAAGGGTATCAAGTTCGTACTTTAGCACCGTAAGCTGCATGTCCCAAAACATGTACAAACCACAGACATATATATAGGCCTCTAGGTCTATGGTACACACATACAAAGTAGAGAAAAAAAAAAGACCAGACGGACAAAACGACTTACATTAAGTAAAAATAAATTATGTTTTTGTAGGCATAGGCGTTGTCTTGCTTCCCTGAAGGGTGGGACATTAAGTGAGGACTGAAAGAGCTGGAGTTACAGCGCGCGTGAATATCATCCACTAGAACTAAACTCTTTGAGCTCTTATGTGGGAGCTAAAACTTTGAAAAGAAGGAAAAACAGAAATAACCCTATAGGTTAGGACCCACACACACACACACACACTTTCTGAGGCGCTCAAAAAGGCCCAGGGCTATTTTTATTTTAAATAAAGTGCAGTAGAAAAACCGCCTAATGTTGTGAACAACATAGGAGTAGCCAGTGGGGTTGGTATAAGAGGCGCCTTGTCTCAATTTGCTTAGGGTCTTAAGTCTGAATTTGGTCCTGCTATATAATTTCTAAGGATGATAAGATGTGATTGTACTGTGTATCCAGCAATTAAAATAAAATATTAATTAAAGTCTATTAATTTGAGTGTTAATTTAAAAAAAATATAAATACATCTGAGCCAGAATTCAAACAAATTTCATATTTTCTATAGGCTACAGCAAAACCTTTGTTTTTCTTTTCTTAAAGATTTAAAAAAAAAGAAGGTATAAACAGGCTTACTTTGACCTAGAAGCTCTAAGTCCGTTACACATATCTCTGATGTTATTGTAGGCATAGGCGTTGTCCTGTTTCCCTGAAGGGTGGGAGGTTGCTAAACCCAAATCGCCAGACTTATATTTCTGCAGGAGTGTACACGCCTTGTCCTTTGCTGAGCTGGGGCATGCTGAGGCTAAACAGAGATTTAGAACAGAATTAACTCTCGTATAGTGTTATGGAGTGTGTGTGTGTGTGTTTCTATGGTGACGGTGAGAAGAAGTTAACGATTGGTTGGTGGCCATGTGAATAATGCATATAAGCGGCATTTTTGTCAGCTATCTTAGGTAGGACAGACGACTCAGAATGCCAGATTGAAAAGACGTGTTTTTGTAGTGAGTGAGATTTTGTTCAAAATACCATTTTATAATATTCATCGGCATCATCGTTCCTTTGGGCTCCTCATGGAACATAGGGCCCCGACAAAAACACGCCACTCTCCACTGTCTCTTGCTAGTTTTTTTGATGGTTTCCCAGCTCTTTCAGGGTCCTCTCGTCTCCCTTTAGTTTACTGCGTCGCCATGTTCTTTTTGGTCTTTTTCTACGTCTTCTTCCCCGAGCGTTCCACTCTAAGGCCTGCCTAGCTCTGTTGCTGGTATCCTTTCTAAGGGTGTGACCAATCCATCTCCACTTCCTCTCTAAGATCTGTACCTCTATATTCTTCTGCCCAATCATCTCCCACGGTTTGGTTTTTTTTACTTTGCAGTACCAGTGTATTTCTCAGGCATTTTATATTATTACTAAAATTTAAAACATTTATTTCTCTGCATCTCAAGTGGAATCTGCCTATAATGTGATAAAAGTTATTTCAGTTTTCTTCACAAAAGAAGTTTTTTTTTTCAAGTTTTATGTTGCATTTTACATCTCCGGAGACGATCTTTTCCATTTGCAACTTATTGTGTGACTAAAGAGGCCATTCCTTGATACAAAGCTACCGTCGTAGGTTAGGCATATATAATCCCCAGACGTCATTACATTTTCACCCTTCTTTCTGCTTCTGTTGTGAGAGGCATCTGCAATCCGGGACCGTTCCTTTATGCTCTCTCTCCCTGTGGATCTATCCAGTGCCACGTTTTCGCAGATGCTAGATCTAATGTCGATTTTGAAGAGCTTCATGTCGCGTTTGCATACATCCATATACCGTAAACGTGGGCGACCAGCGGTTCTCCTGCTTCTGTTAGATCACCATACAGAATGTCTTGTGGAAGTCGACCCCCTAGCATTGTATGAACGTGTCCAAGCCAGCCAAGGCGTCTGCTGATGATAACACTGTGGTTGTCCTGGGACAACAGAATGAGACAACATATATACCGAAATCTCACAATGGGAGCCAGTGAAATCTGCCCATGTTGAGTGTCACCAGAGAATGGTGCCCATGTCTTTCAAAACTGCATTCTTTACCAAGTGGGCCGAACAGACACTGGCCCCAAAACACCCCTACAGAGAGAAAACTATATGGAAAGCTCCATAATTTGGAAACCATTTCACAGTTCATTTCGTGTAAAGGTCTAGTCATTTGAACGCTTCGACATAATAATGAAAAAGAAGGGAAAAAAGAAGAAGAAGAATTCTGCTGGCTGAAACGGTGACCATATCTACTTCCCAACATTTGCGGAATTACAAAATGGTAAGCAGCTAAATAAATCTTTCCAACTTGTAAGTACTTGAAGGATTAGTTCAGAAAAATATTTTGTGGATTCCCGTGAATTAAAGACATTTCTTTACTAAAATTCATTTGCAGCTGATGTGTAAGTGCCCCAACAGAGCTGCAACCGGAACTGATAGACTTTCATTTTGCTTTGAAACTTTCAAAGCATGACATCCCTACTTGCCAAATTTCGAGCGATGCAGACTATTACGTTTTATTTCTTTGTGCCTGCGGAAAAATACCAAAACATTTCAAAACCTTTGAAAATAAGCTTTAAAAAATGTTCGCAATGTTCGCAATGCTTACAAGAACTGTTGTAACTGGACATGTGCTCATTAATAAGATGGCTATGCAGAAGTTAATTTCAAATGAACTACAATCATGTAATTAATTAATGCAAGATCCACTGGTTTCTAATACAAATTATTTTAAATCAACTTTATTTCTTTTTGTATATTTTCTGTTTCGGACCGTGTTACGAGTTTCTAAAATAATTTGGCCAACAGGTCAAATAAGGTTGGACGATCACAGCATTACAGAGTCAGACTAATCCCTGGAGGTGTCTGTTTGTTAAGACAAGAAAAACAAGGCAGCAGTACTGCAACGAACAATAATAATAATAATTTTATTTATAAAGCACTGTTAACAAACGAAAATGTAGGCTCGAGGCGCTGTAGAGAATTACAAACGCTAACATAAAAAAGTTCTAAACAAATAGATCTTAATGTTCTTCTTAAAAGTGGTTAAGCATGCTGTCTGTCTGAGATCAATTGGGAGTGTTTTTTTATTTCATTTTTTGTATGTTGAATATTGTATCTATCAACTTTCGTTGATTTTAAACTTACCGCACACAGATGCTGGTTGTATATCCAGATAGTTGCCAGCGACCCAGACCAACTGTAATAAACGAAATAGATATTCGGTAAAAATGTAATCTAACAAACAAAAATATTTGTCAGTGGCATTTACATGGGTAATGTTGTAACATTTTAGAATTCCAATATTCGTTCGCCAGATTATTCAATGTAATATACCATTTTTTTATGACATGGTTTTATGATTTTACTTAAAAAGTATCAAAATTATAATAACTGGAGGCGATAAAAGTAAAAGTCTGGGGGGGGGGGGGGGCTGATAGGAGTTTTCTGGCACTCTATTTTCTTATCAAAATGCGTTTCTTATTTTTTAGAATGTAGAAAGAACAAACTAAAGGGAAGGAATAAACTAAAGGGAAGGAATAAACTAAAGGGAAGGAACAAACTAAATGGAAGGAATAAAAAACTTTTCATTTATTTACTCTAGTTACAAATTTTTTTTCTACACACAAAAATACAAATATTAGCGCGATATCTTGATAGAAACACATAACATTACACTATATAATCTTCTACTGAATAAAAATAAATATTCGCTTTGAAATAAACAAACAAATCATAATCAATCAAGATAATAAAAGGGGTTTATTTATCAAACTCGTTATTGGCCCCAGCAGGTCACTCATACACACGCATATGAACAAACATTGGCGAATGAACAGGAAATGCTCTTTATGTTCCAATAAATCAATAAACTAAAAAAAAAATATTTTTTCAGTAAAAAAAAAAAAAAAAAAAAGGACAAAAAAACTGATAAGACTCAAACGCACGACACTTACAATAACATCAACACGCTTTATCAATGTCGCTACCCGAACATAATACAATTTGGGGAAAAATGCTTACTTAAAAAACCTTTAGTAACTGCTGTTATCTTTATATTATATTTACACCCATGAAAAAAAATCTAACCTAAGAGTGGGAACTGTAAATGGTTTGAGAGTCTGAGCATAGGATGTTTGTATTTAATTCAAAAATGTTTATACTTTGTATATCTAAAGGTGTACTGTAACTGGTACCAGGTATAACCACTTACCTGTCCAGCGTACTGTATCTGATATGAGGTATAACTGTCAACTGTCTGACCGCTGTTCACTATGCTACAAGCACCACTGTCTAAAACCTGAACCACTGGACTATAGTCAGCTAGGAGTTAAAAACATAGCACATTACTATACCGGAGTCCAGATCTAGTAGACGAGTAAAAAGCTTACAGTATTTTATGAACTTAAGGGTAAAGGTCCCTCTTCTGACACAATTTTAATATCATTACTATAGAGATGATACTTCTTGCAAGTCAGACTTCCCGGACGTGAAACGTAATTAGCGTTTAAAGATATACAACACAAGGGGCACTATTTCAATAAAGGCCATTGGGCAATCATTCAATAAAAGCACCGGGGCACTCTTTCAAAAATGGCCCTGGGGCATTTATTGCAAAAAATACATGGGGCTCTCTTTCAAAAAAGGCCCTAGGGCAGTGTTTTTATAAGGCCTTAGGGGCATTATTTTCGTGAGGCTTTGAGGAGTACTTTCATGGAGGCCTCGCCTGGCAGTGTTTTTTTTGAGGTCCCGAGGCAGTGTTTTCGCGAAGCTCTTGGGCATTATTTTACTGGAAGCCCTAGGGCAGTATTTTCGTAAAGCCTTGCCCTCTTCTTCAAGAAAATTATTTTAATCCTGGAGTAAAGACACACCAGAGTACTCGTACATTATTCAATCCCAGTTCCATTTAGTTCATGTTTAGTATACGTGCTTATAGTAAAGTAAAAAAAAAAGTAAAGTTCCCATTTCAGAACTTGTGTTCTATGGGGCAGATGATGTTAAGTTCACCTGCTTCTGTGGCCCACGGTTTACAAGGGTGTCATGTAGCCAGCACAACAAACAGCCGCCTTTACTGTTCCCCAAATAATGCGAGGCACCCAAAAGCTGGGTGGACTCAGAGGCACCACAAAAAATTATGAAATTAAATATCACAGTCTTCACCAGGATCCGGACCAGGGCCCCCCTGTTCGGAACCCAAGCGTTTTACGACTCAGCCACCGTGCGCCAACGTAATTATTTGTTTTAGAGCTTGCTTTCCTCCCCTTTTCCTTTTCTTTTAAAGGCAAGGCCCCTAGGTGGTCTGCACTGTTTTAACCCTTTCTCTCCATAATTATTTTTCACGTTCTGACAGAATTATTCAATTTTCACATTTGTACATTCCTCCCTGTTATGATTAAACTTTAATAACAGTTTTTTATTTGTAATAAACACAAAAACGTTACTTTTTTGGGTGTCGAAATATAGGATAATGCACGCTCTTTTTATCTATCACAAAGACAAGTTTATAAACAAAAAAATTAAATTTATTTAATGTAACTGTGTTAAATCAACGATTGTATCTTTAATTAGGAGAGAATGAGTTAAACCCTGCCATGTGTGGTGGTAAGTTTGAAGTAAGTAAATTGTTCTTACCTGCGAGCCTGGCCTTGACATTGTCGGTGTTGGTGCAGACGCACTCTCCCACTTGGACATTGTCCTGGATCAGAGCTCCAAGAACTGTGGTGACCACTGTAAAAATGACCACTACTGCTATCTTCCACATCATGCTGATTGAATGATAGGAGTGCCCTGATCTATATAAATGTTATAAGATTCTTTTCCATTCTATATTGAATCATGATTGAATTGGCGTCTGTATATGTAATTCTCTATGTCACCCAACCTTGCGAGACAAGTGCTCACCCTCCACTTAATAACTACGTATGCTACGCCGCAGGTCGGCTCGTATACTTATGGTAATAAATCTAACGCGGTCAGCAAAGGAAGTAATAACACTGTTGAAACTATTGCCATGTAATTTCTTTAATATTACTATTAGATTCTATATGAGGCTGTTTTAAGAAACTGACCCAATGAACGTTTCAGCAGTTGTTAAGAACGAGCCTTGACTGGTTAGAGAAGGAGAAGAACAAATTTTCAATTCCCAACGTCCCAAATATTTAAACGTCACAACATGTAGGTAGTTTAGACCAATAGCTCATTGCTACGTCAAACAGACCTGTGATTTGTCTAAACTACCCACAGGTTGAAGGTCAGTGTTCTGGCCTTCTGTACGTATTGGTCTCGTCTATCTTAGTATTTCTCTATCTATCTATCTATCTATCTATCTATCTATCTATCTATCTATCTATCTATCTATCTATCTTTCTATCTATCTATCTATCTATCTATCTATCTATCTATCTATCTATCTATCTATCTATCTATCTAATCTAATCTAATCTAATCTAATCTAAACTTTTCTAATCTAATCGTATCTATCTATCTATCTATCTATCTATCTATCTGTCTGTCTATCTGTCTGTCTGTTTGTCTGACTGATGTCTGTCTATCTATCTATCTATCTATTTATCTATCTATCTATCTATCTATCTATCTATCTGTCTGTCTCTCTATCTATCTATCTATCTATCTATCTATCTATCTATCTATCTATCTATCTATCTATCTATCTATCTATCTGTCTATTTGTCTGTCTGTCTGTCTGTCTGATGTCTGTCTATCTATCTATCTATCTATCTATCTATCTATCTATCTATCTATCTATCTATCTATCTATCTATCTATCTATCTATCTATCTATCTATTATCTATCTATCTGTTTGTCTATCTATCTAATCTAAACTTATCTAATCAAATCTAATCTAATCTAATCTTATCTATCTATCTATCTATCTATCTATCTATCTATCTATCTATCTA
>JADKLZ010071522.1:20281776-20293654 GCA_021533235.1 Biomphalaria straminea
CTATCTATCTATCTATCTATCTAATCTAATCTAATCTAATCTAAACTTTTCTAATCTAATCTATTCTAATCGTATCTATCTATCTATCTATCTAAATAAATAAATTAATTAATTAATTAATTAATATTGAATTATTTAAAAAAAATTGTATTATTTACACAATAAAAGACTAACCTGACAAAAGTTATACAACCACTTTAAGTAGCTCTGCAATAACGCTGTTGTACTCGATTGCCATAAACAACTGTTTATATCTCCTGGCTAGTTGTTTATAACCACGTGGTATAGTCTAACATCTAGATGTAGACCAGGATGTGTTTTCAAGTGAAAATTAAAAGACATTTATAGTTGCCACCCAGTCTGTCCACCAATCTGGGTTTTTCTACCCGGAAATTTAAGAGCATAAAGTGTTTATGAAGTAATCACGACATTATTGTAAACAATAGTTTCACTCAATGCACGAAATAAAAAATTCCTACTGCAAATATAGAAGGTATAAATATTGTTAGAGATAATTTAAGATGAACAATTAAATCACAGCCTTAGTTTGTGTTTGAATAGAATTATCCTATACTCTTAAGAGAGCAATTCTTGTATATATATATATTTATTTATTTATAGGCCTATATATATATATAAATTTTATTTCGAAAACGGCTCTAACGATTTTCTTTAAAATTTCAAGGTATGTGCGTATTAGTGAGAAAAAAATTCTCAACTCATTGGCCACATCGGGAAAACTCGAGTTCGACCGTTATTTCAATATGAAAATGTCTCAATGTTGTAAAATTAATTTTGGTTAGAATAATTTATGAATGAAAGTTTTCTAATTTATGAATGAAAGTTTTCCATGACGTAAATGGGAAAAACGATGCTTACGTCACTAGGCTTACCGTAGTACAATGCAAACAAGAACGAGTTTTACAGTATCAATGGACCTAATTAAACATTTGCGCACCATCTTATTGAAGATTGATTTATTATAGAACTATGGAAGGAAAGTAATGAAATTAAATGTACCAATGTATGATTAGTTATTGCGTTTTAAGTGCTTAATAAATTGTTTACACTTTAATTGCGTAGAGCAATCTTCGGATTTGATGTCAAGCCTTATTATAATTATTATTTTGCTGGTAAAATTATGACCATGTGTTCATGCTTCAGTGTCTAATGTCCCGTAACAAAACAAAGGAAATGGTGATTACACAGTTGCTCTACGCCTTACTTTCTCACACTGAACCAGATATCTAGCTAGCGGTCAACGAGTTTGCGTACGCTGCAGCCACTTTTGATTTAACTATAAACCTCAGTTAGGGCGTGGTGACGAAAGGCCTAGGAGATATCTGAATGGAGGGATGTGTAAAAGCAGGCCATATCCTTCCATGGGCTGTAGCACCAGTAGCACCACTGGGATAGATGGATGGCAAAAGCCGGTATGAACTTCTTATAGTCTGACAGTCTGGCTGAGCAGGGCACATATCCCGTAAAATAATCTGAAGAGTTTCTTTAGTGTTCTGTTTGTTCTATATGTAAGTGTACATGGCGATTAAATATCAAGTCTCTTAAGTCCTCCTACAGTCTAAACAGCGTATAAAACTATCGTAGACCTACTATTATTGGCTTGGAAGAAAGTCTTTGCAGTTTTACCCAATAACGTAGAAATATGTGTCACTCGATGTTTCGTACTAAAGCCATAATTGAATATACTAATTCCAAAATTAAATGTCTGAACGTACCAATTTACATATATAGAACAAACAGAACACTAAAGAAATTCTTCGAATTAGTAGTCTTTATCCGATAGTTCATTTTCCTAATTATAAAAACAATCCCAAAATGACTTCGGGTATATAACCTTTCTTATGAAATTATTTAACCGAGCAAGGCTCGGCCACCTGATATTTAACTCTTATTCTTCTGATTGACGATACCATCGTTGAATTGAAATCATTAAATTAAATTGATGTCTGTTTTTTTTAAACTTAACTTTGATTTATTATTTTAAAAGAGCATTCCCCTTTAACTCTATACCAAAAAAAAAAAGATTTTATGATAACAAACGACAAAGTTATTGAAGCTTAACTATAACAGGGGAGTGAAATGCTACTGGGCAAAATAAAAATTTAGTCGAAACGTGGCAAATAATTACGGAGAGTTAAGTGCTCTTCTTTCTCAGATGCTATTAATAAACCTAATGATTTCGTCAAGCCAACGAATAGCACAGTGTTTCTCAACCTTTTTTGTCTGCCGGCACAGTAAAAAAACAACAAAAATTTCGCGGCACACCACGAAGAGCAACAGTTGTTTTAAAATAAAAAGAAAAAAAAAAGATTTACCAGTTTTTAATCATTACTTTTAATGTGAAGGTTGTTCCTGTTTTTGAGAGCAAATGAGATCTATCCGAGGCTCCAAAGTCGACAAACAAACTCGCATTTCATCATCTATTGAAAGAAGTCTCTCTCTTTTCTTAGACTTGATTTCAGTCAGGGCTGAAAATCCAAATTCACAAAACCATGACGATGAAAATGCAAGAATTATTTTGATTGCATTTAAACTAATTGCTGGATACATTTTGTTGATTGAAATCCAAAAATTATCCAGGCTTTTCTCGGCAAAACTTGACTTAAGAACTACATCGTTTTTTAAATCAATGAGCTGCTCTTCTTCTTCAGTTGTAAGATTTGTAGCTTCATAGTTTCCAAATGGATAGCTGATCCATCCATATTCATTACTTCCAATTGTTGGAAAGTAATGCTGCAATGCTGACTGCAGGTGTGTCAAAGTGTCAAGAATTTCGGGGGTAATTTCTTTGTTAGAAGCACAATCATTGTAAGAAGAAAAGCAGTCGAAGACTGCTTTCGAGATCTTACTTTGCCACAAAGACAATTTTTCACCAAATGACTTTAGTTTTGAGGATGCAGTGATGATTGTTTCCGATGGTCCTTGAAGACTTAAGTTCAATGAATTTAATTTGTCAAATAAATCAGAGAGAAATGTGACCCTAACCCACCAGATTTCGTCATGAATAGAAAATCCAAAGTCTTTTTTTTTCAGCCTCCAAGAATGAAATCAGCTCATCCTTGAGTTGGACGACACGCTTTAATACTTTTCTCCTGGAGAGCCAACGAACGTTGATATGATACAGGAGGCATTTGTAGTCTGAATCCATTGCTGCACAGAGCTGAGAGAAAAGTCGGGATGCAAGCGGTTGAGATTTGATGAAGTTTACAACTTCAATCACTTGATCCAGAACAGACATCAAACCTTTTGGCAAATATTTGAAGGCAAGAGCTTCTCTGTGGATCATGCAGTGAACAACTAATACATTTGGATTTTCTTGACGAACAAAAGTGACGAATCCTTTTTTGTTTCCCTGCATGGAAGGACAGCCATCGGTGCAAACGCTGACACAGTTTTTCCACTGTAGTTTGAAGAACAAAATGTTTTCGTTCACCACATTGAAGATATCTTCGCCTTTGGTCGTAGTTGCTAAGTCTTTGCAAAATAAGAATTCGTTGACACATTTTTCATCCTTTATGAACCGAATAAAAGCTAGCAGCTGGGCTTTGCCGCTAACATCAGTGGATTCATCAACTTGAAGAGACCACAGAAGAGACAGTTCATCGTCAGTCACGTTGAAGTGTTCGCAGATTTGATCTTGTAAATCTGACGATAAGTCTTTTATTCTGCGTGAGATAGTATCATTTGACAAAGGAACTTGTTTAACTTTTTCGGCGGCATCAGGTCTTAGGATTGTTTCAACAACTATTGCTAAAGCTGGTACAATGACAGATTCAGCCTCTGTGTGTGCTTTCTTGCGTTTTGCTAATAACTGAGCAACCTTATAACTTGCAATCAATCCCTTTTCTGGCAGCTTTAGGTAATTTGTAAGTTTCCTAGCTTGTTTATTTTGTTGAGCCCTGATGTTTTCGAAGAATTCCTTCAGTTGGGCTTTTACAGCTGGATGATTTGTTTCCAAGTGTCTCTTCAATTTGCTTGGAACAAGCACCTCATTTGATTAGAGTTGCATTGCAGATCAGATTGGCAATGGAGAATCTTCAGATCCCGAAGATATGAAACCATATCCGATGTAATCTTCTTTGTACCTTCGTTTGGTTCCTTGCTTTTCATTTAACGCTTTCGCAGTTTCATTCTTAATAACGTATTTCTCCATGGATATAAAATATAAATAATGTTTAGTGATAACTTGTTATTATTAGCATACACCTAATCAAAGTACATGACACACATCGCTAATTATTATCTTTGTCAATTCATGAACTGGTGTGCATCTGCTAAGGTGGCCTACATTTGAGTCATTATAATATATATATATATATATATATATATATATATATATATATATATATATAGTGTGAAATTATAAACTGAATAGCTAACACCCCTTTCCATCAATATGGAGCGATCCACTACTATTACTGATCTTTGCAAGAGGGGATGTCATCGCGACGTAAAATAAAAATTTAATATTAGGCTGACCTGTGTAACGCTACACGTGTGGCGTTCTGGAAATTCCCGCGGCACATCTGCAAATCTTCGGCGGCACACTAATGTGCCGCGGCACACAGGTTGAGAAACACTGGAATAGCAGCTATTTATCCAGCCATTACGCTACATTGTACACTGTATGTAAGGGCAGAACTCTTTAAGAGATAACACATTTTTTTTAAAAAAAAAAATTTAAAGTAAAATAAAGTTCCCCTTTCAGACCTTTCGATCTATTGTGTTGATAATGTGAAGGTCAACTGTTTCTGTGGTCAAGGTGTTCAAGTAAGCAAGGTGTCATGCGGTCAACACAACTACTTTCTCCAATTAAAATCAGGTACCTACCTATTAATGTTGGTTGGACTCAGAGGCGTACTTATAATCCCGGAATTTAAAATCCCAGTCTTCTAAGAGTGTCCCCAACTCCAAGAGATAGAGGTGGGGTGTGTCTAGATAGTCACTTGATCTGAATGGAGGCTATGAGGATATGTGTCAGACAGCAGTTTTGTTTTGTGTTTTTTTTTTGTTGCTTTTTTTATTTTTTTGCCCAAAAAATACTGGAGGACGAGTCCTTCCTGCAGAGTCTGTTCCCAGTTGGGATTCATCCCAGGTTGCGACAGACAGAAGGAAATGTGCGCTGATTAATTTTTAACTCGTTTGACATTCAAATTGAAAGCTGTAAATATTTGTCAATAAAAGTTTTAAGTTTATTCTATCTTAAAAAACTATTTTCAAACTTTATTCAAAAGTGTTGTACCAAGTAAGTTACACGTCTACAAGTATCTGATTACAGCCTAACAGAGCCGTTACAAAGTCTAGCTAGACTAACTGTCTGGTATTACAACATAAATGTTACTTATATCTGCTTTCAGGAGTACAAGAAGATGTATACCTATACACATTGGAAGATTTTGTGATTTTGTGCCTTCTTGTATCTTTAACAAGACAAACTTTTTTCCAGTAACTATATCATATTGTATTATTATGTATTATAGTGGAGGCGCGCTGGCTGAGTGGCAAAGCGTTTGGCTTCCTAACCGGTGTCTTGGGTTCGAATCTTGGAGAAGACTGATTTTGAATATCGGGGTCTTTAGGGCACCTCTGAATCCACCCAACTCTTTTGTGTACCAGACACTAGTTGGCGAAACGTATAGACAGTTGGTCCCAATGATGACACATAACATTCTCGTTAACCGTGGGCCCACATAAATAGATTAACTTTACCTGTTACCTTTTACCTATCTTTTAGTCTGGTGGACCGTTGGGGCACCAAGCAAGACTTGTTGACCGTCCTTCTCCATTCCTCTTTATCCTTTGCCCTGATTAGAACTTCTTTCAGTGGTAGGCCCGTCCATTCTTTTATGTTGTCTTCCCATCTCTTTCTCTGTCTTCCTCTTCTTCATTTTCCTGGTACTGTTCCCTGGAGGAAGGTCTTTGCGAGCCCAGAAGATCCTGTTATATGGCCATAGATTTTTAGCTTGCGTTTTTTTTCACAGTAGTTAGCAGGTCATCATGGGGTCCGATAGCTGCAGTAACCCTGTCTCTAATCTCCTGGTTTGTGACGCGGTCTTTAAATGTGATGCCTAGGATTTTTCTGTTGCATCTCATTTCCATTGCTAGGATCCTCCTCTCTAGCTCTGCATGATCTACCCTAAAAAGATCGAAAGATCTAAATTGGGAACTTTACTTTTTTTCTTTTCACATAACAGGTTGTCCTATTACATATTATTAAAATAATATAATATAATATTCATAAACATTTTTAATAAATGTTTCTCAAATGTTTTTGGATGTTCCTTCAGAGTTGAAGATAATTTACATCCTAGCAAAAGCCCCCAGCAATATCGACGGGGGATGGGAGCGGTAGGGTATGAACCCAGAGCCATTCTGATGACCGAACGTCAGTCCAGAGCGCAGAGAAGAGTAGAAAAGTTAAAGAATGATGTGAAATTATCTTAGCTTTTGTTATCTATTTCTTTTATCTTGTTTTCTTATAATATTTACAACAGAAAATAAAATACCAACTAGAATTAATTTTACACAAGTTTCTAATAACATATTAGATTTTTATCCAAAATGAATAAAAAAAGAGAAAAAAATGTTTCTGGAATAAATTAAAAATATAACATTAATAAATATTTTGTATCTGAGATATAATAAAATAAGATTTAGATCTACACAGTGGTTCACAGATAAATAAACCTAAAGAAAGAAGACCAGTAAGCAATGTCTTTAGTGAACTTACAAAATTCTTACCGCTATAAATATTTGGGCAGTGTTTAAACGTTAACCCAGAATTCATATTTAGTTACACAAGCGGAAACTTTGACATGACAATTCATTTCCCTAATGGCAAAAATACAAACATTTTTTTCCACACTATGGGTTGTTCTGTTCCTAGAACACGCACAGGGAAACTAAACATCATTTTAAAAGGATTGTTCAGGGAAAAAAAATTTGGATTAAAATCATTTGTAAAAAAAAATATTGTCAAAAGGTTTAAATTGGTACGCCTCTATGTATAGGTTAAGCACAATATTTCAATCTCATTATCATAATAACATTTAAAAAAAAATTGAGGACATCGATGCAGATATCCCAAACCCTAACCCGAATCCATCACTTCAGTCAAGTACAATTTCTTTCCCTTGTTCGAGACACGAAACAAAAAAAAAAGCAATAGTTAATTTACTAATTTTTTGTTTTATTCTTGTGCAGTCAGGTAAAATAAATAATTGTGCAAAATGTCAACTCCATCCGAGATTTGGGATCAGAGAAATAACGGAGAAATAGCGGAGAAATAATGTGTACAGACTTTTTACCCGACAAAATGAGCTTTGTAAAAAAAAAATACGTTCAAAATTTATAATAGTTTGGTAACAGTTGGGATGTGACCACATTGTTGAAAGCCACTGTTCACGTTAAATATATAGCAATACACTGACCATCGTCATAGTGTTTAGTATTGAACGAATATGTCTACCTCACGTTAAAAAGAGAGGGGGAGACAAGTAAACTACTCTGTAGTAACTATCGAGGCAACAGAGATCACGAAAGTAGAGGAAGAGGGTTAGAGGAAGAACAAATAAACTACTATGAATAGCAGGGCCGGACTCAACCGTTAAGGGGCCCTATGTAAAGCCATACAGTATATCAGAAAAAAACAAGATTACAAAGAGAGTTACAAACTCAGAGGCGGCCCCCGTCGGAGTCGGATCCCTGTCAGATCCGCCTATTCGCAAAATGTTTCGAATGTTCCTTCAAAGTTGAAAATAATTAACTTCTCGCTGGACGACGGAGGATGGTGAGCAGGGTATAAATCTGTCTTATCTTGATGTTTCCGCACTAGACTGTAGTTCGGATTTATCGTTGGTCCCTGGCTTAATTACTGCATGCTCCCATCCTCTCCTGTGGAAGGTTTGAAATAGGAAGTAAACTATCTTTAACTCTGAAGAAACAATTGAAACATGTAAAACAAACAGACACATAACCCGGGAGCGTCGAGAAAATCAGTTCAGCATGCTAACTGGTTACAAACTAATAGCCTGATATATACAATATGTCACACGAGCGATTTTAAATAATCTTTCAGCATTGATCTGTAGAGATGTAGATGTACATAAACTAAACTTCTGATTTAGTACTCTTAATATATATCTTATTAATTATTATTATTAATAATTTGGATGTAATTTAGACAAAATTTAGGTAAAATAAAAAGCCCAGATAATCAACAGAATGAATGCAATGTTAAATTTAAAAATAGAAGATTAGTTTTAGTTTATCATAACATTTCAATGTAGATATAGACATAAACATCCGGAACAATCTATTATAGATATTTTAAACTATCGCAATATTTCTGAATGAACAGAAAAGGTAAAATATTATTTTCAAAAGCCTTTAGTTTTTTTTATCTAACCGTGAAGGACAGACCAACAAACAGTTAAAACGCACAAAAATATGCTTCTTTCATTCTAATGTTGGCAATAAAAATCATTTTTTTTTATGTGATATTTAAAAAAGTTTAAGAAATTAGTTTAGAATCATGTCATGTCCGGGCTATACGCTAATACACGAAAGTCGCTGCTAAAAGTTCATTTAAAAAAAAATATATCATAGATAAACGACAGATCTTATTTAGTGCCCCAGCGGTCAAAATATACATCTTCCGTGCTTTGATCTCTCAACGTTAGCCTTGTAAAGTCGATGTGCAAGGCAACTGCCACACCTCTTTAATGAGTTAATTACTTAGAAAGTAAATACTTACAGGTTGGAACTAAAACGAAACGCGAAATTCGGTGCAATATATTAGATTATTCATTGTCTTAAATTAGGTTTCATTTATATTGCATACTAATTAGTTTTTTTCACTATAAATACTGCTTGCATAAAATATTTTTAAAAATTAGATTTTGAGCTTTTAGAAAAAAAAAAGTAGCCGTTGCATCAGAACTTTGAATGATCTATATTATCGTGATGTCAGATATTCATTTTCTCTTCTACTTTCTGAGCACTAAACGGGACGGACGGACAGACAGACAGACAGACAGACAGACGGACAGACAGGCCACACAAAACTAATAGCGTCTTTTCCCCTTTCGGAGGCCGCTAAAAATCTATTTCGTGCTTAGATCCTGCTCAATAGCAAGAATTAACAAATGTTTCAATCTATCTTCGAGAATTGTTGACCTCAAGTAATTCATTAGTTTAAGGCGCGAGAATCTTCTTTCACCAGATTACACAATTACGACTAATGCATAATGCCTTTTTTATCTATATATGCCCGTATATTTTAAGGACTTTTTCTCCTGGTAAATCGACAGGAGGGCGCGGGAAATCTGTTTTAAGTTATAAAATGGTTTTATTTAATAATTTATACACCTTGAATTAGCGCGGGTCCTATAAAAGTGCGGGCCCACTACGGGCGCATAGGTTGCGTTGGCCTCAGTCGGGCCATGCAAAATATCGGCGTATTCTACGCCTCCGGTCGACTAATATATATATATATATTAATATATTGATATATTTAATCAATAAATCTAATTGTTTCCATGTACCATTTTATATTATTCATAGTTTGACTGTTTGAGGCATAGCATATTGACCATGATGACTTTGTACAGTAATAATGTCTGTATATAAAAGACTTATTTCCCTGTTACACTTCGAGCAGACTTTTCCTCATCCCCACAGTTCAAAATTTCACCCACCAGGTTTATCCTTCTTCTTTGTATTCTTATTATTATTATCTATTATTACTATTATATTCTTTTACATTGTATAACTGGACCCAAATGTATTTGGAGTATCAGCTATTATTTCTCTTGAGTTTTTTCAATGGCACACTTAACCCTATATGGCGTAATGTAGCATATTTGATACAAACCCAAAAAAGTCGAATTAATTATTTATTTAGAACTCTTTTGTAATAAAATTGGTGGTTTCCGTAACTTTTAGGCGAATTAAACCATAGGCAACTTCCGTTTCCCGTTTCTTTAATCAACATGACATATTTTTTTGCATCAGAAGTGAATTAAATTGTGCTAATTTGGATTTCCTCTAGAGGTAAGATATATTACGTCACCATTTAATATTATAACCTAAAAACATTATTAAAAAAATATTTTCATAATGTAATGATATTTAATTAATAATTAAGCTAAAAATTATTACTGTTATTATCAACGTTGTTATTTCTAACGCATTTAACGGTATGTTGTAAATATGCTACATTACGCATAAAGACCATAATTTTTCGATGCATTTAACGGTATGTTGTAAATATGCTACATTACAAATAAAGATCTAGCTCTTTTTTATTGTACTATTTGCTGTCAAATAATTTAGAATAGTGTTTAATCACTTCAATGGACAGTTTAAATGTATAGTTCTAACATTTTTACATTCAGATTATCTGAATAGATCTAAAAAAAAATTAAAAACAAATCATACATTTTCACTAGACCTAGACTTAGACTAGACTCTAGATCCTCTGATCTTTTCAGTCTTTTGTCATTTTGGTTGTTTGTTTTATAACAATGCCTTATAGATCTAATCACTATTTTATATTTTTAATTTTCAGATCTAAAGATTGTCTATAGGTTCTCTGAATCCAAATAAATCTTGTATAGATGAATCCTGAGCGTGAGATGACAACGAGCTCTCAAGTCTCTCAAGTAGCGTCAAAGATGCAGACATTAAAGATTACTAAGACCACTCAGGTAAAAATAAAATATTGACTAAAGAATTATAGATGCATATACAACATATTTCAACATTTATGAATATTTTTAATAATTAATTAAAGGAATATTCATTGAAATTTTTATTTTTTTTATTTTAGGTAACTTCAAATGAATCTTTTGCGGATGTAGATGAGCCATCAGGACCTACCTATGGATAAAAGATATCTTTGGGAGAGAGAACACCTGGACAAAAAAACAAAATGCTGGCTGCCTGGTCATGTTATGTGCTTCGGAGTGCCATTGCGATGGCGCAAGTTCGAACCATCCTATCAATATCCTCTGTCAACCTGCTGGAAGTTTGAGCTTGATCGAATAATAATTTCTGGAAAAACTTCAGAATTATGCTTATAAAAGAGATTTGTTTTACATAAACACTCAAAATCAACCTGGCCAGTAAGATCTTCTATTGATTATTTAAGGGGCTTTTAAAAAATATTTTTTTCATGCAGGCAGATTCATCGGTGACCCATGATCTACATCTCGCATGCCATTTACCAGGCTTTTAATGGGTTAGTATCTGGTCTCTCAAAACTCTTGCCTGTGCTGTATAATGAAGCCATGGATACACCCTGTTCATCAAATTCATTGTGGCCTGTGGTACACATTTTGGAATTTCATATTGCCCTATGTCGCGACCACCACTGAATACATACATTGATCAAGCCAGCATCGAAATAAAGTTTGGACATAACTGAAAATTATTAAAACTATGTAACTCTGGTGAGTACATTTGATACTCTGCATCCAGTTATTATCCCAGTTATTATCCCTAGACTTCATTTATCAACAGAAATGTTAAACAATATCCAACACTTTGTAACAGCCGAGGCCATGGCTAATTACCAGATTAAAAGGAAATCTCATTTAAAGCTATACATGTGTGTGTATGTATTAAAATAGAGAATGCTACTGTTATATTTTTTCCAAGAAATTTAATATTTCATTATTCTAGGTTTTGTGACTATAATTATTTGGTTTCTAAAAAAAAATTTTTTTGTCTATAAATTGTAAAATAATATTTTTGAAATTCTATTTTCATTAATTATTGGAATTATTATAATAATTTTTTTTATTTAGTACATTACTTGCAACATTTAAATAATATTAAATCAACCATTAAATAT
>JADKLZ010071522.1:20299164-20309665 GCA_021533235.1 Biomphalaria straminea
AAATATGTTAGTTTCATTTTAATGGGGGCATTATACAATTTTATTTTTAAAAATCTGATTTTTTTACAAATTTAAGAAATTAGTTTAGAATCATGTCATTTCCGGTCTTTACGCTAGTACACGAAAGCCGCTGCTAAAAGTTCATTTTAAAAAATGTGCGTGATATCAGCATATACAGAGCATTTCTTATAGTAACATTTCCTCCCTTAGATTTACGTAATTGCTTCACAATTGGTGTTTTATTATTAAAAAATCGCTTGCATAATTAATTTTATAAATTAAACGGTTTGCGTTTAGAAAACTAAAAGTAGCCGTTGCACCTAAACTTTTCAAGCCGCATTTAATGGTGAAAAAATATTTTTCGTATCTCTTCTAGTTTCGGCGCCCTGAGTGTGACAGACTGACAGACGGACAGACGGACAGACGGACATTTTGCACAAACCTAATAGCGGCTTTTTCCCCTTACGGGGGCCGCTAAAAATGATTTCTGCTAATGTTTCCATTTGGTATTAAAGAATTAGAGTGGTCGACTTTAATTTATAGCATATACAAATTATATTAGTAACAGATTTTTACCCCACTGAATCGGCCAAGATACCAGTATAAAAATTAAATTTCCATTCATCTAATTTGTTCACAAACTATGATTTCCCAATAAAAGTAGGATCGCCCCCCCCCCATCACTCAAACGGTTTAGGTTGAAAGGGCACTAGATGTATTCGTCCCCCCCCCCCAATCGTCCAACAGAGAATCGACATAATATAAAGAACGGTTACAACATCAATAACAAGTTTTAACCATATAGATATTTAATTGATTCTGTTAGCAAGCCGTGATTTCTACAAATAAATTGGACCGCCCTCACCACTCGAAAGTTTATGGGGTTGGGGGGGGCGGTATTGACGCCATCGCCCCCTCCCGACCCCACCAAATCTGTCAACATAATAGAGGGTGGGGCGAAATGATCGCCTTAGGTCGCCTTTGAGTCCAGCCAGCTCTTTTGCGTACCAGGCACTAGGAAAAGTAAAGACGGTTGGCCCTTGTGCTGGCCACATAGCATCCTCGTTAACCGTATGCCCACAGATTAACTTTACATCATAGCAAGGTCTAAAAGGGGAGGTTTACTTTTCTGTTAACATATGATTGTCCTATTATATATTCTGTAATAAGTTGTATTTATAAACTTGTAAAAAATGTTTGTCAAATGTTGTACATATTTTGGGTGTTCCGTCAGAGTTGAAGATAAATTAAATCATTGCACAAACCTCCCGCTTGACGACGGGGGATGGCAGCGGGCTGGGTATGAACCCGGGACAAATTAAAACGACCGAACATCAGTCCAACGTGCATACTGGACAACCAGGCAGAGAAAAGTAGAAAAGCAAAACATGAATGGTAAAATTATCTTCGCTTCAGGTATCTACTTCTCTTATCTAGCTCTCTTACTATTTTACACAACAGAGAACACAACTGCTAACTAGAATTAATTTTACATTGGTTTCTAATAAGATATTTGATTTGTTTTTTTTATCAGAAACGCAGGGGCGTAGCTAGAAATTTTCCATCGTTTGGGGGCCCGGGGGGGGGGCTTGACCTCTTTGGGGCCCCTGCATTTTGCGTCTTAGTTAATTTTTATGTAAAAAACACTCATTTAGAGGCCCCCCTCAAGTGGGGGCCCGAGGGGATTTTCAAAATCTCCCCCTCCTCCCCTCATCCTAGCTACGCCACTGCAGAAATATTAATAGAATAAGAGAGAAAAAAAAAGAGTTTCTGGAGTGAATAAAAAAGTATAATTTTAATAAATATTTTAAATATGGAAAAAGTATATGATACTAAAATAGAAACCAAAAGACCAGTAAAAAAAAAAGCCCTTAAAAGAACGAAATTCTTACTGCACTAAATATTTGGACACTGTTTAAATTTAACCGAGAATTCATATTTAGTTACACAAGCAATAACTTTGAAATGACATTTCACTTCCCTGATGACAAAAATACAATAGTTTTTCCACACTGTTGGTTGTTCCTATAACAAGCACAGGGAAACTAAACATCATTTTAAATGGATTGTTCAGGAAAAAAATCTGGATCAAAATAATTTCTAAACAAGATTACAAAGAGAGTTTGTGTATCACACAAACTCTCTTTGTCGCTGCCACACCTCTTTTATGAGTTAATTACTTAGAAAGTAAATATCTTTGATTTTGAACAAAATAACAAGAGATGTGGTTTGCTATATATTAGATTTTTAATTGTCTTAAATTAGGTTTCATTTATATTGCATACTAATTAGGTTTTTTCTCTTTAAATACTGCTTGCATAAAATATTTTTAAAAATTAGATTTTGAGCTTTTAGAAAAAAAAAAGTATCCGTTGCATCAGAACTTTGAATGATCTATATTATCGTGATGTCAGATTTTCATTATCTCTTCTACTTTCTGAGCACTAAACGGGACGGACGGACAGACAGACAGACAGACGGACAGACAGACAGACAGACAGACAGACGGACAGACAGGCCACACAAAACTAATAGCGTCTTTTCCCCTTTCGGGGGCCGCTAAAAATATATTGTCAAAAGATTTATATTAGTACGTTTCTAGGTGTAGGTTAAGCACAATAGTTCAATCGCCGGTATCCGAAACGTAACTTGGCATCCATCACTTCATTCAAGTACAATTTCTTTCCCTTGTTCGAGAGATTGCGTGTCGGAGAAATAACATGTACAAATTTTTTACCAGACAGACTGAAAGATAGCTCTTTGTAAAAAGAAAATAGGTTCAAACTTGTGTAATCGTTACGTAATAGTAGGGATGCGACCACATCATTGAAAGCCACTGCTCAGGTTAAACATGTAACACTACATGGACCATCGTCTTAATGTTTGGTATTGGACGAATAGGTAAAGTAAACAAAACAACGTTTAGATCTCCCCGCCCCCCCCCCCCCCAAACACTTGGAGAATTAGTATATTGATTGATAAGATCAGAGACTGGCAGCTGTCGCAGTTTTGAACGAAGTTGCAAGTTTTGAACATTTGCCAGCTCGTATTATTCATCTGTCCCTAGTCCAGTGGCGTGGTTAGGGTATTTGATGCCCTGTTTTTAAACAAACTGTAGTCATTATTTAATCATTGCTATTTCGCAAAGAATTGATTTTACAAATAAAAAATCATTTTTTCACTAGGTGTTGTTCAATAGATCAACTTGCCAAATAAATGAGTCGTAAATTCATCTCTTGTTGATTGTAAGTATTCTTTTCATCAAAGTAAGTTCGGAAAAACTTCGCTTGCTTAAAGCCACAGTTGACACAAAAGTAAAAAACAACAACACAAGATAACACAAACACAAACTCAGAGACGGCCCCCGTCGGATCCCTGTTAGATCCGCCTTTTTGCAAGGAATATTCAAAATTCATATTTATCATGGCCTATTCTTATGGGGTTATTATTTCATAAACAATACGGTCCAAGGACGGTATTTCCATCAGTAGCTCTTTCTTGTGTATTGATAGCCAATCTATCTTCATCTTTTTTCGCCTGGCAATTTTTCCTTGTGGCCAATACATCTTTGAAGCTTTGCATGACAATGTATCGGGCGGACTGAGTGTCAGAATCGGCTCGGGCCTTTCATAAACAATCCGGCCCACAAATAGTCTGCCGTATGATGGTCGTCTTATCATAACTGTCCTCATAACTATTTTTCCAAAGTTTAATAATGTATCGAAAGTAGTTAGTAAATTAGTAAATGAATAGTTTATTGATGACTTTGAAACTATCCGATAAGCTTGTGATTTCCTGTTCGTGAACCATTGGCTATGAAAGGTCGCAATATCTGAAAGAGAACTTTACTATACTCCCATTAGTCACATATTATGCTTTCTCAATAACTTGAAAACCTCGTAGGACTGCAGCTGGCTATACAAACACACACAAAACAGATCATGTTTGCTTGTTTTTTTAATATCCTTACGTTCAGAAAAACCAATGCTGTCAAGATAATCTCATATTTATGCAAAGCCTCTTTAAATTTCGATTAAGTCAATAACTTTGTCATCTTGTCTTAAGTGTTTCTTATGGCGTTGAGCCTGTTCATTCGAAAATGCTGTCTTGGATAACGTTGGCGAATCTCTAGTGCTTAAGAGAAAACATTCATAATTTTACTTTTTTTTTTTGCACAGGACTCCAGTAATTGTTGCTTTATATTTTATATCTTACTGTTTTTTTGCTCCTTCTATTGCAGTTTGATTTCGACCAGCACATTTCTACACTGTTCAAGATAATAATTCTGATTTGTGAAGGACTCTGTAGCGGGGCCAACTCGATATCATGCGACAACTCCACCAAACCAATAAGAACTCGTATGTGACTGGACATGTTGTTGGTCCTTTAAAGATTCATCCGAATATATTCACACTGTCGATCTCTATAAGAAATAAAGCCCTAGTTGTCTCTTTTTTATCGTTTAGTGACTTCTACTAGAAGCACTATATGAGATGAAAAATATTTAAAATTTAAAATAAGATAAGATAAGATATTTTTTATTGATCCAATAAAATGGAAATTCAGTTTGACTACACATGACAACCTCGGCGTAACTACTGTACAATAACAATATAGATGAAAAATTCGAACAACATTCACACACGAAACACATTCCCATTCACAACCAGCGCTTTATGAATTTGACTTCTATGTACTTCTCGATGACAACAACTGATCTTGTAACACTCTGACCGAAAGTGGGATGAAGGAGTTTTTAAATCTTCCTGTTTTAGTCCCAATGGAAAGGAGACGACCACTTCGTTCAGATCTTATGTAACAGTTGTTTACTGGGTGCAGGTTGTCTTTAAGAATCGTGAGTGTTTTGGAAAGGCTTCTTTCATGAAAAAGCTCTTCAAGAGATGGTAGCTGTACTTGAGTGATATACGATGCTTTCTTGATTAGTCTTTGTGCCAGTGAAGTATTATCATACAAGCAGGTAATGGCTAAGTTAATTAGACTGCTGATGATTGCTGTATAGAATACTTTAGATTAGTATTAGACTTAGAAAATATAAAACGTATGTTCATTTCATATCAACGCTCTAAGTATTAGAATTAAAGAGAATATTATAAATCTTGAAACAACATACTGGTATTCATGTAGACGTTTCGGTGACTTTTTCGGCCCACCGGACATTTGCACTGTATCAAAAAATTTTGATCCAGATTTTGGATGTACTGTGGAAAATAATCGAGATATATTTGCTTTTATATTTTCTGTATGATTTTTCGTTTGTTTTCACGAGCACTTATATAATACTAAATTTGTTTTTATTTTGTTGGAACATGTACGTATTTGGTCGCTCACGAATGGATTCCACTTGGATTGTAATTTCACTCCAGAATATTTCTTTGATTTTATACTGCCGATTCTTCAATTCGTTCGTGATGCCCATGGAGTGCCAGGTTCTGCTTTAAGAGAAAACGCCTTATGTCCAAGATTCTCTACAAATAATCTCTTCACATTTTCCCCTCTTGCTTTTTTCAACATTGAGCCGAAACAGAGGTGACCCGCTGAGAGCTGTAAAGTCCTGATTAGGCGCTTACTTGCCATGGCAGACATAGAAGAGAGCACCTGGTTGCATGCGGTCTCAGAACGAGACTGACAGCTGGAGGTCAATTAATAAGGCCGCGGAATGCGCATTTGAGACCAAAAGGAAATCCGCTGCCGAGGACAGACGCAGACGGCGAAAAGTAAATCTTAATCGACCATAGGAGGACAATAGTTATGCTTGATCTGGTTGTGGGAAAATAAATAGACCTAGGTCACAGCTGGGGATGCGTATCGAAGAGAGATATTGCATTCATCATAAATCTTCGGACTTGATGACCAGTCTTATTTTTATTATATTGTAATATTGGTATATTAGGTCTTGGCGTTGAAAAGTAGATCTATAAGTAGAAATATATTCAATATTGTATAGATAATAGATATACTGAGTCTGATCTAGACTCGATATAGAATTTTTCTAGATCTAGATCTAGACTCTATATAGAATGATCTAGATAGATGAACCCGAATGTCACCACCACGCCTACAGCTAACATATTGCTACAGCAACATGCACACAATATAAACCAAGCGGTGACACCTACTATATCATAAAATATACATTTTTTATACTTTATTATAGCTAGTCCATTAAATTTTTTATATATTATTGAAATGAAAAAAATATTTTAAATTTTATTACCTCATTTAAACAGCTTAATTTGGTCTAGAGATAACTAATATTTAACATGGCTGAATCTAAATAAAAGATAGACAGTGCTGTTAATTTCTAAAAATGTCTTTTCTTTCCTAGTCGATCTTATATTGCCTATGTGTCTTTAATTTAACATTTTATGTAACGACACCATGAAACCACTTTAGCTGGAGCCATCTATTTCCTTGTATTTAAACATTGGAGAACAGTGTCATTGTTGTTGTTGTTGAGCTTTACAAGTTCACACAATATGTTATGTAAAAAAAAATTTTGGGTGTTCCTTCAGATTCTGTAGATAATTACATCCTAGCCCAAACCTCCCTTTCGGAGATGCGAGCAGGCAAGGTGACCACCGAACGTCAGTCCAGGCATCATGAGTTGTTTTATTTAGGAGGCATATCAGAGTTTGTCAAGCTTTAAAGGACTATTTTTATAGTAGTCAAGAAAACAATTTACTGTTTGGGGAACTTTGCTGATGTGCTAGTTAGCTCCAGTGCTCCTATTTCTTTTCTGTGGTTGTCATAGAGCTCATTAGTTATAATGATCTTTAATTTTTAAATTATTTTTTCTACATCGGGCCAATCAATGAGTATTCCAGCTCCTTCGTTTGAGGTGGCTTTCTGAGAACAATCCATGAAAACTCTATTAGGACAATGGTATTGTAGAAGAGTTTACTAAGTTCTTGAGCTCTGTTGGAATATAGCTAAATATTTCTTTCTTCTAATGTAAGTCTTTGCAAACAACATATTTCTGCAAACAACATATTTCTCTATACAGCTGGCCGAGTCAACCTTGTCTGGTAATGATGTATTTTTTTATTCAAATTATTATGGCTCAAAAGATCCACGAAAAACAGCTCTTTGTGAAACCTTTTACTAAAACAACAAATCTCTATATGAAAAATAATCTCCGTAGCAATTAAAGTCGAGCTTTAAACCTTTAAACCTGCAAACCTTTAAAAACAAAAAGTTTCCAATTTGTTTAGTGATAGTTAACGATTCATATTAACTATTACATAATGGGTTTAAATTTCAAATTAGTTAATAAATTTATTGCAAAAAAAAAATTAATTCAACTTTAAATTTAGGTTCAAATTACTTTTTCACTCCTCATTGGTCATTGGTTGGAATTATTTAAACAAAATGTGTAATTTGAAATTGATGAATTTTCAAAAATTTTAATATAACTTAAGCAGGGGGTCCACGGAAAACCAGAAAACATGTGAAGGGGTCGACGAGACAAAAAAGTTTGGGAACCACTGATCTAGAATCTAGATAGTAGATGTAGGCCCATCCTAATTAATAAAGTTTAGTCAGGTAGAGCTAGATCTAGAGTAGTGACAATCCAGTTTCAATATAGAATCTACATTTCTAAACTAGATTCGATCTAAAATGCAGAACGGGGCTACTTAGTGACAATCATTGATTCTGAAGAATAATGACGAGTGAACTTTTTACCATTTATTTGTATGTTGTACGAACCACATGTGTCCGTGTGGTGACATGTGTCCGTGTGGTGACATGTGTCCGTGTGGTGACATGTGTCCGTGTGGTGACATGTGTCCGTGTGGTGACATGTGTACGTGTGGTGACATGTGTCCGTGTGGTGACATGTGTCCGTGTGGTGACATGTGTCCGTGTGGTGACATGTGTCCGTGTGGTGACATGTGTCCGTGTGGTGACATGTGTCCGTGTGGTGGTATCGACGCCTATTAAGACTTAATATGGCCTTCGAATTTTTTAACGGCCCCCGAACGGGGAAAATCTGCTATTAGGTTTGTGCAAAATGTCCGTCTGTCACACTCAGATCGCAAACACTACAAGAGAAATGAAAAGTCTTATTTCTCCATGCGTTGTGGCCTGCAAAATTACGGCTACTTTTTGTTTTCTACAAGCAAGCCGTTTAGTTAAAAAAATGAATTATATTATATATTAATTATATATTTAGACCTATATATAATTATTATTATATTAATTTTTTTTTTAAAATAAAAAACAAAACATTTATAAAACAATACATAAATTTAAGGGAGACTATGCTTGCAATATATTAACATAGAAAGAAACAAGATTACAAAGAGAGTTTGTGTGATACACAAACTCAGAGGCGGCCCCCGTCGGAGTCGGATCCCTGTCAGATCTGCCTATTCGCAAGATGTTTCGGATGTTCCTTCTAAGTCCATGGCTCCATTCCTGTATGCTCCCATCCTTAAACTATCGCAATATTTCTGAAAGAACAGTAAAAGTTAAATAATATTTTCAAAAGCCTTTAGTGTTTTTTTCTAACCGTGACGGACAGACCAACCAACAGACAAAACGCACAAAAATATGCTTGTTTCATTCTAATGGGGGCACTAAACAATTTTTTTTTTAAAAATCTGATTTTTTTAAAAATTTAAGAAATAAGTTTAGAATCATGTTATTTCCGGGCTTTACGCTAGTACACGAAAGCCGTTGCCAAAAGTTCATTTTAAAAAATGTGCATGATATCTACATGTCAGAAGCATTTCTTGTAGTAACATTTCCTCCCTTACATTTACCTAATTGCTTCACAATTGGTGTTTTATTATTAAAAAATCGCTTGCATAATTAATTTTATAAATTAAACGGTTTGCTTTTAGAAAACTAAAAGTAGCCGTTGCAACTAAACTTTTCAAGCCGCATCTAATGGTGAAATAATATTTTTCGTATCTCTTCTAGTTTTGGCGCTCTGAGTCTGACAGACGGACAGACAGACAGAAAGTCATTTTAAAAAATGTGCGTGATATCTACATGCCAAGAACATTTTTTCTAGTAACATTTCCTCCCTTATATTTACCTAATTGCTTCACAATTGGTGTTTTATTATTAAAAAATCGCTTGCATAATAATTTTTATAAATTAAACGGTTTGCTTTAAGAAAACTAAAAGTAGCCGTTGCACCTAAACTTTTCAAGCCGCATTTAATGGTGAAAAAATATTTTTCGTATCTCTTCTAGTTTTGGCGCCCTGAGTGTGACAGACGGACAGACGGACATTTTGCACAAACCTAATAGCGGCTTTTTCCCCTTACGGGGGCCGCTAAAAAGAATGTTCCGGATTTATTTGGAAAAGAAATTGATCTATATTTTAATTTTTTAATTTCCTTACCAATTGTCGAAAAAATTAAATTGCTGCCATCCCCAGTCGTCCAGGGGGAGGTTTAGACTAGGAAATATATTATCTTCAACTTTGAAGGAACGTCCGATAAATGTAAAATATTTTACCAAAAAATGTTTTTTACAACCCCAAATAAATCTTGTAAGTATTAGTACTTAAAAAAAATAAAGTCTTGAATATTCCTTGCTGACAGGTGGATCCGATGGGAATCCTAGGGGGGGGGGTGCCTCTGAGTTTGTTTGATAACACAAACTCTCTTTGTAATCTTGTTTTTACTAGGATGAATAATGCGTTGTCTTATGACACATCAATATTGAAACAAAATGCAGTTTATAACATTATTAATTGCCTTAAATTAGGTCTGATTTATAATGCATACTAATTATGTTTTTCTCTTTAAAAAACTGCTTGCATGAGTGGTTTTTAAAAATTAGATTTTGAGCTTTCAGAAAAGAAAAAAAAAGCAGTTGCATCAGAACTTTGAATGACCTAAAATATTGCGATGTCCGATTTTCATTTTCTCTTCTAATTTCTGAGATCTAAACGGGACGGACGGACGAAGAGACAGACGGACAGACAGGCCACACATAACTAATAGCGTCTTTTCCATTTTCTCGGGCTGCTAATAGATTGCTCTTGAAAAGAAAACAACATCGACAACGTCTCGTTTTAGAGGGTCAACGAAGAGTTTATTTAACACCGAAAAAAAATTTATCAATTGAAAACATAGGCCTAAAATATTTTTAGATAAAAAGAAAAAAAAAACGAATGACAGTGAAATTATATTGAAATATTTCTGTTTCCAACAATGTAATAAGAATCTCATTATTAAAATATTTCCATTTTCCATATTCTGTAGATCCCATCCATCGAAAAACTCTTTGTGTATTCGCCTCTTTGTATAATAAACTCCAATAGCAAATTTTAACAATTTTGAAAGTTCAAAGGTCAAAATGCTATCACTCATTCCCTTTCCAAACATAGCATTTTTACAAATGCTCTTTCTTTCCTAGCGCTATTAAAGCATGGAATGGATTGCCTGAGCTAGCCAGGCTATTTTTACAAATGCTCTTTCCTCCCTAGCGCTATTAAAGCATGGAATGGATTGCCTGAGCTA
>JADKLZ010071522.1:20323860-20334407 GCA_021533235.1 Biomphalaria straminea
TTTCATTTTCTCTTCTACTTTCTGAGCACTAAACGGGACGGACGGACAGACAGACAGACAGACAGACAGACAGACAGACAGACGGACAGACAGGCCACACAAAACTAATAGCGTCTTTTCCCCTTTCGGGGGCCGCTAAAAAGTAAAGTGTCCCCTTCAGACCTTGCGATCTATGGGGCAGATGATGTTAAGGTCATCTGTTTCTTTGGCCAACGGTTAACGAGCAGGGTGTTATGTGGCCAGCACAACGACCAACCATCTTTACTTTCCCCAACTAAATTCAGGTACCCATTAGAGTTAGGTGGACTCAAGGGCGCCATAAAAATCTCGAAAGTCAAAATCGCAGTCTTCACCGGGATTTGAACCTAGGACCTCAGGTTTGGAAGCCAAGCGCTTAACCATTCGACCACCGCGCCCCTTTTAACATCATCTGCCTCCATAGATTTGGAGGTCTCAATGTTGAGCCTTAACTTTTTACTTTTATAGTTTTATAATCTCAAACAATTAATTAATCAAAATATTGCAGTGCCATTAAAGAGAGATAGTGACTAGTGTGTGTGTGTGTTCGTGTTCGGCTCAATTTTGAATTTGATCCAGCTTTCAAATTGAAACACGTCAAATCCGTACGGAGTCACGCCCTGTCATGTCAAACACAGTTCAGTTTCCATAGTTACCGTGCGCCGTGCAGCTCCCGTACATCTTGATAATGTTGGGGTGTGGCGGTATGGACTTCATCAGCGTCAGCTCCGCCAGGAAGTCAGCCTTGGCGTCCTCGTGAACTCGATCTGCGACTGGACAAACAAAACAATGACCAAATTAATTCGTGTTGACATCACGTGATAGTCAATTGCTTGTGTTAAAGGCAAACACTGTCCCGCTTTGTGTACTTAACATTAAGTGAAACAAACTGGTTAGGGTTTCTCATAGCCTGTCGGGCGCGTTTACGTTAGGTAAGGAAACGTTCTGACTAAGAGAGCACGAAGGAGCTAATTGTTTTCCCGTAAAATAACAAGCGAAATATGAATAATACTTTTCAAAACAAAACTTATATATTATATAAGGGAAAGAACTGTACATTTAATGCAATCTCTCAGTACTGCAAAAAATTATTTTTTCTTTTTAATATAAAAAACGAATTAATTACAAGTAATAAATTAGATAATTTTTTTTATTGATTCATATCTTGTCATAGACAATAAATAAGTGTGCAAATTTTCAGCTTGATTCGATAATTCGAAGTGTGAGAAATAAATGGAACAAGATTTGTACCAGACAGAGTGAGGTTATAAAGCCTAAGCTTTGTAAAAACTCGACTGCATCCATCTGAGGGGTCTCCCAAATTAGTGTCTTAATTTTGTTTTTACATTAAAATATTATCGGTCGAATGTCTAAATGCAGGTGCCCCCAAATCTCTAGCTATGCCACTGCCCAGCACCTTGGGGGGGGGGCACAACAACGAGAATCTTTTGTCACCGTCAGCACGTTATAATATTGTGTCCCTAATATGACTCTCGCCCAGGGCCCCGCACACTGCTATTGCGGCCTATGAGTAAAAGCGAAGAAGAGAAAGCGGTGTGAAGAAATGCGGTGGCGATATGATGGGACAAAAGAAAAGAGATCATTAAAGTGAGATTTTGAAATAAAGACCAAATAAACAATTTTAAGGTCACCATATTGAAAGGTCACTGATGCCAAAGAACAAATAAAAAAACATTTTTGGTATCAGGGACAGAGCTTTATGATTTGATTCTACATCGCAAAAAAGTTTACAAAAATTATACAATTTACTAAAATACATCTCATATCAATTTTTCCTTATTCTGAACACAGAGAGACAGAACGCTTGCTATTTCTGGTTTAGTTTCCAGATGGTGATCAAGAAAGTTACGGACAGCGTTGTTGTTCTTCTCAGGTACAACCAATAATTGAGTGAAATTTCGGCTTGATCGGAGATCGGGTGTTGCAGAAATAGCATGTGTAAACGTTTTATCAGACAAACAGAGTGAGTTAATATAAGTATGAAAAAACCCCACAAAAAACAAAAAGTTAGAGTCATAGACATAAATAAATATAGACTGGCCAATAAGAGAGTTTATGAAATGAAAATTTGTGAATTGCAATTATGTGTACTTTATTTTATGTCTATAAATTTTGTTTAATCTCCAAGACTGAAGATCATGCAATTTTTTAATTTTTCATAATTCGGAAATCCGAATACAATAGATATATATGTTTTCAAGTTACATGAAGTTACTTCCTTTTTCCAGTCTATATTTATTTATGCCTATGAGTAGAGTATAAAAGTATTTTAAAATGTAGAAGAAAAAAACAACAACACTAGAAAATTGGATTCAGACAAAAGGGAATGAAAACTAATAAGAAAATAAAACTAACTAAGAGTCATCTTGATGGCGGCTGTTGTCCAGCGTTTGGCCCCGCTTCCTTTCATATTGTTAATGTTTAAGACGTCCGCTTTGGCCACGGTGCCAAACATTCCTTTCCCTATGGTCTGTAGAAACACAATGTTCTTGCGTGGGATTTCCTCCAGAGGATTTGGTTTCTGTCAGAACAAAGGAACACAGTTACACCCGTCAACCAATGGTAGAGTCAAAAATTTACAACAGTGGCACACAACATTTACACCATTATATTGTATGGTATCTCGAACAAGGGAAATAAATTGTAATTGACGGCGATATAAGCTGAATCATTCCGCTTTATAGGTCCCCGTTCTAAAGTAAGTGAAACAAACATTACATAACTATGCAACCTTCAATTTTTATACACACCTCACTAGCAGAGTGGTTAGAATGTCGGTGCTATGAAGTGTACGTGGGTGTTTCCAATGTAGCGATGATGGAAGAAAAATGTGTTCAAGTCATTTCAAGTTAGTTCATTAACTCTTTCTCTCCTAATCGACGATACCATCGTTGATTTGGACCTCATCAAATTTACAAGATTTTTTGATAACAAACAACAAAGATAGTGAAGCAAGCCAATCATAACAGGGGAATTGAAATAGTAATGAGCAAAATGAAGAATTCCTTCAAAACGTGGGAAAATAATTACGGAGAGAAAGAGTTAAAAATATAATACGCCTACATTGGTTTAGTTGTAGGCTACTAGCTATTTGGAACTATAACGTTAAACCAACAACCGACCCTCAGCAAAGGGTAGTTTGAAATATGAAAATAAAAGTGTATTCAGTACCTGTGCACCGTGTACCTCTAGTTTGATTGCTTCAATAGTCTAGTGCAGTGTATCCCAAAGTAGGTTATATGTACCCCCAGGGGCACGGGAAGACTCTGGAGAGGGTACTCGTTGCACCTAATTGAGTATGCTAATTTCTTTAAATGCCCATTTATTATGTTCTGTTAATCAATTAAAGTAGTGGTAAAGGGAGGGCAAGGGGTACTCAGCGCAACAAAAATAATTAAAGGGGTACACAGGTGTCAAAAGTTTGGGAAACACTGGTCTACTGTATACGGCTACTTCGAAGAACAGACTCTTGAAAGAAACAGGTTTGTCTACCTGGTCAGTGTTTTTCCAATTGGTGAAGATGGTCACTGAAGGATGATGTCCAGGTGGCAGCGCTGGATGAGTGGACATCACTTGGCGATGACGTTCGGACATCTGGAGAATGGTTTAAGTTGAGGGTTCAAAAATGACACATGTTAATTGTTAACCCTATGTATATGTATTGAAGAGTAAAGAGAAGAACGTACAATGGCTTTATTTTTAAAAAGTCAACGTGTTAATGATCGTTGTCACGTAGACGTCTGTTGTTTTGTTCACATGTCAAGGCCACTCCCCCGTCTGGAAAATCCCAGCAGCTATTTTAGTTTCTTCTAGAATTTGGTTGGAATTAATTAGCTGTTGCAAAGAGACGCGGTTGCAGAGCGTGGCAAGTCAGTTGAGCTTTGATCCTGCTTGAGTACGGTCACGTTTTGTAGATCTAAAATTTTTACATATAAAGTATGTTTAGTTCAATTACAAATTTTATTGATACATATTTGTACATAGCTGTACTTATGTTGGATTTAAATAAAGGTTCCAGTATTTTATTATCAAAGCATTACTCAAGTGAATCCTAGATCGTCTTCGTCAATATTATTCAAATAATACAATCCCCGGCGTCTTGGACTCAATACTCTTTTGGTTTCTTAACCTTCACCTATCCTTTGGACTGTTGGGGCAACACGCAAGGTTTGTCAGCCGCGTTTTTCCATTCCTGTCTTTGCCTTGGATAGATTCTCTTTCAATGGAAGGCCTGTTCATTCTTCTATGTTGTCTGTCAGATTATTTCCCCATGTATCTCATGGGGCTACTTCGAACAATTAATTACTACTAATAAACTCCACAAAAAAAACAACAAAGAAACTACCGCTATCCAGGAAAATAATAACTTAAATATCCTAAAAAAAAATACTCAAAAACTTACTAATTATAATAAAGACAGTTTACATCGAAATAAAATACATTCTTAGAGTTTTCCTGCTACAGTATTGTGTTTTTCCATGTCTTAAGCTATCAAAAGGAATATTGACACTAGCGTATTTGTCTAAAACAATAACTGTATTATAGAATACTAGTCGACCGGCGGCGTAACATACGCCGCTATTTTGCAGGGCCGGCCTTAGGCAATAGCAACCTATACGACCGCAGTGGACCCCGCACATTCATAGGACCCGCGCTAATTCTTGGTGTATAAATTATTAAATTAAACCACTTTATAACTTATAACAGATTAACCATCAAGCTGTAAGGGAAATAAGTCTTTGGCATATGGTTGAACACAATCTTCAATTACAAACACAATAGCACACTACAGACTGAAAAGATAAAATATAATTTTTAAAAAGTCGAAGAACAAAACTCCACTTGTCTCTCTAACCTTGCTAATGATTTTTTTTCCACCACAATTGTTCACAAATACTCGTATTAAAGGTCTTTTGCAAGTCAATGGATTTTTTTCTAAAGAATTATAGAGTATTTGCGCTCTAGAAAACTTTCTCTTTGACTATTAAATACATAAATAATTCGAGTTTTAAATATGGTTCTAATTTTTCGCATTATAAAATAAGTAAAACGAATGCGTGAATTCACGTTAAAAAAATTATTAATGGAGATAAAAATAGAAATGACCTATTTATTTGCTTGCTTGTTGTTGCTTGCTTGCATGTTGTTGTTTGACCTCAGACTTAGAGGAATATATATATATAGATGTTACTTTTACAGCACTATAATTTTAAAAACTAAATCTTAATAAATCAATTTGGACTTTAATTTGTTTCATTGCATGTTTTTTTCCAGCTCTATACACCACAAGTAATAACTATAATTATTTTTTTTTTCGCATTACATAACAAAAGAACTCCAAACCCATATTATAGACTTTTCTTCGCTTTTTAAAGAAATATATTCCCGAATTCCATAACCAGCCAAAACCTTTTCTGGCCGTGTAAAACCGCCAAAAATCATTTTCTTGCATACCTTTCTTCGCATTTTTAAGAGATATACAATCCCAAAGTGCTTAACACACCGAAAACTTCCATAACAAGTTTTTTTTGCATACCTTTCTTCGCTTTTTGAAGAGATACAGTCCCAAAGCGCTTAACAAACCAAAACCTATCACGATACCGAGGACAATCCAAACTATAGTGTACAGATGAGAGTTGTCGTGTTCTGACGGCGTATGGTCATCTTCAGTCGTTTGTCCAGTCTTTGCACTGAAGTTCTCAGTCGAGCGCGAAGGTGCTGAAGTTGTCAATGATAGCATCACAGTGCTCTCGTCACTTTCAAAAGTCGCTGTGGGACTTGTTCCTTCAGAATATTGAGTTGAAGGGGCTGAAATGCAAGTTCAAAACAATGTTATAGATTCGACGAAACGATAGTACATTAACACAGCCAATGAAAAGTTTGGCAAAAATATTTAGGTTAAAATCGTCGCAACGAAGCTCTATGGTCAATATCGAAAAAGATGAACCGCTTGCTTTCTAAATAATATCATTACAGTAATCATTTTTATTTCCATATTATTATCAAACGTTCAAGTTGTTATAATTATAAATACTAGTCGACTTTTTTATAATTATATATATACTAGTCGACCGGCGGTGAAACATACGCCGCTATTTTGCAGGGCCAACCTTAGGCCACTGCAAACTACGCGACCGCATTGAGCCCTGTACTACTATAGCATCCGTGCTAATTTTAGTTGTATAAATTATTAAATTAAACCATTTTATAACTAAAATTGCAAAATATTTGAAAAAGTCCTGGAAATATCTGAAATTATGATAATCTTTTGAAAACTCATACAAATCTCCTGAAATTATTTGTTTTTCCCCCTCTTAAATTACATAAGATAACTCTCTCCGTCCGAGTTGCAAAAATAAAAGAGTTATCTTTCCATTGTGTCCAAACTCATGAGCGTGCTCTGTAGTCTCCATAGTTCCTACTTAGTACATTATTCCCCCCCCCTCCCATTTTAATGTGAGGCAGAAATTAAAAAAAAAAGTGATATTGCAACGGTCTAACCCTGCTATTATGTGACTACTTTTTTTTTCTCCCCCCCCTCCCCTCTTGTTTTTTCGTGGACCATCGGCAGAGTGATCTTACCTTTACTCCTTACTACTCGTTTAAACTGTTGAGGGAAGAAGAGGATTATATATATATACTGGTATATATATATATATATATATATATATATATATATATATATATATATTGAATAGATATATATTAACTTACTCGTCACGTTGGGAGTAAAGTGGCAGCTAACGTTCATTCTGCTTCCATTCTCGTAAGTAAGTGTGCAGGTGTAGTTAAAAAGGATGGTGAAGTTACTACAAGAATGGTTGTAACTACTGGTGCAGTTGCTGTAGGATATACTTGGATTTCCTTTATTGGTGTTGTTGAGCGTTTTAATATCATTGCTAATGTCTAAGAAGTTCGAAGGCTGTGTAAGTGAAACACCATCAATATAGAGATACGATATACAAATATTATTCATCAAACAAAAGTATGGTATTATCTTATCTTATCTTATAAAATACAGACGTTACTTCAAAATAGAAGATAAGCATGTGTTCGCGTCTCCCTGGGTTATGTATGTTAATCGATGACTTAAATTCTGCCAAGCCATTGGTTTTCCTGACTGACTAGAAAGGCAATGGATGCGTCCAAATGAGTCACTGGTTTTGGTTTAGTCTTGAGAGGAGGCAGAATCTGGAGTGGCTAATTAAGCCAATCCTAGAGCGGCAGACTTTGACACAATTCATGCATGTGTATGCATCAGATTCAGGGCTAGCGGAAAGTACAGCTTTCTTTTTTTCCCTCTTGATTAAGGCCGCCTCAATTCTTTTGTTCTCAGCGGAGGGTTGTCTCAGCACGCACAGTCTGTCTCCATGCACTCCGGTCTTTGGCTATGTTTTCCCACATATTTACGTTGATGCCTGTGGTTCTCTATATGTTTGTCTTGGGCGGTCCTTGGGTCTGACTCCTTCCACAAGCTCAGCATATAAGATATCTTTCGGGATTCTACCATTTGGCATGCGGGTGTGTGGTGAAATAGTTTCTATTTGTTTATGTTTGTGTAACGTCGTGAGAATGTGTTCACAACATTAATTTAGTGTGCTACTGTGTAAGTCTCTTTCGTCAGTTCATGTGCCGTTCTAGTTTAATAAAGCCTTGTTTTAGGTTACTCTTCAGTGTTTCTTTATTTATCATTACAATTTATTAAACTAGAACTTTTCAATTCTATGGATTTATGTGCCTCACGTATCTCTTTTGGATATTCGTTCAACACGTTCAACACTATTCTCTGTAAGTAAAATAGTTATACAAATGGAGCGCCTATTTAAACTAAAGGAGCTAGACATAGAGCCTAGCTCGCCATTGGCTGCTGTGAAGTGGCTGCACTGGCTTAGAACATTTGAAAATTTCATCTCCTCAGTCTCTCACTGCGAGATTGACAAAAAGAAATTACTGGAAAACTACGTTTCTTCGAGCGTGTTTCAATACATAAGTGAGTGTAAAACGTTCGAAGAATCAATCAAAGCTTTACAAAATGTCTACGTAAAACCTAAAAGCGAAATTTTTGCAAGGCACATGATAACTCAATCTACAGTACGTTTGACCTCAAAAGCGCCTACCACCAGATACCTATCAGGGAAGAAGAAAAGCAGTACACGGCGTTCGAGGCTTGTGGGAAGCTATACCAGTTTTGCCGCATTCCTTTTGGAGTGACAAATGGGGTCGCTGCCTTTCAAAGGACAATTAACACAATAATTGAGGAGGAAGGGCTACAAGATACATTTGCGTACGTAGATAACGTTACTATCTGCGGACGTGACTCCTGTAGCCACGACCAGAATCTACAGAGATTTCTCAACGCCGCTAAGAAATACGGCATCACTTTTAACGACGATAAAAGTGCCATTGCGACGACTAAAGTGTGCCTCCTAGGCTACGAAATCTCACAAGGACAGCTAAGACCAGACCCCGAAAGATTTCAAGCGTTGAGAAATCTACCCCCACCACAAGACATGAAATCACAAAAGCGGGTGATTGGACTATTGTCTTATTATTCTCAATGGATCCCAAATTTTTCCAACAAGATCCATTTGTTGGTGGACAACAAAATCTTTCCTCCTCCTGAACAAGTCAATGAAGCTTTCAAACAACTGAAACACGAACTCGAAAACGCTGCTGTGTCGACAATAGATTACAATCGACCTCTTACGGTCGAAACAGATGCCTCAGACATCGCAATCGCCGCCACTCTTAATCAAGATGGCCGCCCTGTCGCCTTTTTCTCAAGAACACTCACTAACAGTGAACGCAAACACTCAGCAGTTGAAAAGGAAGCATACGCCATTGTAGAAGCCCTGAGAAAATGGCAACATTATCTAATTAGCAGATCCTTTACATTGGTTACAGACCAGCGCTCGGTATCTTTTAAGTTTGACCAACGAAACAGGGGCAAGATCAAAAATGAAAAGATACAAAGTTGGCGACTGGAGCTTAGTAGTTTCCGATATGACGTCATATATCGACCCGGGAAAGAAAACGCAGCTGCGGATACCTTTTCAAGAAACCACTTTGCGTCAGCAATGACTGGAGAAGACCTCAAACTGTTACACAGTAACCTGTGTCACCCAGGGGTCACTAGACTCCTCCATTTCGTTCGGACTAAGAACCTACCTTTTTCTTGCGAGGACGTCCGCAAAGTGGTAAACCAATGTAAAACCTGCGCTGAACTGAAGCCTAGATTCTTTAAACAGTTTTCAGGCACCCTCATCAAGGCGACTCAACCATTTCAGAGAGTAAGCATCGATTTTAAAGGACCACTCCCATCTGCTACTCACAATAAATATTTATTAACAATGGTGGACGAGTACTCGCGCTTCCCATTTGCCTACCCATGTCCCGACATGTCCTCAGCTACTGTCATAAAGTGCTTGAATCAGCTGTTTTCCTTAGTTGGGATGCCAGAGTATGTCCATTCTGACAGAGGTACGTCCTTTATGTCGCGAGATTTGCAATCCTTTCTCCACGAGAGGGGAATAGCTACAAGTAGGACAACACCCTATAATCCCTCCGGCTCTGGACAAATTGAACGCTAAACAAAACTCTTTGGAACGCCGTTACCTTAGCACTGAAAGACGTCGACCTCCCGATCTCAAGATGGGAGCTAGTCTTGAACCAGGCCCTATACTCGATTAGATCATTACTGTCCACTGCAACGAACGAAACTCCACACGAAAGAGTTTTCCGGTTCAACCGGAAATCCTCATTCGGGATATCTATCCCCACATGGCTATCTAGCCCAGGTCGAGTGTTGCTGAAAAGACAGAACCGATCTTCGAAGTATGATCCCCTAACGGAAGAAGTGGATTTGCTTATGTGTAACCCCCAATATGCTGTTGTACGCTTGCCAAGCGGTAGAGAGGAGACGGTCTCTCTAAGACACTTGGCTCCCACCCCCTCCCCATCCACAACAAGTGAACCTTCATTCTTCCCTCAGGATGAGGATAATGGATATCCTCCTGAAGCTCCAAACCTGGAAGTAACAGTCAACACCCCTACGGTGATACAAAAAAATCATGAACCACTAGAAGGCTCTGAGGACCTCCGAGCGATTCCTTCTGAAAATATGCAGAACCTTCATACCCCACTGGACGCTCAGGAACTCAGTAGTGACTCGCAAACTGTTGAGCAGGGTAGTCAACCCCGTTACTACTTACGAGAGAGAAGAACCAGACCGAACTATAGGGTCTAGAGTTGTTTAACTATTGCACTATTTATACTGACTTCATAAACCGGCACTGATACTAATAATAAAGTTTACTTGTTACTTCCTTATTTACATATTTACTTACTACACTAGTAACTAGTAATTGTCTTTTTAATCATATCACTGATACCGTTTTTCCATGTTTACTTCTATCCATGGGTGCCCGCAGGATTTTTTGCAGGGGGGTGCAAGCACTGGCGGTTCTTGGGGGGGAGGGGACAGTAGGGCTGATCACCCCCCACTCGGC
>JADKLZ010071522.1:20342808-20353344 GCA_021533235.1 Biomphalaria straminea
CTCATCTGGGTATACATATTCACTCAAATCAGTAGATCTGCTTTAATATTCGGTCTCAATAAACCATACTTTTTATTGCAACCTTTAATTTTAATGTTTGAAACAAGCAATCAAAAATAGAATACTTTTTAAAAACAAAACTAATCTATTGGAAAGAACCGCTAATTGTTGTCTCCCTTTCTTCTATATAAAAGAAAATTAATTAATTAGTAATAAAATTATTAACTAGCTGGTTAATTTTAAATTGATTCGTGTATTGTCATCCAATATAAATAATAATTATGCAAACTTTTAACTTGCTCTTTGTAATAATGCAAAACGTTTTCTTCTTTATTATAATAATGACAAACAAAAGTACGAAGTAGATCTATTTTAATTTTGTATCTTTTAATACATAATACTGTGTTACATTTTCTCTATAACGTGCCTGACACTAAAATAACGTATCTTGTGATATATAGTTCAGTGGTGTGCAAGATCTTGTTGACGGTTGTCATGGAGATCAGATCTAGTCGTAGAACTGGCAGTGGATGTGGTCACCCTCGTTCTGGCCCCAACCGTGCATGGCTCTGGGAATACACATTGGAGACAATTACAAATCGCAAACTAGAGTTGTTACAGTAGAGTTTGTTCATCGAATATTAAGAGAACAATGCACGCTGTTCAATTGACGTGAGCTTAAATCACATCTTAACGCTTTAAACAAAAAAAATAAATAAGAAATGTATATAAAAAAAACTTTTAAAAAACTTATCTAAGGGAAATAACTCATTAATTAAAACCATATATTTTAATATTGTATGATTTATATCCCCATTTCGCATCCAACCACAACAATTAATCACCACTAATTAAGTAATTGGGGGCGGGATATCTGAGTGTTTAAGCACTTGGCTTCCAAACCTCCTGTCCTGGGATCGAATCTTGGTGAAGCTTGTGATTAAGAATTCCGGGATTTTTAAAGCACCCCTGAGTCCACTTAACTCTAATGAGTATCTGACTTTTGTTGGGGAAAGTAAAGGCGGTTGTTCGTTCTTGGTCATAAAACTCTGCTCGTTAGCCGCTGGCCAAATAAACAGATGACCTTAACATCATCTGCCCTATAGATCACAAGATCTGAAAGGGGAACTTGACTTATTTTTACTAATTAAGTAATAAATTGTTGTTGTTTTTTTTATTGGTGTATGTTTTATTAAGTGTAGTGAACAATAGTGTAGGGATGTAGCTTGACCCATGAATGAAAAGTAAAAAGAAATTACGATTACAAAAATTGTACCGGACAGACAGAGTATGTTTCTATAAGATTTATAATAATTCTGTACATTGTCATAAAGGACAATACAAGAAAAATAACAGCGCTGTATCAAAAACTCGATCCCTGGAAAAAAAGGTCAACAGCTCTAATGGTCTGGACAATTTCCAACTACCAAAACATACTTGAGTATGCATACATTGAATGCCGTAATTTCACTGAAAAGAAACCGTCCGATGTCGCTTAAGTCCTACGTAAACAATGTACGTCGTTATTGTAGCAAGACTCAAACAAGTACATGTAATTCTGTTGGTTCTGTCTTCTAGATAACCCGCGTTAGGATTTTAAATAACTTTCACGTCTTTACGGAACTTCCCGATTTACTGCTGCGCACCAGTCTATGATATCATTACATTACAGCATTAAATACTAACGCAGGTTTTAGCCACATCCTCGCGCCTCACTGATAATCTCTAACCTCTACCTGGGCAATATAAAAAAAAGGCTATTCCCCTTTAAAATCTTGTGATCGATAGGGCAGATGATATAAAGGTCATCTGTTTTTCTGTAACCTACGGCTAATGAGGTTGTCATGTGGCCAGCACAACTTTTCCCCAATTAATGTCCGGTACGCTTCCACCTTGGCAAAGCCACACTATCTGCCAAGTTAAGGCAGAAAAAAAAATGTCATCAAACCGATAGACTAATTTGACTTACGTGCATGTCTGCAGGTATTCAGTGGACCTGGCATCGTTGTGAAGATCTACTGCTTGACCATTGTAATGTCTGGAGCCACAGGTGTGACAGGCACCAGCTAGCTCGTTCACCTTGAACATAAGGGTTTAAGACATATTAGAAGTAGAGTTTATAGGTATTTCTCTAACATGATAAATGAAATAACATCTTTATATTTTATCGTCTGTATGTAGGGGGCGAACTGGGAGTCCAATTCGGCTCTGGTATAAGCATTCAGTCCGGCCCACAATTCCACAAAGGGGCGTAGCTAGTGATTTGAAGGCCAGAGGGTGCATTTCGACATTCCACACCATGACATGATATAATCAAATGGCAGCCCGGGCGTGCGGTTTGCGCGCTGGACTGTCGTTCAGATTTGTCGATGGTTTCGGGTTAAAACCTTGCCCGCTCCCATCCCCCGTCGTCCTGCAAGAGGGTTGGACTAGGAAGTAAACTATCTTCAACTCTGAAGGAACATCCGAAACATGTAAAACATTTTACAAACAAAACATAATGGCGTAATATTTAATGTAAAAACTAATTTCGTACACTCTTTTTTTTTGGGGGGGGGGGCGCTCAAGCATGGGCCTGGTGGAATTTTCAAATTTGGACCCTCCCACCCACCCCCCATTCAGCCCACCCTATCTACGCCACTGAACACAATCCACAGCACAGTCATGAGCCTAGGCGCATAGAGTCCCTTAACGCTATGGTTGCTACACCAATGACTGTAGCGTCTGTAAAATATCTTTTATTTAAGTACAACGAGAACCAGTTATGACGCGTAGTGCGGCCCATCTTTACATCTAAATTAAATATATTTAAAATATTTTCAAGTTTATGGCCGCTACCATCAACGGAAGTCGTCCCATCTTGCATTGGCCCATATTCCCATAGAGACAATCTGCACTAGCCTGTATTTCACGATGTAGGACTACGTTACAGTAAATGTATTAGACATCTTCAGTAATTCCAGAACTATATCTTGATAGATTTTCTGCTGGGACACAACATATTAACAATATTTAAATGAAGCCTTTCATCCAATACATAGCGCACAATAAACCTGATGAGTAATGTAGAGATGCACTTTAGGTGACTGATAGTGAAAGCAATTATGACGACATAAAATTCAAAGCGAGACTGTAGCTTAGCTAGATTAAAACCTAAAGTTTAAGTTTAGGTTAGCTTTAATAGTGGTAACATCGTTCATAGTAGTTACTGAGACTAGACTGCTCCCGTTGTAAAATAAATCGGTATTTATTTATATACGCCTGTTGGTTGTTCACTCTATTGCTTGGGTTGTATTATTCGTCTACATGTCTTTTATCAAGAATTCGCTAGGAATTTGACGCGTACACAAACACGCAACCTATATTGCTGAACAGTACGTACAAGATGTACAGACTCAGCCTAGACATTTACATCTCTACAATACTTACAATGACGTGGCCCTTGCTAACCAGCGCGGTAAGATAGGCGAGGAGGTCGTGAGTCAGGCAGACGGTACCTCCGGGGGTTCCAGTGGGGCATGTAGAACAGGAATAGCTGTGGATAGATAATTTACCGAAAAACGGAGTTTAATAAATCTCAACACATCTGGAGTTTAATATACCACAACACACCAGTAGTTTAATATACCACAACACATCTAGTTTTATTTCAAGTTACACCACGACATAGCTGGAGTCTGACATACCATAGCATGTCAAAGTTTATCATGGACAACACACCTGGAGTGTAATATACCTCAACATATCTAGTTTTAATTCAAGTAATACCACAACATAGCTGGAGTCTAACATACCACAGTAAGTCAGAGAATTGTCACGGACAACACACCTGGAGTTTAATATTCCGAAACAGTTAGTTTCAACTCGAGTATAATATACCATATATAAGCCAAAAGACGGAGAGGAATGGAGAAAGACGGTCGACAAATCTTGCATGGTGCCCCAACGTTCGAACAGACTAAGGGATAGGTAAAGAAAGATAAAAAGCAAAATCCGAGTTTTTATGTGGCATGTAAAGAAGGTTGTCCCTCAGTAGTAGGATGCATATAAGAACAGAATTATAAATTAAAATTCATATTTACTGTGATCTGGAAGCCTTGAGCCCATTACACATGTCTCTGATGTTGTTGTAGGCAAAGGCGTTGTCCTGGACACCTGATGGGTGGACCTTGGCCAAGCTCAAAATACCAGCATTGGCTTTCTCCAACAAAGCGCAGGCCATAGCTCTTGAAGCTGCTGGACACTGGCCAGCTAGAACAGGAAAAAAAAGAAAATGTTTTTAAAAAATACTTCAAAAACAACACAGAAGCTTATATTGAGTGTAGTTATATCAATTAGTTTGAATCAGCCATGGCATTAAATATTTGTAATAGATCTAGACTAACAGTGCGGGTACCTGTTTCAATGCTGCCGTGATTGCTTTTTGAATGCATTTATAAAAAAGTTGAAAGACCTGAATTTGAAACTTAGGGCTCAAACCTTCTAGGGCCAACACTCTAACAACTGTGCCAGCAAATCGCTTATAAAAATATGTTTTTAAATATTTATTTATCATTACTTTCAAACTTTAGAGCAGAGACCTATAAAGTATAAAAAAGGCCAATTCAGCTTATATTATCACATCAGTCAAGTAATTTTTTCCCCTCGTTCGATAAAAAAAAAACAACAACTAAACAATAGGTTATTAACTTATTGGTTAAAAGAGAATAAAGAATACACAGATATCGACATACAAAATTCTCCGGACGATGCAAAATATTATCAAATAACGAGTATTGAAACCAAAATATTTGGTCATTACGGAGTGTAGAGAGAGTTAACTACATTTCAGACTGTGTCTATATTTATCGATTATAATGTCATGAACTTACAACAGCTTTGCTGATCGTGGACGTCCAAGTAGTTACCAGCAACCCAAATCAGCTGGAAATAAAGAAAGATTAGATCTAGTTGTTTATCTTTAAAAGTTAGTATTACCATGGCTATCTTTAAATGTTGGTGACCCGTCAAAATAGCGCGGACTAAATGGCGCTGACAAAATAGCGCCGACAAAATAGCGCGAAATTTCACGACAAAATACCGATTTTTTTTGTAATTTAATGTCCTCTGTCCTGGGCAGTTTTTTGTTGATGTCGCAATCTTTTTCAAGATTATTAGATCTGAAATTATGCTTTATTTGCAGAGGACTAGAGTGCTTTAAATTTTATATTATTCTCCTTTTTCACGAATGGTTACAATGCACAACTTGCTAAAAATAGGATTTTGAATAGTGGTAACCCTTTTCAAGCAGTGATGGAATTTCTACGTGACATTTCCTACAATTTAACTTTGTGAAAGTTTGTGTGTTTGTTTATATAACAAGTATATATGACAAGTATCTTTGCCTGTTTTCAAAGTGCACTTTTGGAATATAAATTAGTGATATATTTTAAAATTATTCATTTTAGCCTATTGTAATGTTTACTTACTGTTTGCATACTTATGTTTTTAGATATCCTGCAAATGACTGAAGAATAATGATAACATTAAAACAATAAAATATTGTCTCTCTTCATATTTTACGATATCTAATTCTAAAGTATTTCTTCATATTTTTTTCTGCGCTTTTTTGTCCGCGCACTTTCACGCTCTTTTGTCCGCGCTATTTTGTCCGCGCTATTTTGTTCACGCTCTTTTGTCCGCGCTATTTTGTTCACGCTATTTTGTTCACGCTATTTTGTTCACGCTATTTTGGCCGCGCTATTTTGTTCACGCTACTTTGTTCACACTATTTTGTCCGCGCTATTTTGACGGGGTACCTTAAATATTAGTACTTTTGTGTTTAGCATTAAAAGCTAGTAGGTTTATTTTTATTTATTTTTTTGCGAGTTAGTAGGGTAGGAGATTATTAGCTTCAGAAGTAGCAGGCTCATTGCTATCTTTAGATGCTTTTATATTCATTGTTATCTTTGCGAGATTATAGTTTCATTATGATTTTTAAAAGTTTGTGGCCTAAATTTATTTGAAGAGAGGAAAGAGCGATAGAATAAATACTAAACCCTAATTTTCATTAAGAAAACATACCAATATTCATGAGAAAAAAAATATTTAAGTTATATATCTAAGCATATAAAGAAGATAATAATAATAGGCTTGTCTTCGAGTCCGAAGATTAGTGAGGAATACAGTGTTTCCTGTGGCTGTGCAGTCCCAGCTGTGACCTACATATTTTGCCACATCCAGGGCAAGCAAAACCATTGTCAGCAGGTGGTCGACGTCGACCACCTTTTAGCTCACCAAAAAAGACTGCCTTTGGCATACGTTCGTATCCCATACGGGATACGTGCCCTGCCCAGCGTAGCTGTCGGATCATAAGAAGTCCCTCTATACTGTCTATACCGGCGTTCGCAAGGACATCGCTGTTTGTGGTGCGGTCTTGCCATCGTATCTCCATGATGGAGCGCAAGCACCTTTGGTGAAAGCGCTCAAGGAGTCTTAGCTGTTTTCTATATAGTGTCCATGTCTCAGAGCCATATAGAAGGGTTGAAAGAACCACCGCCTGGTAGACATTTATTTTTGTAGGTAGGCGGAGCGATTTGTTCTTCCAAACTCTCGCCTGAAGGCGTCCAAAAGCACTGCTGGCCCTGGCCAGACGGTTATCAACTTCCCTTGAAAGTGAGGCGTCATTTGACACTATGCTACCAAGATATGTGAAGTGGTCTACCACGTTAAGGGGATGCCCGTTTACTGTGATCCTTGGGGCTGAGTATGTTTCATTGGGTGACTTCTGGAACATGACTTCTGTTTTCCCGAGGTTTATAGATAGACCGAAAGAGGCGGCAGCGTAGGCAAATTCGTTTACCGCGTTCTGGAGGTCATTTTCATTGTGAGCTAGCAGGGCGCAATCATCGGCATAGAGAAGCTCCGTTATGACCATCTCCTTTGTTTTTGTGTGGGATAGTAGACGTCGGAGATTAAACACGCTGCCGTCACAACGAAACCGGATGTAGATGCCTTCATGCAATCGCTGCCTCATTTGACCCAGCCTCACCAAGGCTTTCGACACGGTCAGTCGCGATGGTTTGTGGAGGATTTTGGCTAAGCTGGGGTGCCCACCTACGTTCCTATCACTTCCCAATAGAAAATGGCGTGAAGCAGGGCTGTGTACTTGCCTCTACTCTGTTCGCTATCTTCTTTGGCGTAATATAAAGAAGATAACAAACACCCATATATATAACTAAAAAAATTGATATTTCCTTTTTATCGGACAAAATACCAAAAATCTAGGTATGTCCACATTACACGATCTTCGGGGCTCGCAAAGACCTTCTTTCTGAAACAGTATCAGGAAAAAGAAGATGAGGCAGACAAGGAAAGCGATGATAGAACAACATACACAAAACGGACGGGAGTGCTATTGAAAGAGGTTTTAACTACGGCAAAAGACAGAGAGGAATGGAGAAAGACGGTCGACGAATCTTACGTGGTGCCCCAAAGTTCCAATAGGCTAAGGGATAGGTAAAGATAAATATATCTGTGCGTGTGTGTATGTTCGTTCCCCTATGCAATAAATGTTAAATTATCAATGGATTTACGGTGATTTACCTATTCATGGGTTTCCTGATTTACGGTGATTTACCTATTCATGGCTTTCCTGATTTACGGTGATTTACCTATTCATGGGTTTCCTGATATACGGTGATTTACCTATTCATGGGCTTCCTTATATACGGTGATTTACCTACTCATGGCTTTCCTGATTTACGTGATTTACCTATTCATGGGTTTCCTGATTTACGGTGATTTACCTATTCATGTGTTTCCGGAAAAGGAAACTTAAGAAAAGTAAATAATACACTTAGTAGTGAAATATTTCAATGCAGTGGCGTAGATAGGATTTTTCAGGCCCTGGGGGCTTAACAAAATGCAGGGTTCCTTGCATTTTGACGTTCGACATCAGGACATAAAATAATGGCGTAATATTTAATGTAAAAAGAAATTTCTCACACTCATTTAGGGCCCCCCTCAAGTGACGGCTAGGGAGGATTTTCAATTTTTTTTACCCCTCCCTACACCCTAGCTACGTTACTGTTTCAATTTTTAAGTACTATTTGAAGAAAAAAAAAAGAAATAATTCAAGTGTAGCTCTTCAATATATTCATCCAAAAATCTCAACTAAACTACAGTTACCTTTCCAGCATACTGCAGTTGGTACCAAGTGTAACCGTCAGCTGTTAGAATCCCACCATTAATTTTGGCGCATGTACCGGAAGCAAGAACCTCTGTGACATGGCTGCTGGTCCCAGCTGTAGTAAGACACACACATTTTGGTGACAATTTTTTAATGCAGTGCAGTTAACAAATACGCTAAAACCCAAAAGTAATTAATTCTAGTATCGTATCTTTTAAATTACAGACAGTCCTTCAAAAGAGAAGATATGCCATTCGTATGCCCATGTGTTAATGTAGTTGTGTATGTTAATTAAAGTAAAAGTAAAGTTCCCCTTTCAGACCTAGTGGTCTATAGGGCAGATGATGTAAAGGTCATCTGATTCTGTGGCCCACGGTTAACGAGGGTGTCATGTGGCCAGCACAACGACCAACCGCCTTTACTTTTCCCCAACTAATGTCAGGTACCCATTAGAGCTGGGTGGACGCAAGGGCACCCGAAAATCCAGAAATAAAAATCCCAGCCTTCACCAGGGTTTGAACCCGGGACCTCCAGTACGGAAGCCAAGCGCTTTACCGCTCAGCCACCGCGCCCTCGTATGTTAATTAGAAGTTGCTAATTTCTTGGTATTAATTGCTCTATAGTCTATATGATTTTTAATGGCACTAGGGAAGAAAGTGCATTCGGGATTTTCCCTAGCATAAGGAATAAAACACTCCTGGAAACGTTCCGATAGGTTGCGTGTTTCAGTGGCGTATCTAGTGTGTGGGAGGAGAGGGGAGAATTTGAAAATCCCCCGGGGCCTCCACATTTTTAAATTAAAAATTAAATATTACACAAAATGCATGAGCCCCCAGATGAATTAAAATTCCTATCTACGACCCTGCAGTGAAAAGGTTGGGATTGTTAGTGTTTGAAAAGTTACTACAAGTATAATTTAAAAATAAATACGATGCTGCAGATGATAACATTTATTTTATAAATATCACTAAAACATTTTGGAATTATTGTTTTGTGTTACAAGATGGGATGTAACAATATTAGTAGCGCCAGTTTGAACAGGCATGAAGTGTCAAGGTTACATACCAGCATCCCTGGCGTTCACGCCTGCTGTGTTGGTGCAAACGCACTCTCCTCCGTGGATGTTCTCTTTTATCAGCGCGGCATTTACCACGGCAACAAGGGAGATCAGTGCGTAACTCCACATCTTGAATATCCAAACAGACTTCAATAGCTCTTGAAAAATGAACTCTTAGACAGACGGTCCACAGAACTATGTCCCTGTTTTATATCAGTCCGTTCATATCAATCAACATGTTGACATTTTCCCATCATTTTGGTTTAATTTTAAAATGTCAATGTCTCCAGTTTGTAAATATGTTTTGTCATTCTTAACTTGACTTCAATAGCATACTGCCAATATCCATTTCATTTTAGGTAAACATGAATGTAAGGGTTTTATTTAATGGCCTACAATTACAAGTCAAGTTTCCTTTTCAGACCTTGTGATCTATGGGGCAGATGTTGTTAAGGTCCTTTGTTTCTATGTCCATAGGTAAACGAGAAGGGTGTCATGTTCCCAGAACAACGACCAACCGCCTTTACTTTCCCAAACTAATTTTCGTAATATTCAATTTTAAACACTCATTTGGGGGCCCCCTTCAAGTGGAGGCCCGGTGGGATTTTAAAATTCTCCCCCTCGTCCCCCCCACCCTAGTTATGCCACTGCCAGGACCCCAGGTATGGAAGCCAAGCGCTTAATCAGTCTTACCCACCCCTTCAGGAGAGAAGGTGCCAAGTTATTAAAACCAAAAGAGAGATACAGCCTATCTCCGTTTGAGAAAAATTGTTTTTAAAATGAAGAATACATTAAATCAAATATTATAGTATTTAATTATTGAGACTCTAGTCCCAAGCTGTGATAGGGCGAGTACATCCTTTCCCAAGAGAGTCTGCTTATTAATACAAAAGTTTCAAATATTGTCGTCTATAGAGCCAACCACAGGGAGTCATGTGGCCAGCACAACGACCAACCGCCTCTACTTTTCACAACTTAAGTCTGGTACTCATTTAAGTTGGCTGTACTTAGAGGCGCCCTAAAAAAAACCTAAATTCAATATCCTAGTCTTTACCAAGATTCGAACGCTGGACCCAATGTTTGGAAGGCTAGCACTTAACCCTTCAGCCAACCCGACCCTTATTAATACGATTGATTATTAAATTTCACGGTTGGGAAGTAAACAAAGTTCCGATAGCCCCAGTTCAAAGAAGCCGCAGCACCGTAAAATACCATCTGAAGAAATGCTTTCTTAAGCGACTCTGATATCATACAAAATATATTGTTACGACCTCGCCATTGCGCATCGCAAGTCTGGCTAGCACCTCTA
>JADKLZ010071522.1:20353354-20365076 GCA_021533235.1 Biomphalaria straminea
AAATATATGTCTCGTTGAGTTTGCCTTGTCACTTATATTATTACAATATCAATACCTGGGCACTAGCCATGGTAGGAACGTTGTCGCCCACACAGCAGTTCCCCCTCTCCACACCGCTGATCTATCCAAGGGAATGGCAAGCGCTGATACAGTGGCGCCGCAGGTTGTGCTAGGGTGTATCAGTGAGTGCTGCAAACGCCGTCTCGCGATTTTTCCTCTGGGTTGACAGCTGATGCCTTTGACATGTTTGGGTATGGCTGCAAGACAACAGAGGTTTGAATTGAAAGTGTTACTTTTCATAGGTTATTAACCAGCCAAGGAGCCCTATTACTCGAAGCTTACTGGTTTTGGCGCCAGTTACTCGCCTTTGTCACTTCACCTGTTAGTGATAACAGTTCCACCGGGCGCAAGAGCTAAGCCAGAGGTGAATGCCAAGAGTTAGACAGATTGTTAAAGAGAATCTGAGACGCATGCCATTCGAAGTATTATATAGGTAGTGGAGTGTTTCTATCTATAACTACTTCCGGCAGTAAAAACCTTACTCTATTAGATTCCCGCGTTAATAAGCGGCCGGTGACTGGAGCTGACCGGAAGTGACCCAACATAATAAGGGTCTTGTAGGTTTAGGAACCTTCAAACAGGACTTGGAGTGAATAACTCCTGTCCCACGTTTGTCCGCTGAGATCCTCCTCAGTAGTGAAAAGAACTTTGGGAATGTACGGGTTTTATCCAAGATTGGGGATATTCTGATAGTGCGATTTTTAGCATTGAAAAAAAAAACATGCCAAAAATATATGCACCTAAATTACTTTGAACTTTAAAAACATGATTCCACATGGTGAGGGTTAGGGTAACTTAGATTATGTTATTACAATAACATGAGTGAAAGTGCCACTTTTTAAACTTTACAGTATACTCTGGTCTACTAGAATTCGATGTTCACGTTTTGTGAAGTCAAACTACCACTTACTAATAATGTGAATGTGAAGTTGCTACATCCTCGCTTCACTTTACTGGTTTAAATTCGGTCACGTTGGAGTTTGTTCTACGAAAAACATACTAAAAGCATTTAAGGAGGATAATTACAAACATAAATCTGTTTTTGGTGTTTTTGTCCTACAGTAAGTAAGAAGCGTGGATAAACTGTCTGTCACCACCTCAAAGTTGGTGCCATTGAATGGATACCCCATTTACTATGTTGTGAACCCAATTCACTAATCATGTTGTCCTAGAGTGAATACTTTTAACTATGTGTGAACAGTCAGTTGAGTGAGATACTTAGAGGCAGTCACTAAAAGTCAGTTGAGACAGTCAATTGTTAAGAGTTACTTGTGTGCAGTCACTAGAAGTAATTTGTAACGCTAAGTTAAGAGTTATGCATAAACCTGTTATTGTAAGCAGCCGCTATTGAGTATTTATATTACAGTAATTGTGAAACGTTCTATAATGGATATCTACTAATCATTCTGGAAATGTGTATCATGTTCAACATGTGGTATTATTTGTACATATTAAACGTATTATTTGTGTCTGCTATATAAGGAGTCATCTTCCTCATTTACAAGTGAAGTGTGAACGTCTAGAGCATTGATCCTGTCAAAGTCTACAATAAACATGAACCCGAATGTCACCACCACGCCTACAGCTAACGTATTCTAACAGTAACATTCTCAAATAAAGTGACACTGTCACTTAAATGTTATGTGATTATTTGATGTAATTTTTGTAACTGTTAATTAAAATGTGTAAGCTTTTTTTGTTTGTTGCAGTAAGTAGATTTTGTCTTTTAGTTGGTGTGAAGAAACGAGTCCCTTCAATTATAAATTGCCTTTATTGAAAAGCATACAACATAACATATTTACAAGATGGATAATAATAATAATAGGCTTGTCTTCGAATCCGAAGATTAGTGAGGAATACAGTGTTTCCCGTGGCTATGCAGTCCAAGCTGTGACCTACATATTTTGCCACATCCAGGGCAAGCAAAACCATTGTCCGTAGGTGGTCGGTTTAGATTTTCTTTTCGTCGTCTGCGTTTGTCCTCGGCGGCAGATTTTCTTTTGGTCTCAAATGTGTATCCCGCGGCCTTCGTGAGTGACCTCCAGCTGTCTCGTTCCGACGCCGCATGCAGCCAGGTGCTCTCTTCTATGTCAGCCAAGGAAAGTTGACGCCTAAGCTGGTCTTTGAAGCGTTTCCGTGGAGCGCCTCTGTTACGTCGACCACCTTTTAGCTCACCAAAAAAGACTGCCTTTTGCATACGTTCGTCTCCCATACGGGATACGTGCCCTGCCCAGCGTAGCTGTCGGACCATAAGAAGTCCCTCTATACTGTCCATACCGGCGTTCGCAAGGACATCGCTGTTTGTAGTGCGGTCCTGGATATTATATACAGATAACCAACTCTACAAAGATGTCTTCCATTCTTTATGTTTACAACACACTCGACTTCCGCAAGTCCCCTAACTCCCGGTACCCAACACTTGACCGTGTGTCACGGTTGACCACTCATAGTAACCGTGTCACAACAGTTGGTAACCGCCGCTTTTTATTACAAAGCTTATAAAAATTCACTGTCTGTCTGTCTGTCTGTTCAAAAATGTGTATACGTTATTTCTCCCACACCCATTAACTTATCAAGTTTAAACTTCGCACAATCATTCCTTGACATAGACAAGACAGGAATCACTAATAAAAAAAAAAGGAACCAATTAGACAATCAAGTACTGGTATTCAATTATTTTGTTTAATAGTAACAAGGGAAACTAATACTTTAGTATTCAAAAATATGTCTAAATTTGTAGGGTTTCTTCCTTTTAAGTAATTGTTAACGCTGTTTCCCCATAAAATTATTATTTTAAACAATTATGTATTGTACCTAACAAAATATAAATATATATCCAATTATTAATTAAATAATAGGAATTAATTTATTTAGTTTTATATCAAAAAGAGTCTACTCCTGGACTTCTACAGCTACATTCTCTGAACAGTCTCTCTACATACAATATCTCTAGTCTACATATGCTTTCTATCACTTGATCATATCACGGATCATATTTATATCAACTCACTCTCTATGTCTGTCTGTCTGTCTGATAAAAAGTTTGTACACGTTATTTCTCTGGCACCCTATCTCGGATCAAGTTGAAATTTTGCGCCATTTTTTCTTTTACCTGACAACATAAGAATCAATAAAAAAAAAATAAATAACTAATGATAATTAATTATTGTGTTTGATATCTCCAACATAGAAAGAAAAGTATGTCAAGAGCAGGGGGTGTGTAAGATGTGAGATTGTGTGTGTGTTTGTTTATTTATTTTGTTGTGTATGGTGAACTGCTTTGTCACGGGCTTTGCAAGGGAGGACAATAAGGTTTCTAGCGGTCAGTCTAGTTAGTTGGAGAGCTGACCTGGTCTGAGTAGGGTGTCTTTATTTTATTGTGTCAGTTGTATTGCTTAGATCGTGAGATATTATTCCTACATTGTGTGTTCTGACTATTTGTGGGGTAATACTATGTTGTGGCATTGTAGCCTATAAGTAATTACTTATTCATAATTTAGGTAATCATTTATTTACTCTAGTCTAAGCGCCCCGTAGTGTAATGAGGGCACGTTTAGTATTTTAATATCAGGTGGCCGAGCCTTGCTCGGTTAAATAAAAGCCCTGCCCAGCCTGACTGTCGGACAATAAGAAGTTCATACCGCTTTTGCAATCCATCTTACCCAGTGGTGCTACAGCCCGTGGTCTGCTTTTAGTTTTACACATCCCTTCATTCATATCTCTAAACGCGTTCTTGTTTGCAAAGAAATACACTATAGTAAGCCTAGTGACGTAAGCAGTGTTTTTCCCGTTTACGTCATGGAAAACTTTCATTCATAAATTTTCCATTTCATTCATAAATTATTCTAACCAAAATTAAATTGAGACATTTTCATATCGAAATAACGGTCGAACTCGAGTTTTCCCGATGTGGCCAATGAGTTCAGAATTTTTTTCTCACTAATACGCACATACATTGAAATTTTAAAGAAAATCGTTAGAGCCGTTTTCGAAATAAAATTTATATATATATAAATATATATATATATACAAGAATTGCTCGCTTAATAGTATAGGATATTGATGATCTATGTGTGTCATGTTACATGTGTAGACCATTGTTGCTGTAAATAAATAGTTAAGCTATACTCCTTTGTTGAGTGGTATTTTACATATACTTGATGTACATGTTAAAGGTCTACAAGCGAGAATCAACACTCACTAGTATATCGAGCTGTGTATCTAAACAAGGAACTAACCCAGAGTCCTTGACAAGTACTTGACTGAGGTGGTGGTTTAAGCTGAATAAGTCCCGCTGCTCTAAATTGAAACAAACAATATAAAACTGTACAATCTTCTCCAATCATAAGCAACTCACTAGCAGAGTGGTTAGCAGGTCTGCTCGAGGAAACGTGAGCCACTAATTTTAATTCCCATACCCCACCCCCTTTTTTGCGTTAAAATTCACCCAGATAATGTAAAAGTAAAAAGTTAAGTGTTCCCTTCAGACCTTGCGATAATGGCAGAATTTCATTTTTTTCTAACCTTTTCTATTCAATCCTTTTCCCCCCAACAAGTGATATGATCATAGCGTATTAGAGAAAGCTAAAATCATGAAATAACGCTAAACAAAAACAATTGGTAAAATTATCATTAATCGCACAGATTTATAATTACAAACTTAATGACATGACTGATCCAACCTAATTGATACAATGACACTTCGTACTAGCTTTTCTTTTAAAAAAAGAAGTATTTTTAAATGTATTTTATATTTTTATGGTCCATTGTTACAGTTGATGGCTAAACAGCGCACTGAACTGTATTACTGGCCTGTGTCGCATGTGTCAGCTGATCGCACACAGTTAACCCTATCTCGTCGCTAATGCAGTTTTGACAGTATGTTTGTATTTAATGATCTCATAGTCAACGTAATCCTCATTGAGTGAAGATTTCAGAAGCGTAGATTCTTTACAGACTCCAACGCTTTGGTCAGAGACTCTGAGTTTCAAAAAAATTAAATAACTGAATAAAAAATTGTGGATAAAAATCTTGAGTTAGTACGTCATATCTCCTTATCCTCCACTATCCGTGGGAGTCATGGACGTTTTCAGTGCGCTCTTTCAGAAATGATGGCAAGACGTGCAGGACGACTCTAATGGCGGCGAACAGGGTTCAAACCCGTGACCACCAAGATGACGGTTCTAAGTTCCTACCTGGCTTAAAGAGAGCCCCCGTGCAGTGTATGAGTCAGATCTTAGCAAGAAATCCCTTTTAAAAAAAGCCATTGCGATTGCCTTAGTAGCTCTCTGACAACTTGTTATTCCGTAAAGTCTTCACCGCAATTAAGTTTATTTGGAGCGCATCATGAGCTCTTATCTATAAAGGTTTTTTTTAAATGAGGTGTCTGTCTCTTAAAATTAGAAAAGCTTCTATCTCTTTCTGATGTGATACTTAATCGTTAATGGTTAATTTTCAGATTTATATATCTAAGTAGAGTTATCAGACATCCAACGAAAGGAAAACATTTTTAAATTTTAGGGGTCGTGTCCTCCGTCCGGCAGGACTTTGCCCAAATAGTGAAACAAAATCTGTTCTTTTAACCTATAGCATATTATTCAGTACTACTTTACATTTTCTGCTTGAAAGACATACATTCGCTCATATATATGAATCAAAGAGCTCCTTCAAGGAATGCGATATCGACATTCACGGCTGGTAAGCACTAGCTCTTGATCGCTCCTCATGGCGTAAAGCTACGAGTCTCGGAGTCTCAAGATATGAAGCAAGAAGAGTGGTCAGGGCGAAAGAGCGTCGAACCAACAAAAAGCTGAGAGAAAAAAACAGGCCTTTCTGCAACTGACCTGACCCACCGATGGCATATATGTGGCCGGCTTTTTAAAGCGAGGATAGGATATTACAGCCACCTTCCAGTCCATAGAAATTTAGAAAAGTGCTCATCTTTGACCAAGAAGGTGAAGCTATATATGAGTCAATTATATTTGTTTTACCTCCTTCAAAAACAAGTCTTTGTACAATAAAAACTGTTCGAAAGAAACCCTTAACCCTTAAATTGTATAAGACAATCGCCACCAGCTACATTATAACTGTCAAGACATCGCGAAGATCTTCCTTACTTGGTCTTTCTTATCTTATATAATGTAGACGTTGCTTCAAAATAAAGAAAATGATCACGTCCTACGTGTCATGTATTTAGTCCTTTAGTCTGACTGTATCTGCTCCTCTAGTTGACTATGAAACGTGAAAAGGGTCAAGACGTCTGTATGTAGTCACTGAACTCTATAGTATCTGTTTTATTTATGTGAACGTTTTCTGTTTTGGATAAGAGTCCTTTTAATCACCACAAATTTCCAATAGGGATTAATAAAGCAATATTAGTATTGGTCTTTCGTTTTTTTTTTTCTGTTTGCGATCCCGGGTAGAATGTTAACTTTGAAATTCCGTTTTCGCAGATCAACATCCAGTAGAAAAAAAAAAAAAAAAAAAAGGAAATGAGTCCTACATCTGGAACTCAACGAGAGTCTTTTCTGTTGATCAATAAGGGTCCACAAGCCAAAGCAAATATCGTCCATTGAGCTCAAAATATAATTAGTATTTGTGCGAACGAAGAACTAACTTCAACACTCGTTTGAGCTGAGAAAAGTTTTACTTCCCTTTATTTACTGACATGAAATCATTTGTAAGCTTAGTTTTTTAAAGTTTATTAATGTCTTTGTTTTGTTTTTTGCCCTTCTTTAAAGAGTTTTCTCCTCTTTTATGACCTGCTTTTTGGATTCAGTTTTCTGATAAACCTATGTCAAAGTCTTTTCTTCTCTTTGTATTGTAGCTGTGGGTGTAATTATTTTATAAATTGCAGTCGTTTCTTAAAACAAATAATTTAAAAAGTGTCTTGGGGCAACTCGCCCCATGCTCTGATGTCAATAAGAAAAAAAAAGAGAACTTGCAGGAATTATTCCTAGCGTTCGGAATAAGAAATCTGCTTATATCTTCGTGTCTATTTCAACAAGTGACGTCATTGGTTCACACTGCTAGTATTGTTGCCAGAGTAAATTTGTCTATAAATAGATTTTTTAACTTCTATCTCTTCTTTAAATCTGATTAAATGTTGTTCATTATCTTGTTACAGGTAACCTCTTTAAAATAAATATATGCTCAACATGTAACGTACTTATACATAGCGATTAACAACAGTTGATTTACAGAAGTGGATCTATCTGTTTACATAGTTGAGATACTGTGTTGCAAATATTTACTTATGCCATTGCAGTTTTTATGTACACTAGTCTTTTTGTTTCGTATACTGAGACTTAATGTCTTCTCTTTTTTATTTAACAATATTGAAACTCCACCCCCTTCCCCCCCGGAAAATGACTTCAATCAATTATTTCATGTATTTGATTAGAATAAAAAAGAAACTGTGCAAGCTGAAAGCTTATTTTTTCCTTATTAAAGCCAAAACAATGTAGTTCTCTAGTATTGATCTGTCAAGAAGGTGGATGAAAACTAATTAAGTCATGTATGTAATGAAGTATACACAATACATATGTTTGCATGTGCATCTATCATACTTAAAAAAAAATTCAAACCAAAATCAATTATACTGATTTTGGAGGACAATTATTTTTTTTTAATTATTGCAAACTTTATTGAAGTTATCCTTGATAAGTGATGCGTTTACTCTTTAAGTCCTTTAGTGGAGAGTAACTATTGGTCAAATCCTTACCAGCTGATATAAGTTAACACATCTGTGTTTTCTTGCTGACAAAATAACTCTAGACTAATGACGTCAGCCAGTGATTTGTCTTGTTTAATTTCATTTTGGACTATCACCTTCAACTCTACCCTAGTCTGATGGACAGTTGGGGTACCACACATGATCTGTCAATCTTCTTTCTCCAAACTTGAATTATATGATTTTCTATCAGCTAACATTGTTTCAGGGCTGCAGTGTTACCCCCTTTTGTGATAACATTGCCAGAATCTCAATTTCTATGCACCCAGAAGATGTTTCAGACATTGAAATCATCAAATATTGGCTATTAAATTGTGATTCCATTTCTGCAATGAAATAAAAGAGATGTCAAGTGCTAATAAAGTATTAAATATAAGTGATTCCATTTATTTAATGAAATAAAGAGATACAAAGAGTTAATAAAATATATAATATCAATATAAGTGATTCGGTTTCTGCAACGAAATAAAAGACATGGAGTGCTAATGAAGTCTTTAAGTAAAGGTGCTAAGCATCAATATGCTCTACAAATCACATTTGTTTATCTACCATCTTAGATAAACATACTAAAATACACACGGCCCAATCTTCCAAAGGAGCATTTGTAGAGTTGGTTGACTATAAAGACCAGATTCTAATTAAAGTAGATGTTACGTAATCTTTGTAAAGTTTACAAAAGCATACAAACATATTCTTTCTATGATATGTGTGTCCAGCGATCGTGCCTTTGTACCGTCATAAATTTATAGATAACTATAGATCTTTTTCTTCTATTTATTTTTTACTTTACGTTATAAAGCAATATGCTAACAAAATGTCTCACATGCAAATATGCAAGAGGAATAGCGTTTCACGTTAGAAGCTCTACAAAAATCATTATCATTAATGTCTTTATGAATTTAATAATTATATAAATGTTCCAGCAAAGTATACAGTTGTGAGTGGGTGCCATCCTGTTAGAGTGTCCCAGGGGAAGGTACCTATTCTCGGCTAATTTAGGACTGGAGAGTATTGTAAATATTCAATTGTTAACTATTTGGCAATAAGGGTAAATTTAAAAAAAAACTAATAATTAATACTTATTTATCATAGTTTTAGCAGCCTTTTAACTGAGTTTTTTTGATTTTGTATATATTCTGCTAACAGTTTATTTTTTTCTTTACGAAAGGCGAAATAGTTTTGATTTCTTTTCCATTGCAAGAAGAGACTAGATTATTATTTTTTGTATTCCAGAATTATATCCCGTGATGTAAAAAAAACCACCATATAAAATGAGTGATGTTTCTAATCTTGATTTCAACAAAACTCAGATATCTCATGTGCAGGGCGAGTCCTTGTTTGTGGCCCCTGAGATCTTTGTCTCCAGTCACACGCTGCGCAGTTTCGGACAAGTTTTCGACACATGGTTTTCTCTCACACTTTGCCTGGTGGGGCTGGTCACTAATGTGGCCAACATCGTCATCTTCTGGAAGATGGGCTACAGAGAAACGGTCAACATCACCATGTCCGCCATCTCCTTCTGGGACATGATCAAGGTCATGGCCGGGATGACTCTGCGCTTCTACGGCCCAATCTCCCTGAGTGACCCCGCTTTCGGGAAGTCCTGGGAGAACATAACGTTCCACAAGCTGACCTACATCCACGTCCTCTCTGGGAACGTCTCCTACGTCATGGGCGGATACGTGGCCGTGGAGAGATGCCTGTGCGTTCTTTGGCCATTCACTGTACGCTCTAAACTAACCCCTAAAATCACCTTCTCCATATTGCTAGCTATATCCTTTGTCGTATTCGGATCGCTCTCGCCAATAATGAGCATGTTCGAATTCCGCTGGGTTTACAGCAAAGAATATGGAAACTACATCGCTATATACGACTACTCACCTTTCTATTATAAAGGAGGTAGAGTCTTTATGCAAGGGTATAAAATATTAAACTTCCTCTATCCAATGCTCAGCCTGTTCTCTATGACCGCAAGCTCTGCTATTATCGTCTACCAGCTTCGAAGGTCTACGGAGTTTAGATTGAAAGGTTTCAGTGGGGAAAGAAAGCAAGTCCAGATTAGCTCCAGAGACAAGCAGGTCTTCAAGATGCTTCTTGTGGTCATCGTATTCTTCATAGCCAGCCTCTTCCCACGGTTCGTTCACTACACAGTAATGCTTGTGGAGCCAGAGTACTACTTCCTAAAGAGGTTTCACAACATCTTCTGGGTCATCGTCTACATCGTGGCGTTCGCAGACTTCCTGAACGCCTCGCTCAATCTGTTCATCTTTCTGGCCATGGGCTCAGCTTTTCGGGGAATGTTTTACAGAACGTTTCATTTGCTCAGATGTAAAGAGTGACGTAACATAGCATCTTGGAGGTTCGAGACATCGAGTTGGACTTAGACTCAAAAACATTTGAAAACGAAGTACGAAAACCTTCTACCAGATACCTTTGGCCGTTCCCCCAATGCCTCATAGTCCACAAAAGTGATGGGATCATAGCGTACTGAGCATTCTAGAAGTATCAAAGTTATGCTGTATAGAGACTGTTAATGAAAATATTTCCATTCAAACTTTGTATTGTGATCTTTAGAAAACTAAACGACATGATGGAATCTAAAGTATGTCTAGTTCATATATGCTTAAAAAATATTTGTTTTATTGTTTAGGGAAATTTATTATTGGTGTTGTTATTTTTTTTATTATTATAGCTTTTATAATGCGCTACTTTCATGCTTATAGCATGCTCAGAGCGCTTTGGTACAATCTCATTTGTGGACCAGTGGGTTTAGGGGGGGGGGTATCTAGGAGTTGGTTTCCCGTGCTGCCTTTGGGCGCTCAGTAAACACAACTCTGCCCGAGTCAGGTGTCGAACCTCGAACCCCCTTCTAGGTAGCCAAGCCAAGCCAAGCTCAAGTCGCACTTAGCCTCTCGCCCACGCTTCCCACTGTTAGTGAAGATATTTCCATTCAAACTTTGTATTGTGATCTTTAGAAAACAAAACGACATGATGGAATCTACAGTATGTCTAGTTAATATATGCTTATAAAATATTAGTTTTATTGTTTAGGGAAATTTATTATTGGTGTTGTTAGAGAAATTCACAAACACAGAACAAAAAGAAATTAAAAATTCTTGTCAAAGACAAGAGTGTTTCTTGATAAATATTTCACCTGCATCAAATGTAACAATCAGAACTAGAGTTGTGTCTCTTACTCTGGCTTTGCTGTATTCCGAGAGCATTCCGGCAGGTGTAGGCCTATATCGATATTTACAAAGCTTATAATCTCGTTTCTTTCTATTTTCCGATCAACCGCAATTACTAAATTATTGATCTTCGATAAGAACACATGATTCAATCGAACGAATTAGCCAATTTGTCATTCAATTAGTAGTGAGTCATAGTTTTGTTTTATATTGAAAAGGTTGATAAAACAAGCAATATTGATAGATATGGACCCAATAAGACGGTGCTCTCTCTTCAATGTAAGCTTTTTAAAAAAAAAGATTTTAAAATATATTTACTTTGTTATTACGTACTTTCCTCAATGATTTTGTCGAGCATTATTTTGTTGTTCTCTCATGATATGAAATTTAAAAAAATACCCCGCTCAACATTCACCATAATCACGTCAAACTGTTCTGCATAAGGTGACTACTGCTTTAAAAAAGACAAAATGGACATACAATGCAGCATCTATGACACTATAATCGTTACCTGTTGATGAGGGAACGTGAACGAACATAAGGATGCCTTTATGTTATAATCACTGTAGCTATGACTGTTCTCTTTTTGTGGTTGCCTCTATATTAGAATTAAGCCATTAATCAGTGGCGTAGCTAGGGTGGGGGGAGGAGGGGGGAGAATTTAATAATTCCCCGGGCCCCCATTTAAGGTGGGGCCAAATGAGTGTTTTTTACATTAAAAATTAAATAATACGCAAAATGC
>JADKLZ010071522.1:20387472-20406609 GCA_021533235.1 Biomphalaria straminea
CCCCTCCTAATCCACCTTAGGCAGACCCTACTACCACTACAGCCCAACATAACCAACACCCTTTATGGCAGTGCTGAGCAACTGAAAAAAACAGCACAGTATTTTTCCTTGGCACAGTCTGCAAAAGAGCTGACAGCTCAGCAGTAAAAAGCTGGTTAGAAGAAGAAGAAGAAGAAGAATATAGTTTCTAAAACAAATATGGAAAAGCTCCAAATTTTTGTTAACAGATGCCTACGCTGGATATTAGGAATTAGGTGGCTAGAAAAGATTACCACTACCGATTTGTGGAACAAAACTAGACAAAAGCCCATAGCACAATACATTACCAAACGAAAATGGAGCTGGATAGGACACACCCTGCGGAAACCAGCTACCAATGTTGCAAGGCAGGCTCTTGACTGGAATCCACAAGGAAAGAGGAAAGTAGGCAGACCCAAGCTAACCTGGAAGAGGTCAGTCATCAGTGAAGCTGAGGGTACTGGAATGACATGGGAGCAGATGAAGAAAGCTGCTCAGAACCGAGTTCGGTGGAGAGGTGTGGTTGCGGCCCTATGCTCCCCTGGGAGTACACAGGATTAAGTCAAGTAAGTTATATAGTTTCTGCATTCACCCTATCGTGTTATTCCTTTTTCTATTTTATTGTATTTGTAGGACGTAGATTGGATTTTGAAAATGGAAATGCAAACTACTGTGTTTGAAGTGTGTAAATTCCAAATGTTTTTATGATATCCCATGATTCAACTAAGCCCAACTACGTCTTTCAATATTTAATGTGGAAGGAAACTTCACAGATCGGACAGCATAGAGGCAGACTGTGCGTGATGGTACGCCCAAAGACATAAATAAACAAGATTACAAAGAGAGTTTGTGTGATACACAAACTCAGAGGCGGCCCCCGTCGGAGTCGGATCCCTGTCAGATCCGCTTTGATCTCTCAACGGACGGACAGACAGACAGACAGACGGACAGACAGGCCACACAAAACTAATATACATCTTCCGTGCTTTGATCTCTCAACGTTAGCCTTGTAAAGCCGATGTTCAAGGCAATTGCCACACTTGTTTTATGAGTTGATTACTTTACGAGTAAATACTGGTATGTTACTCGTATGTTGGAACAAAAAAAAATGTGACAACATGTGCAGTATATTAGATTATTAATTGTCTTAAAGTAGGTTTCATTTATATTGCATACTAATTAGGTTTTTTCTCTTTAAATACTGTTTGCATAAAATATTTTTAAAAATTAGATTTTGAGCTTTTAGAAAAAAAAAAAGTAGCCGTTGCATCAGAACTTTGAATGCTCTATATTATCGTGATGTCAGATTTTCATTTTCTCTTCTACTTTCTGAGCACTAAACGGGACGGACGGACGGACAGACGGACAGACAGACAGACAGACAGACAGACAGACAGACAGACAGACAGACAGACGGACAGACAGGCCACACAAAACTAATAGCGTCTTTTCCCCTTTCGGGGGCCGCTAATATAGACATAAATAAATATAGACTGGCCAATAAGAGAGTTTTGTGAAACAAAAATTTGTGCATTGCAATTGTGTGTACTTTATTTTATGTCTGTAAATTTTGTTTAATCTCTAAGACTGAAGATCATGCAATTTTTAAATTTTTCACAATTCGGAAAACCGAATACAATAGATATACATGTTTTCAAGTTACATGAAGTTACTTCCTTTTTCCAGTCTATATTTATTTATGTCTATGGGTACGCCACTCTTACAACGAGGAAGGATTGAGAATGCCTTAGACAGAAGGAAAAGAAAGAATGCTTCTGTGGTGATGCGATTTCCTTTTAGGTGTGGGTTTAATGTAATTGTGATAATATTTCTTGAATCTCTATTGTCAAACAGTAAAGACAAATCCAATAGTAATACGAACGTTTATTTACACAAGTATACATTTACAATCATTATCTTTCTAGTTACACCATATCTTACTTCTGACTTTACACACTTTTCTTTCAATCCTAGCTTCTAAAGTGAGTCTAAAGGCTACTCACGTGATTAACCGTCAAGTCAACCAACGGGACAGGTACACTATATAATTTCGTCAGCGCACACAGAAAACTTCTCTTGACCGTTTGTCACGGTCGGCCAGCCATATCGTACAATAACTGCATCATCACCTATCTGATAAGCAGCCCTAAGACAAAATCACTGTCTAGACTCTATACAAACTATGTTGAATTTTTCCGACCAAGAATCACCATGCAGTTGCTAAATAATAAATTTTCAATGTAAAACCACTCATTTGGGGGGCCCCCTTAAGTGGGGGTCCGGGTGGATTTTCAAAATCTCCCTCCTCCTCAACCCACCCTAGCTACGCCACTAGGTTTTGTGGGTTTTGCAGGTTTATCTAGGGGATCACATTATTAACCAGGTTCCCCAAACCTCAACAGGCTAATACAGTAATTAAAGAGCAACAACAAACAAAGTTACATAATATCTGAACAGTGGATAAATGGTCAATGATCGTTGATTGAACACAATATTTAAAAACTAAAGCTAAAAATAAATAAATAATATTCCGAACATATACAAGTTATGAGTCATTAAATCATGCTTTGTAATAAGGCTTGTCTTCGAGTCCGAAGATTAGTGTGGAATACAGTATTTCCCGTGGCTATGCAGCCTCAGCCGTGACCTACATATTTTGCCACATCCAGGGCAAGCAAAACCATTGTCCGCAGGTGGTCGATTTAGATTTTCTTTTCGTCGTCTGGGTTTGTCCTCGGCAGCAGATTTTCTTTTGTTCTCAAATGTGTATCCCGCGGCCTTCGTGAGTGACCTCCAGCTGTCTCGTTCCGACGCCGCATGCAGCCAGGTGCTCTCTTCTATGTCAGCCAAGGAAAGTTTTGTTAATTGCAATTGTGTGTATTTTATTTTATGTCTATAAATTTTGTTTAATCTCCAAGACTGAAGATCATGCAATTTTAAATTTTTTTATTATTCGGAAATCCGAATTCAATAGATATACATATTATTAAGTTACATGAAGTTACTTCCTTTTTCAAGTCTTTTTATGTCTATGTTTACAGCACAACATTAATTTTAACATGCAGGAAGTAATATACTTCATTCTATGACTTCAAAACTTATTTTAAAACATAGGAGAGTTGACATTAAGATCGAGTTCCTCCCAACATAGATAGTAATAAAAGTATATCTCTGTGCATTTTTAAAACTTTAGTTGGCAACAGTAATTTTAAATTAGTATCCTTGACATTGTTCAGTGTACCCTGAAAATCTACAACGAGATCACATGATTACGTCATAAGAATCTATTTTTAGAAACTCATTTTAAGAGCTGTCTCGTCTACGTTGTATCATTAAGAGTTATCTTGCTTGACTTAGGCGACGCCATGCAGCACAGGAAGTGGCTGGCCATTGACCTCGCACAATGCCGGAACCTGGAGCTCATGCTGTAGAAGATAAAGAGATTGCAAGTGGAGTTGAGGAGGTCAAGGAAGGAGACTGAGTACAAGATGACCCAGAAAATGTTGTTGTAGTATCTGAGTATGTAGTACTCAGCCTCGCAAAGCATGGTTACGAAGTGCGCCACCCTTGGCACCAGGACGATCATGTAGATGATGATGACTGTTAAGAGCATCTTCACGACTTGTCTATCTCTAGCTGACATTTCCAAGCGAGTGCCATCCTGAGGTTTAGTGGCTGCTGATACCTTGTTTCGGAAGTCCGAGGCTTTCTGAAGGTGGTATGAGATGATGACGGTGCTGACTACCATGAATGAAAGACTGAGAAGCGGGTACAGGAAGCTGAAGTACCGGTATGATTCCATGAACTTCTGACCATGAACGCTGTAGAAATGGGTGTACTGGTAGATGGCAACGTCCTGTCCATACAGTTGACTGTACACCCATTTGTACTCAAACACTAAAAATATGGGAAACTGTGAAGCGAAGACCAAAATGGAAATGGTCAAACACACCGCCATAGTCAACCTCGGGGTGATGATCGACTTGACCTTAAAAGGGAAGCTAACACAAAGGCATCTTTCCATAGCAACGTAACCCCCGATGACGTAGGAGACGTTGCCGGCGACAATGTGCATGTAGACGATATTGACCAGCGTGACATTCTGCCAGGACATCCCGACAACCTCCGAAACTAGCGACATTGGACCATACAGGCGGTGCAGGGAGCCACACAGTACCCGCACCAAATCCCAGGCTGTGATTGCGCCCATGGTGATGTTAACCGTGTCCCTGAAGCCTAGCCGGTAGAAGACGATCAATGTGATAATATTACCGAAGACACCGATTAATGAAATAATTAGGGACATCCACATGTCAACTATGGAGCCGAAAGTCTTTACAAATTCATCAGCGACCAAAACGCTATGAGTCTCAGGAGAGATTATAGATTGCGAGAAGTTAATAGTTTCTTTTAGACCCCAAACTGTCGTTTCTTTCTGCAAAGTACGATTCATTGCATAGAAAGTATGTTTATCCTAGCGCAACATTCCTAAGGAAAACGTTTGAAGATAGACTTTTAGTTTGAACGGAAAACAAGCTAACTTCAAAATGTATTGCAGATGTAGCACCACTGGATTTTTTTAACAAATTTATTTAATTATAATTATAAGTTAATTGAAATATTATATATATAATCTATATATACAAACACCCCTAACATTTTCAAGACTTCGTTTTGTTATAGAGAAAGAGTATTGCATTAAATGTGTGCTTTTAACGGTTACAAAACTTTTCGGCCAACTTTCTTATATCTAAAATCTCGCAAGTATTTTTTATGTTCTCCATATTTTTATTCGGTCTCGAAGAAAGCACTTGTTATGAATACTGTTTTTTTTTTTGTAAAAAATTTAATAAAGTACTTTTTTAAAAAAAACTGATGTATAGATTTATATAACAATATAGTTCTTAGTTGAAAAACACTAAAAATCGGTTAGACTTCAACTTTAAAAAATCTCTTTTGCTCAAACTATGTGTTTAAAATAATGAGGAAGATATTTATCTACCATCTATTAACATAATTTAAATGTTAACCCATCAATTATTCTGCACAATCATTAAGGCATAAATATAGTATGTTTTCAACGTAATTGTAGTGTACAATCAATGATGAGCTTCAAACAAATCAATACTAGTTGAATGTGGGATAAAGAAGTACTTATATTTACAAGAATTTTCCGCTGCCAATACTATAGTACCAATGTAAGTTAATACTAGCGTTAGTTAAAGTTTATAAGATTACTGTTACTTGGAAGTTGGTATTTACTGGATAATTATACATCTCTTGAATGTGACTAGCTTTAATACAGTGGTTTTAAAGATTTTTTTTCTTTCAATATCTCTTAGAAAGATATGTGGTTGAGGAATTGACTATTTATAAAAAAATACTTAGTGCAGGCTGGAGGCAATACAACATTTTAAATCTCGAATGCAAGTCTTATATATTTGTAATATTTGCGTAGCCGCTTCTGAATGCTCACAGGATCATCGTGTCTTAACTAAACATCTATAGTCTTCAACTGGGGCACTGGATCCAATCCCCCGCGTTGCACTTTCTTCAAAAGGGGGGGGGGGCGCTGGGAGCCATTGAAGCGGTTCATGGTGCTTGGCACAATGGAGGGGGCCGTGTGGAGACAAAGGGCATAAAAAGTGGGTGCATAAAGGGGGGGGCGTAGAGATGAAAGAAGGATCAAGAGGTGCACTAAAGACAAAATTTTATCCAAAAAAAAACGGAGACTAATTAAAGATCAGTTATAGGGGTCGTTTTCAAATGTCGTCACGCTCTAGGGGGGAGGTTTGAGAAAAATGTGACACTTTGTGACAAAATGGGGGTGGGGGGTAAAAAAGATCATTTTTGCGTGACGTCATTTACGAACGACCCCCACGACCCCATAGTTAGCAGCTTCTAATTTAAGAATGCTGAGTTCGAGAATCCCATTTTTCTATTTTTACATTCTTACTCTGTTGCTGTAATAGGAGAGAAATCTATTGTCTTTAGTTCTTGTGCACGTAAACGTTTATGATTGGATAAACAAACTAGCCAATGCGCTTTTTAAATTACAGATTATTTTATCTACGAATATTATAATATGTAAATATTAATTTAAAAACAAACCGCTAAACTTAAAATTCAAAAAGAATAATCTAACACTTTTTTAACAATGAAAAAACATTGACAAAGTCGGTCGTGAGAAAACTCGGTTCTCGGTCATTCCATTCCCGGTCACTTTATCCCTGGTCATTTCATCTTTTCTCATTTCATCCCGGATATTCTAATAGAAGGAGGACAATCGCATCCCGAAACTCAATCTTTACGGGCAACTCGCGTCAGGCTTAAGAAAAACAGGTCGCCTCCCTTACTTGAATGATATCGAACGAGACCCCAAATCAGTGAACAGTGATACTGACCATTGGAAAGACATAGCCTTAGACCACACTACGTGGAGAGAGATAGTGACCAAGAAAACGATGGAGAGCGAAACAAAAACATGGGTGTCGGCTCTGGAAGAAAAGCGCGTTCTACCACCAAAGCAAGAGTCATCTTAATATGCGATGTATGTGGACGGGAGTGTAACTCCAAAATAGTATATTACAGTCACTTATAAAAGTGTGCTACGAGATGAACCACAGTCGTTATGACTGAAGGCAGGGCCGGTCTTAGGTAACTGCAGCCTATGCGGTTGCAGTGGGCCCCGCGCTATCATAGGCCCCGCGCTTAATTCAAATGTAATTATTAAATAGCAAAATATAAACGAAAAATTCCTGGAAATCTCCTGTATTTATTAAAATCTGAAAAACTCTTTAAATTGTTATCTCCAGAAATATAGACAAAATTGTCATTTGTGGGTGCGGAAATCTCAAATCCTACGCGCGGATTTCATGTAATAAAATTTAACAATGGGACGAATTCTCACCTTAATCGAAAGTTCCAATACTTTATTTACTTTTATAGTCAATGGCATGCTATTGGTTACAAGGATCATAAAGTACAGATCGCAATTTTTAACTTAGTAAAGAATGAATAAGATTCAAAGTCGATTTCCTTTTTTTTCTTATACAAAATCTAAAAGTTCACTTATTATCCTTATTCCCACACAAACTAGGCCCCGCGCAATCAGTTTCGCATAGGGCCCCGCAATCGTTAGGACCGGCCCTGACTGAAGGAGGCCAACTGGACATATTATTATTATCTAAAGAAGAACTTCAGAAAATAGAATGAGAAAGATTAGCAGCGATTCTAAATAAAAGAGTTGAACTAGAAGTCGTTCGTAAATGACGTCACGCTCTGGGGCAGGGGGAGGGAGTTTGAAAAAATGTGCCACAAAGGGGGGGGGGGGTGCCATTTTGTGACGTCACAAATTTAAAATTCAGGGAAAAAAAAACACAAATTAATTTTTTTTTTTTTAATCTTCAAAAATCTTCCAAAAAAATAATAACATTTTAGGTACTAATTTCAACGTGAACTTCATATGTAGTTTTATTCTCAAATAAAAAGTCAGGAGAGTGTGGAATGGATAGATGAAGATCTCATTGAAGACAATTTAATTTTCGAGTCAGTACCTCAAGCAGAAGAAAATCTTCCCGTGTATACTATCGATAAGCACATGAAACCTCTTAAGGAAAAAAAATGCTGAGAAATAAATAATTTGCAATAAATATTTTTTTTTGTGACGTGACGTAGAGGGAGGGGTGTGAGGGGTGGGGGGTCTGAGAATTCGTGACACTTTGTGTCGAGTGGAGGAGGGGGCTCAAAAATTTCATTTTTTGCGTGACGTCATTTATGAACGACCCCCTAAACAATGTCAACAATTGAACAATCGCTGCTGCCAACTAAATAGCGAGACAGTAAAAATTGATTTTACTGTTATAACGTGACCCCGTCTTTCAAAGAAAAAATCCACTGGTTATCAACACTTCCTATATTCTGTACTTTGGATACACCTTAGAGCTGGCCAACATTCGCTATTGTTGACCATGAGGATTGCGCACCAAATCGAACCAGACTCTTAATTAAAATGTTGTAATGAACGGAACTAGGTGCGCCTCAGAAATATAGCTAAATCTAAAAGAAAGATGTTTTGATCTTAAACAATACGCAAGAATGCCAAGCTAACTTGATTAGTAGAATACTGAACTAGGGGCCCTGCCCTCAAAGGGATTAGTGTCCAATCATATGTACTTAAGAACTTAGAGGCAATTTATAAAATGGGTGAGTTAATAGTGGTTCAAAGCAAAGCGAAATGTAACAATGTGTGCTGCAAAGTACTAGATCATAGACATAGTATATCTGGTCTAGCTAAGAATATTACATAAGATATAAGTCATCATTAGTCAAATTAGTAGGGTATGTGTCCATGACCATTCTCCATTGAGACGACCACAGGACAGGGGTCGGCAACCTTTTGGGTTGAAAGAGCCAAAAATTACAATTTACACAACTTTAAAGTTTTAAAGAGCCGCACTTTTTTTCTTGCAAAAATAAATAGTACTTGCAAAATTTTTTTTTACTAAAAAAATCCGTTTATTGAAATATAAGTAGTGTTTGTAACAACAAATTAAATTATATATATATATATATATATATATATATGGCTTTATAAGAAAATTAATTTTTATTTCGGAAACAATTCAATGGGAACGTTGGCTTCGCATGGTTTTAGAAAGTTAGATACATTTGGCTCATAACATGTTTTTAGTTTTAAACACGACTCTAAAGTTTCAATTGTTAGTTGGGTTTTTACTTTGCTTTTAATTATATTCATGAAAAAAAAACGCTTTCTCGCACGAATATGTCGATCCGAAGATAGTCAGCAATCCAAATGCCCTCACTGTAGCAATCTGGAAGATTATTCCATGCGCCGAATCAACTCGCAGCATTTCTTTGAAAACTGTCCACTTTTGTTGCGTTACGTTCCTACATTTTTGGAGCTCTAACTTGTCTAACTTGATTTTTTAACTCTGTAATTTTACCATTCCATAAAACTTGAAATCGCGTATCAATTCCAAATGGATCAATGTGGATTTCGTAATTTTGTGTTGAGAGGATTTACTAGGAATGATAAAATGGTTTAGTTGTTTTTGAATTGCTCAAATCTATAAAAAAAATATCTTTGATTTTTTTAACTGTGCTCAAGTAATTGGTGTCAACAGTAGCTCTGATTTTAATGCGATACTGCTTTAGACATTGAAAATGTAGTGACTTAACTGTCAATATCTTCTGCGAAAAGAATTATTTTCTCTTCAAAACAAACCAATTCTTCTACCAAAACATAGGATGGGTTTCCCTTTCATGCAGTTTTAGTTTTAGCTCATTTAATTTCTCTTTTATATCAACCATAAAATAAAATGTTTGCAATTATTAGTCGTTTTCTTATACAGGGAGATTAATGCCTTTTTCATTTAGGAATGTATTTATTTCATTAAAGCACAAAGCAAAACGTCTCAACACCTTACCATTGGCAAACTATCGCACTTTATTTAGAAGAAGGAGCTCAGAATACTGAGTCTCCATTTTGTTTAAGAATTCTTTAATTAGACGAAGGTACATTGGACAAGATGCTGTTAACAATTTTGATTGCCGAATTCATTACCTCACCTATTTTTGGTTCTAATCGTTTTGGGTACATAGTGCTTTTTGGGTATATTATTCAGTGAAACGTAAGAATTTCATGGTTTATATTGCTATGAAGAATCGTTGCTACCCTTTATTTTTTCCAGTCATATTTCTGGCTCCATCAGTTGCTATGGAAATGATTTTATTTAAATTGATCTTATTGTTTTCAATGTATTATTGTACGATAAACACTATATCATTCCCTCCAGTATGCCCCGAGCTAGCAATCCTTTAAGTAATTCTTTTGGACCATAAGAAGACATATAACTGACTAAATGAGCAACATGTGCCGTGTCTTTGATTTTGTTTTTCAAGATTTTTTGGGTTGTTTTTGAAATCGTGAAACAGTTCTTCAGATGCATGTAGGAAGCAGTCTTTGGAATACTCACCATCTATAAATGGTTTGCCTTTTTGTGCAATTTTTAGTGGTACAACAAACCTTGCGCAATTAGCATTACTTGTAGATTGCATATACGATTGAGAAGATAATCGCTTCGCTTCTAACTCATTTACTTGAAACAACAAAATTTACGTCACAGCCAAAGCACGCAGTCTTGCGTCGAAAGCGAATGGAAACCTACATAGAAATATTCGACAATGGCGTCCATTCGAGAGCTTCTGACGGACTGGTAACATAGACGACGCGTGTTTTGGGGGAGGGGTGTGATGAAAAGCGAGTACAAGTGGCTGAGAGATAGAATTAGTGCCTAACCCTCTTTAAACTATTCATAACTACTTTAAAAAAATGTTTCGATAAAATGTAGAACTAAAGAGCCGCAGCTTCACACCCAAAGAGCCGCATGCGGCTCACGAGCCGCGGGTTGCCGACCCCTGCCACAGGATAGACTAGTGTTTATACCACAGGACCAGGCAGCTGGCCTTTATTGACATCTGTTAAAAATATTAATTATTTATTTTCAGGGAACGCTGAGCTGTTTATGTTAAAATCGAACGAGATTGTGTTATTCATTGACAAGTCATGTAAGTTTTGCATTCTTCATCTTAAGCCAACATTAATTAACATAGTTTTACTTGTAAGAAGGTGTTTAAAAAAAAAAAACTTAAAAAAAAATACTATTTAAAAAAAAACTTAATGTAAGGCAGAGAATGCTCAATAATTTCTATTTCTCACAGTATTGCTAAATTTATATACCTTTTCTTATATAAAACAAAATTAATTAATTACAAAATTTGTGTTTTCCTAATTGATTTATGAATTGTCTTCGACTGAGAATAATTGTGGAAAGTTTCAACGTTATCTGAGACAGGGCCTGTCTTAGCCATTGCGGGGCCCTATGCGAAACTGATTGCGCGGGGCCTGGTCTGGGTGGGAATAAGGATAATAAACGAAAATTAAGATTTTGTTTCGGCTTTCCTTTTTTTTTTCATTCTTTTCTAAGTACAAAATTACAAACAAGTTAGCTTTACTGTACGAATCTTGCAACCTATGGCATATTTATATGCTAGTGACTATAAAAGTAAATAAGGTATGGGAACTTCCTGTTAAGGTGAAAATTTGCCCAATCATTCCATTTTATCACAAAAAGCAGACATAGTCTTTTTTCATTTATCGCGCGTAGGATTGGTGTTTTCCGCAATGAATGACACCCACCAATGACAATTCTGTCTATTTTTTCAGATTTTAATACGTGCAGGAAATTTTCAAGAATTTTTCTTATATATTTTGCAATTAATAATTACACATTGAATTAGCGCGGGGCCTATGAAAGCGCGGGGCCCACTGCGACCGCATAGGTTGCAGTGGCCTAAGACCGGCCCTGTTCTAAGAATGGAAAGTGGGAGAAGAAAGAAAGAGAGACGGGAGAGTTGATATAGCTTTATACAAATCAGTGAAATAGGCGAACATGAGTTTGTTCGTATGTGTGGCCACGTTCTAACAAGTTAATATATTAAATACTTATACTAATAAAGCGAGGAATTTTAAAAGCATTTAAAATAAATTATGGCTTGAATTTGAACTCTAGGGCTCAGATAGCGAGCTGCTTACGAAAATTGAAAGATTGTCAGTTTCAAACTTGTAACTAAAACTAAAACTAAACAGGAGACTAATTCATATTAATACCGCCACATCTGTCAAGTACATTTTCTTTCCATTGTTCGATACAAAAACAATATAATTAATTACTAAAACAATTTAAATATATTTTTGCTCTTTTTTAGCGGCCCCCGTAAGGGGAAAAAGCCGCTATTAGGTTTGTGCAAAATGTCCGTCTGTCCGTCTGTCACACTCAGGGCGCCAAAACTAGAAGAGATACGAAAAATATTTTTTCACCATTAAATGCGGCTTGAAAAGTTTAGGTGCAACGGCTACTTTTAGTTTTCTAAAAGCAAACCGTTTAATTTATAAAATTAATTATGCAAGCGATTTTTTAATAACAAAACACCAATTCTGAAACAATTACGTAAATGTAAGGGAGGAAATGTTACTAGAAAAAATACTCTCGGCACATAGATATCACGCACATTTTTTAAAATGACTTTCTGTCTGTCTTTCCGTCTGTCAGACTCAGAGCGCCAAAACTAGAAGAGATACGAAAAATATTATTTCACCATCAAATGCGGCTTGAAAAGTTTAGGTGCAACGGCTACTTTTAGTTTTCTAAAAGCAAACCGTTTAATTTATAAAATTAATTATGCAAGCGATTTTTTAATAACAAAACACCAATTCTAAAACAATTACGTAAATGTAAGGGAGGAAATGTTACTATAAGAAATGCTTCCTGCATATAGATATCACGCACATTTTTTAAAATGAACTTTTAGCAGCGGCTTTCGTGTACTAGCGTAAAGCCCGGAAATGACATGATTCTAAACTAATTTCTTAAATTTAAAAAAAAATGTGATTTTTAAAAAAAAATTATTTAGTGCCCCCATTAGAATGAAAGAAGCATATTTTTGTGCGTTTTGTCTGTTGGTTGGTATGTCCGTCACGGTTAGAAAAAAAACACTAATGGTTTTGAAAATATGATTTAAACTTTACTGTTCTTTCAGAAATATTGCGATAGTTTAAGGATGGGAGCATACAGGAATTGAGCCAGGGACTTAGAAGGAACATCCGAAACATCTTTCGAATAGGCGGATCTGACAGGGATCCGACTCCGACGGGGGCCGACTCTGAGTTTGTGTATCACACAAACTCTCTTTGTAATCTTGTTCTTATCGATTATAGTTTCTTTCAGGTTCAAGAAATAATTGTTCACAGTTCGAACTTGATAAAAAAATTGGGTGTTGGAGAAATAACAAAAAATGTACCAACCTGACACACGGAGTGATTTAGTATAAACTTTGTTATAAATAGGCTACTTATACATATGTAGCTTCTGGGTAGTGCAGTTTGTGCCATATCACTAAAGCCTGTCCCTAATAAATAGTGTACGTGCCTTAGACCTAACCTAAATATGAGTTGCTTCATAAGAAGATTAACGCCTCCGTCTACCCAAAGTCGTGTTGTTTTAATTGTCGAGATTGTCGGACTATCCAGTTTTATTTAAACCTTGGAACAGATTAGCATGCCTTGATGATTACCTCGCGTAATTTTGTTAAATGCCATGTTAAACAATGACACAGAGATGTGTCACTGATTACCATGCCTTGATGATTTCGATGCATAATGTTACTAATATGCGGTGTTAAACATTCGGACACGTTATCATGCATTGATGATTACGAAGTATAATCTGTTTCTGTGGCCCACATTTAACAAGGGTGTCATGCAGCCAGCACAACGACCAGCCGCCTTTACTTTTCCCCAACTAACGTCAGATGCCCGTTAGAACTGAGTGAACTCAGAGGCACCCAAAGATCCCGACATTGAAAATCCCAGTCTTCACCACGATCCAAGATTCAAACATGGGACTGAGGGTTCGAAGCCGAGCGATTCACCTCTCCGCCACTTCGACTCCGAAGCCATATTTACCCCTGTTACCTATCCCTTAGTCTGGTGGACCGTTGGGGCACCAAGCAAGACTCTTAGACCATCTTTCTCCATTCCTCTCTATCCTTTGTCCTGTTTAAAACCTCTTTCAACCTCACCATATTTACAATCCCAATAAAGACACTTTGGGTGTCGCCTATCTCTCTAGTGGCATGCTTAACTATTCCAATGTTTTTTGTTCTTGCTTCCAGACCCTACCCCTACTTTGAAGGAGCACGTCAAACTTAATGAAAACTACCAAGTTATTACCAGCCTCGCATGTCCAAGGACCCTTGTGGCCGGTAAAGATAGAATCGTCATAACTGGGACGATATTTCATACTGTCCGTCAATTCGCAACATTTTATTTATACGAATTTCGTGTGTATAGCGCTAATGACAGTTTTAATGTAAGTAATGGCAAACGCGACATTAGAAGAGAAATGTTAACAAGTCTTGATAGTCATGTAAAAAAAAAGTATCGAGATTATTACAAAGCTTATATCAACTCACTTTGTCTTTCTGTCTGTCTGGTGAAAACACGTTATTTCTCCCATACCCCTTCTCAGATCAAGTTGAAAATTGCACAATTATTCATTGGCGTAGACAAAAATGAATCATCAAAAAAAAATTAAACAATTAGCCAATTAATTGGTTTTTTAAATATTTGTTTGATACCAACAAAGGAACTTAATCCATCAATATTCACATATCGGTTAAGTTTGTTAAATTCTGTCCCCTTAAATAATTGTACACCCATCATCAGAGCAAGATTAGATTTTATATATTTTTGTCTCTCACAAAACATATATAACAACATAAAGTTAACCTATTAGACAATTAATACTAATTACTTGTTTATTTGGTTTGATATCAAAAAGGGAAATAAATTCTATATTATTGTGATATATACTTGTAAGTGCGGAGTTCTTCCTTCAGTCTTTCAGTCTGTCTGTCTGGTGCAATTTTGTACACGTTATGTCTCCCACTTCCCATTATGGGATTAAGTTCAAACCTTTCACAGACACAATCTGTTCCTAACAAAACACGAATCAATTTAAAAATTAACCAATTAAGAAAGTAAGTAACGGTAATTAATTTTTTTTTTAATATTGAAAATGGGAAATACAATATTTATTATAGAGAGATATGGCTTTAATTAATGTTCCTCTTAGAAGACCTTTTTTTTTCTTTTACAAATGTTATATATTGGACTTGTTTCTAAGTACGGAGATCTGACTAGAGGCAAACTGCTTTATAGTGTAGTTTATATTCTTTAACGAGCAGGAGGTCTGTTTAAAAGCAAACTTCTTTATAGTGTAGTTCATATTCTTTAACGAGCTGGAGGTCTGTTTAAAAGCAAACTGCTTTATAGTGTAGTTCACATTCTTTAACGAGCAGGAGGTCTGTTTAAAAGCAAGCTGCTTTATAGTGTAGTTCATATTCTTTAATGAGCAGGAGGTCTGTTTAAAAGCAATCTGCTTTATAGTGTAGTTCATATTCTTTAATGAGCAGGAGGTCTGTTTAAAAGCAAGCTGCTTCATAGTGTAGTTCATATTCTTTAATGAGCACACGTGTGTCACTTATAGCCTTGCAAGCGAGAGAATGACTAAATAGAATAGATCGAATACCTAAAGACCTAAACACCGACATGCAAAGTCACAACCTATGGGCAGTGGATACGAATAGCTTGCTGCCACTTCTCAAGTCTGTACGACGTGGCGACGAGCTATTGGTCTCGACTGCCCACTGGCTGCTACGTCACAGGTCAGTTTTGAGGCCTTCTATGACGATTCGTCTCGGCTTGGCCGAATGACATAAAGACATAATGCGGTTTATACAACAACCATTCGTTGAAGTAGGCCTTCAACAGTGACGTCGCACTATGTGGGAAGTGGAGGCTAATATCTTTGACGTGTCAAGGAGCTATATGTCTAGGGGCGTAGCTAGAAATTTTCCATCGTTTGGGGTCCGGTGGAACTGACCTCTTTGGGGGCCCCTACATTTTGCGTAAACTTAATTTTTAATGTAAAAAAACACTTATTTGGGGGTTCCCCTCAAATGGGGACCCGTGGGATTTTCAAATTCTTCCCCCTCCTCCCCCTCCCTAGCTACGCCACTGTATATGTCTTCACTGCCCAGAGGTTGCGACATTACAATTCAGTGTTCAGTCTTTCTACGACACTATATCTCAGTTCTACACATGTCATTTCATTATTTTTTTTTCTGAATTCGACAGTCTTGCGTGCCAAAACGAAAAATAAGCTACTGCGATAGAAATAGTGTTGGAGATTGCTACTGCTTCGCCTATATAGACAACTATAAGCATGTTATTTTTAACAAGACAGTCACCATGGACATGAATGGAGGCTATGTAGTCCTGAGGTTGTATGGGATGTATAAAATCAACGAGCTTATAAGCAATCACGTAAATATCAAGGAAACGATTATCGGTAAGTCAGAAATTAAAAAAAAAAAGACAAGGTTACAAAGATAGTTTGTGTAGAAACACAAACTCACAATCGGTCCTCTATGTGGTCAACCCAAGCAGGTAAAAAGGCAGGTTTCGATATTTTCAGAAAGAATATCAGAATGAAATTCTGTCAAAGACAAATGACAGAGAAGAATAGAGAAAGAAGTTTGACCGACCCCACCGGTCCAGAAGACAAAATAAAATAGGTGAAAGTGAATGTGACGTTCGATGTGAACCAGGCCTAACTAATGTCTTATAATGAATATCTAATTGATCTGATTGTTTTGTAAAGGGTCAATCTCTTATTGAAAGCCTCAAAAAAAAAATCCTTCAGTTAAGTTACTCTATGCTATTTTGCCGCGCTGCAGTACACACAATATTATGAAAAACTGCTTATTAATTTTTTTTATATAATGTTCCAATTATATGCTTATTAAATAGGATTTTTCTCTTTACAAACCAAAAAGTAAACATTTTTTTTTGTAGATGTAGTAGTTAGTAGGACAGAACTTACATTGCCTAGCAATACAATAGAAAAAAAATTTTGATAAAACCGTTTGAATCAATGTGTTCAAAATATAGTAAATCGTCAGAGAAAAAAAAAGATTTATCATTATTGTGTCTACAGTGAAAACAATTTTAACATAGGAAGCACAACAGAGATATGGCTGCACTTCAATGTTCCTGTAAAATTGCCACTAGAGGAGACCTTCGCCTTGCTTTAAGTAACTTAAAGCTTGACATTTCTAATATAGTCAGACTGCTGGAGGCACAAGGTTCCCATTAGCTTAAGTTTTTTTTTTGTTCATTCAGCAATAATAATATGTATATACAAAATAAAACTATTAAATCTAAAAATAGTAAGCCCTAATATATTCAATTCTTAAAAAGGAACTATTCAAAGGATTTAAACCTCCTATTTCTACACTTACACTGTCACCACCTCAAAGTTGGTGCCATTGAGTGGATACCCCATTTACTATGTTGTGAACCCAATTCACTACCCATGTTGTCAGAAAGTGAATACTTTTAACCATTTGTGTAACAGTCAGTTGAGTGAGAGACTTAGAGGCAGTCACTAAAAAGCAGTTGGTACAAGCAGTTGATAGAATTAAGTTGTCTAAGTTACTTGTAATAGACTAGAGTTGAGTTAAGTGTAAGCAGCCGCTATTAAGTTATTTACAATACAGTAATTGTGAAACGTTCTATGATGGATATCTACTAATTATTCTGGAATTGTGTGTATCATATTTCTACATGTGGTATTATTGGTACATATTAAAGATAGTATATGTGTCTGCTATAAAAGGAGTTATTTCATCATTTATAAGTGAAGAGTGAACGTATTGAACATTGATCCTGACAAAGCCTACAATGAACAAGTTATAGATGAACCCGAATGTCACCACCACGCCTACAGCTAACGTATACCAACAGTAACATTCACACAATATTAACCCAAAGATGACATACACTTTAATAGTTCAATGGTAACACTCCGTCTTGGAGGCTGGAGTTCAAATGCTCACGCGAGCAACTTTTTTTTTTGTTTATTGCTTTTGAAAAGGCAGCACGGAAATCTTCTTTCATATACCCTCCCCCCAGCTGTCCACAAGGTTTATTAGACAACAGCACATAACCATGAAAGTTGCACTAACAAACTAATTTCTTTCAATCGTCAAGTTTATTATTGTAAATCTAGATCCATTAAAAACAAGATTACAAAGAGAGTTTGCGTTATCACACAAAATCAGAGGCGGCCCCCATCGGATTCACCAATGTTAAAACAAAAAAGTATTTTTAAATATTTTATTTTAAATACAATCGATATATATGTTTTTCATTCCTTACATTAGAGTCACCACCAGATACCTGCAGGCCTCGAAGATCCAGAAGTAAGTACTAATTAGTTATTACTTGCACATGCGCTAGAGATCGTAAAGTCCAGAAAATGAGTTTAACTTAAATTTGTATTTGTATATACATAAAATAACTTCAATAACTTATACAATCTCACTCCCTCTGAATTGTCTGTTTGATAAAACGTTGTGACACGTTATTTCTCCGACAACCAATTTGTTTGTCAAGCTGAAATTTTGCACAATCATTTCTTCATGAACTATTGGTAATCAATTATCTTGTTTAGTATCTCAAACAATGGGGAAAGAAGTAGTACTTGACTGAAGCTGTAACATAAGATGAATTAATTACCTTTCTTCTTCTTCTTCTTCTTCTAGCCAGATTTATTGCTGCTGAGCTGTGAGCTCTTTTGCAGACTGTGCCAAGGAAAAAAAAGTGTGCTGTTTTCTTCAGTTGTTCAGCACTGCCATAAAGGGTGTTGGTTATGTTGGGCTGTAGTGGTAGTAGGGTCTGCCTAAGGTGTATTAGGAGGGGACATTCAAAAAGGATATGGTTTACGGTTTCATAAGGGTGGGTGCAGTGTCTACAAAGGGGGAGGGTGTGTGGGGTTTATTTTATTGAGATGATAATTTAAATGAGGTGTATGTCCTGTTCTTAGTTGGAAGATTGTAAATTGCTCTTTGAGGGGGAGGAAGGCGTTACAAGCATACATATTACAGATTGACTTTAGTAGGCAAATAAAGTTTACTAAATGAGAAAAATACTGTAACTTCAAGCATTTAGTTACAAATTTTACGGTGTCTTGTCTGTTATTCGTCATATTTCCGTTCTAACTTTTACATGTACTTATGCGTCAATAAGGGAATACCCAATTGCACATTGCTCTTTGCGGGGGGAGGAAGTTAATACTGTCCAGTTTGTTAGGCATGTTCATTTCTTTGTAAATGGCTCTGCCTGTGTTTCCTGTTGCCCATTGTTAGCTTTATAAATCGCTGCTCTAAATTGAAGCCAACAGTATATAACTATACAATGTTCTCTAGTCATAAGCATTTTATTAGCGGAGTGGTTAGCATGTCGGCACGAGGAGGCCACGGGTTCGCATTTAGGTCGTGTTAGGATAGAGCGTACTACTACTAAGAGAAAGCTCAAAGCATAAAATTGCGCTGAACAAAAAAAAAACAATTGGTTTAAAATTTTAATAATCGCACTTAGTTATTGTTGTTGGTCTAGATATGTTAGAAATT
>JADKLZ010071522.1:20411730-20422259 GCA_021533235.1 Biomphalaria straminea
TACATCTTCCGTGCTTTGATCTCTCAACGTTAGCCTTGTAAAGCCGATGTTCAAGGCAACTGCCACACCTCTTTTATGAGTAGATTACTTTACGAGTAAATACTGGTATGTTACTCGTATGTTGGAACCAAAAAAAATGTGAAAACCCATGCAGTATACTAGATTATTAATTGTCTTAAAGTAGGTTTCATTTATATTGCATACTAATTAGGTTTTTTCTCTTTAAATACTGTTTGCATAAAATATTTTTAAAAATTATATTTTGAGCTTTTAGAAAAAAAAAAAGTAGCCGTTGCATCAGAACTTTGAATGCTCTATATTATCGTGATGTCAGATTTTCATTTTCTCTTCTACTTTCTGAGCACTAAACGGGACGGACGGACGGACGGACAGACAGACAGACAGACAGACAGACAGACAGACAGACAGACGGACAGACAGGCCACACAAAACTAATAGCGTCTTTTCCCCTTTCGGGGGCCGCTAAAAATGATTGTTCTACTTAATTATGTTATTAGTTGAAAATTGATATCCTAGAGCTAAACCTTGATTTTCTCTAGGGATACCTCCCCATAAAGAAGATTGCATGCTCTTTTTACACAATGCAAAGTAGTGCTCATAAAACAAAAAATAATTTAATTTAATTTGGTCAAATAGACGCTGGTATCGTCATTTAGGAGAGGGCGCGGTGGCTGAGCGGTAAAGCGCTTGGCTTCCGTACTGGAGGTCCCGGGTTCGAATCCTGGTGAAGACTGGGATTTTTATTTCGGGATTTTCGGGAGCCCTTGAGTCCACGCAGCTCTAATGGGTACCTGACATTAGTTGGAGAAAAGTAAAGGCGGTTGGTCGTTGTGCTGGCCACATGACACCCTCGTTAACCGTAGGCCACAGAATCAGATGACCTTTACATCATCTGCCCTATAGACCGCAAGGTCTGAAAGGGGAACTTTACTTTACTTTTTTCGTCATTTAGGAGAGAAAGAGCTCAGAAATAATGACGCTGAAATTAAGAACGATATTTTTTGTTAACCTTTGACGTCTGTTACTATTCTAATACAACGATTGGCTGATTTTCTGATATATGCTAATGAAATGAGTATAACCTTAAATATTAGTTAAAGAAAAAAAAGTAACTCTTAACTTTTAAAAGAAATATTGGCTACAATGATATTCTGTACTTTATTGACTTCTTACTGACCCAAGTGTATGTGTTTTTACAACTAAATAAAACAACAAATGCAAATGTGTCGATATGGAGCATTCATTTGTTATGGGTCATACTTGTCACATAAATAAAGGCATCCACATGGACCGAATTTTAATGAGAAAAAAAAAATGATCTTCTACCCTGAAGGCTTTTTAAATTTAAAGATATAGAGCAGACAATGTAAAGGTCATCTGTCTATGTGGCCTACGGTTAACGAGGGTGTCATGTGGCCAGCACAACGACCAACCGCCTTTACCTTTTCTCCAACTGATGTCAGCTACCCATTAGAGTTGGGTGGACCGAAGATCCCGAAATTCAAAATCCCAGTCTTTGCCACCGTGATTCCATAATTAGGTTTAACACGGTTTGATTTTGTATCAGTTTCGTAAATATGGGGATTCCCTGACAGTTTTTCATTTATTATAACACCTTGGTATTTTGCGATTTTAGTCTGTGTTACTGGCGTAAGACTAGGTGCTGCTAGGGCACCTAGGTGTTATAATAAATGAAAAACTATCATAGAATCCCCTTATTTATGAAACTATCAAAAAATCAAATAAAGCATTAGGGTTTATTTAAAGCAATGTCTATAAATCAAATAAGAACATAAAACTAAAATGCTATTTAACCTTGGTTTAGGCAAATATTAGAATATGCATCTTCTGTTTGGGATCCTTCAACTCAAGAAAACATTAAGAAACTGGAACAGACATAAAATTGAGCAGTGAGATTCAAAACAAACGAATATTTACATTTTACTACAGTAATGTTCTGTTATCACAGATATGAATTAAATTACTATAGATAATTAATAATAACAATAAATAATAACGAGACTGTCTTTCTTAAGGTAGACCATAGACCTATATAAATATAGACTGGAAAAAGGAAGTAACTTTATGTAATTTAAAAACATGTATATCTATTGAATTCGGATTTCCGAATAATGAAACATTTAAAAATTGCATGATCTTCAGTCTTAGAGATTAAATAAAATGTATAGACATAAATAAAGTACACACAATTGCAATTCACAAATTTTCATTTCATAAAACTCTTTTATTGGCCAGTCTATATTTATTTATGTCTATGAGGTAGACATAGAGAACTATTTTATTTCCGCTCATTCTTTTGCGTTCACTCAAAAACATAGACAACAAACAATGACGTAATATCATATATTAGCACAAGTAACACCTTTAGTAAAATCACTAAATTTAGAAAGCCTTCAGGATAGAAGACTCAAAAGTAAAGTAGCAATTATACACAAAACACTGAACCATAATCTTAAAATACAAAAACAAAATTTACTAAAATACTCAGAAAGACACAAATATAACGGCGCATTCATCGTCCCACATGCTAGGACAAATCTGTACAAATGCTCTTTCTTCCCTAGTGCCATTAGAGCATGGAATGGGTTGCCTGAGCTAGCCAGGAAAGCCAGTGACTTGGCAGAATTTAAGTCATTGGTTAATATGCATGACTGAATGCATGACGCGTAGGACGTATAATCATCTAATTTTTTTCTAAGTAACGTCTTTACATAGACATATATATATCTATTTATGTCTATGCATGCACCATAACTGGACTGAATCCATCAAAACACTATATAGCCTCCAACTTATATTACACGTTGTAGATGTAGGCCATAGACATAAATAAATATAGACTGGCCAATAAGAGAGTTTTGTGAAACGTAAATTTGTGAATTGCAATTGTGTGTACTTTATTCTATGTCTATAAATTTTGTTTAATCTCTAAGACAGAAGATCATGCAATTTTTAATTTTTTTTCATAATGCGGAAATCCGAATTCAATAGATATACATGTTTTGAAGTTACATGAAGTTACTTCCTTTTTCCAGTCTATATTTATTTATGTCTATGATGTAGGCCTATATTTTTTATGTGGGCGTCCATCTGTCTGGGTCTTACCCATTTTTTAAAAATGTGAATGCATCACGTTCAATATCCTTGCTTCTTATGGAATGGAGTTCAAAGCGGAAGTGCTGTTGGGTCAAACTTAGTTTAATTAATACAAAATATTTAGATTAAGCTTGAAAAGATGCTTATAAATGGTTAGTAATTATTACCTGATTTTTCTGTGACATTTAACATTTTACATTTTTGAGAGAGGAAATTTTACTTAGAAAAAAATCCATGATAAATCCATGATGCATTTGAAATTGCGCAATTACAATATGGGAATTACTGAGCCATTAGACTCATTAGTAAATTACATATGACATGCTTTCTTCTTGATCACTTCAAGATCTAGATCTATCTAGACGGTCTAGAGAACTTGAGGCCTTCAAAACAGAAAAATTTAAAAAAAAAAAGGAATTTCTCGTGTTCAACACCTATCCAATTTTTTTAGCATCGTCTTTTTTTTTAGATCTAGAATCATTATGAATCTAGACTGAACAGTGGCGTAGCTAGGGTCAGGGAGGAGGAGATTTTGAAAATGCCCCCGAAACCACTTGAAAGGGGGGGGGGGGAAACGAGTGTTTTTTGCATTAACTATTAAATATTATGCAAAATGCAGGGGACACCAAGGAGTTCAATGCCCCGGGGCCCCCAAATGATGGAAAATTTCTAGCTATGTCCCTGAGATAGAATATAGGAAAAAATAGATCTAAATTAAGAAATTAGAACAGACACAAATGGCAGCAGTGAAATTTATAACAAACGAATATTTACATTTGATTAGATTAATATAATAACAATATGGCTTTTCTTCGAGTACGAAGATTATTGAGTAGTGCAGAGTTTACCGTGGATGCGCAGCCCCACCTGTGACCTACATATTTTCCCACATCCATGGAAAGCACAACCATTGTCCGCAGGTGGTCGATTTGGATTTTCTTTTTGCCGTCTGCGTTTGTCCACGGCAGCGGATTTTCTTTTGGTCTCAAATGTGTATCCCTCGGCCTTCGTGGTTAGATTGACACATTTAGTGAAATCACTTAATCTATAATCTATAATCTTCAGGATAGAAGACTCAAAAGTAAAGTAGCAATTATTCACAAAACACTGAACCATAATCTTCAAATACGAAAACAAAACCACAGAAAGAGTAGGATTAAACACACGGGAGCACGTTATCCTGCCTCAACGTGGCGCTCCCCTGGAAACGGCTCATTAGAGGAAGTGACTAGGCGAAAGGGTAACAAATATGATTCCCGTGGGAGTGCCCATGGGCGGAAGAGAGTCTGCCCCTTCACGGTGCGGATTTGTAAGAAAGCTTCCACAAACCAGTCACAAATCCATGCGCTGTTCCTCAAGGGACTGTCTCATCAATGGCGGTTTCCGCACAGTTAGCTTGGTACAATGAAGGTAGATGGTGGAGGCCCCCGGTGCCACCGAGTGGTATTGGAAACAGCAATGCTCTATAAGCATTGACTCGGGTCGCTCCCAGACAGGCCTGTGGTCCGCAGGTTTTTTTTTTTTTTACTGTTTGTGTTTGTTCTAGGATGGATGCAGACAGGTTTTTTTTTTCAAACTTAGAGCTCGAAGAGCCTTCGGCTCAGCTCTTAGACTATTTACACGGATTAAACACAAAAAAATAAAGTCACGTTCCTTTTTCCATATGCAAGGACTAATTTGTACTAATAATTATTTTTCCCTGGTGCTATTAGAGCATGGAATGGGTCAGTCTGTAAAACCAAGTCGGCAAAATTTAAGTCATTGATTAACATGCATGACTAGGTTGACCTAGGGACATGCGTAGGACATATTTATATTGTTTTGAAATAACGTATTAACGTCTGTATTTTATAAAATTTTGTGAAACCACGTGTATCAGTACTAAAAGCATCAAGATATACCCCAACAACAAACCATGGGTCACTGCAAAAATAAAACGTGAAATCATTACAAAGAGAAGAGCATATATGAGTGGCGACAGGCAGGAAATGAAAAGAGCACAACGTAATCTCAATGTCGCTCTTGAAGAAGGGAGGAGAAACTACCGTACCAAGCTGGAAGACACAATTAAGACAAGTGACATGAGACAGGCGTGGGGCATCATGAACCAAATGGCTGGAGCACAAGTTAAAACTAAAAGCAATCTTGCCTCAAGAGACGACAAAACATTATGCAACGATTTAAATGATTTCTATTGTCGTTTCGACACTAACAACTTTAGTTATCAAAGAATCAAAGCCCTTGAGGATGTCAAAGCTGACAACTGTTTAGAAATAGCGATTACTAAAGAGCAAGTCTGCAACATTTTCAAAAACGTCAACCCAATGAAAGCTGCTGGGCCTGATGGTATACAAGGGCGAATCTTAAAAGAATGTGCTGAACAACTAGCTGAACCTTTCCTAGAGATTTTTTCCACTTCATTACTAAACCACGAGATACCAGTCTGTGTGGAAGTCGTCCATAATTGTACCTGTACCAAAGGTGTCCAAACCAAAGGAAATGAATGACTTTAGACCTGTTTCTCTTACTTCGATTGTGTCTAAATGTTTGGAAAAACTTGTGAAAATGTTTCTATTAAATGATCTGGGTAATAAATTGGACCCTTTACAATTTGAGGGCGCGGTGGCTGAGCGGTAAAGCGCTTGGCTTCCGTACTGGAGGTCCCGGGTTCAAATCCTGGTGAAGGCTGGGATTTTTATTTCGGGATTTTCGGGCGCCCTTGAGTCCACCCAGCTCTAATGGGTACCTGACATTAGTTGGGGAAAAGTAAAGGCGGTTGGTCGTTATGCTGGCCACATGACACCCTCGTTAACCGTGGGCCACAGAATCAGATGACCTTTACATCATCTGCCCTATAGACCACTGGGTCTGAAAGGGGAACGTTACGTTTACGTTTACAATTTGCTTACCAAAAAGGTAAAGATGTAGACGATGCTATTCTAAATATTTTAAATTGTGTCTACAAAAACATCTGGACTTACCAAACACCTATGCAAGATTGTTTTTCATTGATTTTTCATCCGCTTTCAATACAATACAACTTCATTTACTCATTGAAAAAAATGAAAGCATTGAAGATTAGTCCATATATCATCCTATGGGCTAATGAATTTTTGACCCAGAGACCTCAGAGGGTTAGGGTAAACAATGTTATATCAATTGCACGCATAGTTAACACAGGGGCGCCCCAGGGGGCTGTGACATCGCCATTATGGTTCATTTTGTACACCAATGACTTTCAATCCCATAGTCCTTTTTGCTCTTTCACAAAATTCGCTGATGATGCGGCTCTTCTTGCCCTGCTCTCAGAGAGTTCAGACGTAAACGAGTATTTTAGAGAAATAGACCACATTGAAAGGTACTGTATAGATAATTTTTTATTATTAAATGTGAAAAAAAAAACAAAGAAATGATTATCGATTTTCGTAGGGAAAAGAAGGAAAATGATATTGTAACTGTAGCTGGAGAGACCATTGAAATAGTGCAAACTTTTAAATACCTTGGTACTATCCTAGACAATAAATTAAATTTTACAGCAAACACAGATTATATCAGCAAAAAAGGGCAGCAAAGACTACGATTACTGAGAAAAATGTCCTCTTTTAATATTAGCGAAAAGGCCTTGGCTATGTTTTATCACGCTCACATCGGCAATATTTTACATTTTAATATCACTGCCTGGTATGGCAATCTAAGCACTAAGAATAAAAATAAACTCCAGAGAATCCTAAATGCTGCTGGTAAGGTCATTGGCAAAAAGCAAACCCCATTAGGGCATCTGTTTGAGGCAAACATCCTCACAAAATCTAAGAAGATTCTAGAAATAAAAAATCACCCTTTGGGTCAGGATTTTGCTATTTTACCATCACAAAAGAGATACAAGACACCGATAGCAAGGACAAACAGACATATAAACTCTTTTGTTCCTGTGGCAATCAGATCATTAAATAGAACCAATCTAATGTAAACTTTTCATATGTTAATTGTGAGTGAGTCTGGTGTGAATGTACATTTTTTAAAATAATGTTTTGTTTTGTATAATGCACAAATTTTAAGACAAATTTCCTTACGGACAATAAAGATTATTATTATTATTATTATTATTATAAGAAAAGAAAAGCAAATACTTTGCCCAGGGCATACTCATACTATAATCAAGGGAAGAACCCTCTTGCACTATTTGCGACTTCGTCTTTAAATTATTCAGAGTATAAGTAGGAATATTATGATATATATATTATATCCTACATTTTGGTTTCAGGTAAATTTCAGTTGATTGTTATCTCATATTTCTACTGCTTAATTCCAAGGGAGATCAATTGTGAGTATATTGTGCCCTATTAAAACATAGTTCGGTATCAAGCTTTAAAATATATCAAATATATTTACTTTTCTTAGAATGTCTTTTTTTTTTCTCTCATTATATTATTATTTTCCAATAAGGTTTGGAATTTTTTGGGTTTACAAATGCGGGAGGATAAATATGGTAAAAAAAAAGGTATTTATAGGACGGATATTCATTAGAGAGAGATTGAGCGAATATAGTATGCCTAGTTTTGTTTAATTTAATTGTATTGACAGTGTGTATATTATCAAAGGTGATTCCTGGTTCCAGAATAAAAGCTTTGAATTTATTGTCGAAGGATCTCAGTTTTTGATTTGATGGTTTACATGTGTATGTGTATCTCCATCATGACGATATTCTCTATAAGTTAGTAAGTTCCCCTTTCAGACCTTGTGATCTATAGGACAGATGATGTAAAGATCATCTGTTTATTTGGCCTAAGATTAACGAGGGTGTCATGTGGCCAGCACAATGATCAACCGCTTTTACTTTTCCCCAACTAATGTCAGGTACCCATTAGAGTTGGGTGGAATCAGACCCCGAAATCTCAAATTCCCAGACTTCACCAGGATTCAAACCTGGGAACCCCGTTCAGAAGCCAAGCAATTTACCGCTCAGCCACCGCGCCTCACAATATTGTCTGAGTGTTCAACAATTGTTTACCAAAGTATAACATCAGAAACGCGTTGTCTGATCAACACAATCTTATCGTAGCATCACGATACTCTAAAGTAGTCTAAAGCTATCATCACACCTAGCACTAGATATTGTCTCACTAATAGGTTTTAAAATGATAATTGCAAATAATGCTCACCGTTCATTTTATAATATGATATATTCAATTTATTCATTTTCTTTCAACTTGTTACAAAATTTATATCAACTCATTATGTCTGTCTGTCTGTCTGGTACGAAGTTGGCACATTTTATTTTTCCCATACCCGTTTTTGGATGTAGTTGGAACTTTACACAATTCTTTATTATACCTGAAAAAAAATCAATTTTAAAAAGTAACCAATTAGTTGATAATTTTTGTTAATTAATTATTTTGTTTGGTATCGAAAAAAGGGAATTAATAATGCTTTTCAGGATGTGGCTATATATAGAAAGTTATTTCTTTTGTCTTCTCAGTTCCTTGTTTTTTTTTTTTTTTTCTCCCACTTTCCATTCTCTGATCAAATTAAAATTTCGCATAATTATTCATAGTCGATGACAATATACGAATAAAAAATAACTACAAACAAAATTAACAAATTAATTAATCAATTAGTTGTAAATTTTACTCCTGATTTTAGCGGTTCTTTTAATTTTTATAAACTAAAAGATTTTTTTTGTAATTTTGTTTCTTTCATTTATTTTCCACTAACGATTTCTTTTTTTCTTTTCCAATAACGTTTTCTATTTTTGTTTTTCTATTTCCGTTTTCTATTTCCGTTTTTATTTTCGTTTTCTGTCTCGTTTTCTATTCGCTTTTTATAGTACGTTTTTTTAAACCCTATAACTTTTCTAACGATTTAACGTGTTTCACTTCCAATGCCTAGGCCAAATCGAAGTGTCACTAGGTAACAAGTATATCCGCCTCACTGACTTGCCGTGTGAAGGTTTTCTTATATCCAATCGGGACAAAATAATTGTGACTGGAAGAATTAAGATGGCCTATTCAACTTGGAGATACAAGTACCTCTTTGGCTTTGAGATCTACGGCCTCGGTGGTCAAACATATGTGAGTCATTAGTGATTTTGGTCAAATTGGTGACGTTCGATTTGGGGGGGGGGGGCGCCTTTGAGTTTGTGTGATAACACAAACTCTCTTCGTAATCGTGTTTGTTTGTTTTTTTAAATGGCTTTTATACATTGCATCAATCATTTTATAGCGTCTTGAGCATACATTATATTTGCTATGTAATAGCGTCTTGAGGCTACATTATATTTCTATGTAATAGCGTCTTAAGCCTACATTATGTTTGTTATGTTCTCATAGCGTCTTAAGGCTACATTATGTTTGCAATGATATAGCGTCTTGAGGCTACATTATGTTTGTTATTTAATAGCGTCTTGAGCCTACATTTTTTTTGTTATGTTCTCATATCGTCTTCAGGCTACATTATTTTTGCAATGATATAGCGTCTTGAGGCAATATTATGTTTGCAATGATATAGCGTCTTGAGGCTATATTATCTTTGCAATGTTATAGCGTCTTGAGGCTACATTATGTATGCAATGTTATAAGATAAGATAAGATAGATAAGATAACTTTATTGATCCAACATCAGCGTAAATAATGTACAACAACAACATAGATTTACGATATAGATGCACATACAAACAACCTTCACACACGAAAAGGAAACATACAGCACACTCATAACCAGCGCTTTAGAAATAGACATATATGTACATCTTGATGATGGCAAAATGTTAATTTTTATATTGGTCATCCAGGGTCTATTGTAGCTGAATGTTTTTAATTTCCTTCTTTCATATAATAATGTTTTCACAGAACTTGATTTATGAATTAACAGTTAAGTTCATCTGTCAGGGCAGTTGTTCACAAACATGTCCCTTTGTAGCAGTAAAACAGCGTCTTGAGGCTACATTATGTTTGCTATGTAATAGCGTCTTGAGCCTACATTATGTTTTTGTGTTCTCGTGGTTCTTACAATGGTAAGACTGTCATTAAAACTAGGGAAAACAGCCTCTACCACTTTTACTTCATCAATTAAAATTGGTAGACTCAAAATAAATCGTTTGGCGCTACCACAAATATACATATATAGTATTCCCAATGCGCTATGATCCAATCACTTGTCTGTACCAGCTGGGAATCGGATCCCACTATGGGTGCTTTCAGAGCTCTCCCAGAACAAAAGCTATCTAAGGGCTAGGCTAGGCGAACGTCTTGACGGACATCACGAGTAAAAATTGGAATGATACATTGTAAAATCATTTCATTAAGTCTTAAAGCTTAACTCTTTCTCTCCTAACTGACGATATCAACGTTGATTCCCCCAGAATGTGGTAAATAATTACGGAGAGAAAGAGTTAA
>JADKLZ010071522.1:20438149-20468022 GCA_021533235.1 Biomphalaria straminea
ATAAAGACAAATGATGGAAAAACCTACAGAAGAAACCAACGGTTTTTGAACAAGAGTTTTGATGAAGACATCTCTGGGTACTATGATACTGATGAAGACAATGAACAACAAACTGTTAGAACAACCGAAACAGACACTTATAGACCAACGTCTAGAGAACTTGTCGTGCCAGTCAAAACAATCAGAAGTGGCCGAGTTGTTAAGATTCCTTCTAGATATCAGTTGGCCCTATTAAGAACTTTAAAAGGAAGGATGTGCTAATATAAAATATATTATGTCATTGTTTATTGTTTATGTTTTTGAGTGAAAGTAAAAGATAGAGCGGAAATAAAAGAGTTCTCTATGTCTACCTTGATGAAGACAGTCTCGTTATATTATTTATCGTTATTTTGTAATGTCTACAGTAGTTTATTAATCTGTGACAACAGAACAACTGCAGTACTGCCATAAAAACTATACTGTCTATCTCATTCTGGAAATGTACCAGATCTACTGCTTCATTCGATTGTGTAAATCTATAGGACTATAGTCTATATTTATAGATATAGTCTATAATATATCACTACCCCAAATACCCCACAGGGCAGAAACATATTATTACTGATATTTGAATTATATTACTTATTGTTTACCAGACACAGACAACATATAAAGTTATAAAGATAATAAGATTAAATCTGTATTGACTATATTCTTTATTTGATAGAGCCTATGACCTAGTTTATTGTGTTGCCAATATTGTCCTATTTGCTAATTTATTTACTCATTTAAGTAGTCAGGTTCTTGTGTTAGATATGTGTTGTGTTGAACAGTGTTTGCACAGAAGTGCTGATTAGGAGAGAGAGAATCATAATAGTATTAATAAATTTAAATATTAGAACCTAATATAAGGGCAATTTATAGTTTATATTATAAGCTTTTACTAGCCGAAACTAGAGTCCTGATCTATACTTCAATATAGGGCTTCTTTTCTTTTATTTATGCAAAATACTTTCAGTTTCTTTTGGAAATAATTCTTCATGGGAGTTTTAAGCTTATGATCCAGTATTAAAAATGTCAACAGCAATGGATGAAAGATTGAAGTGGTTAGAGTCAAGAATAAACTCTTCTTTGAAACTTCGCAATGAAGACTTAAAAAGTGTTTTAAGCAATGATGATAACAGGTAAAATCAGATATATCAGATAATTTGTTTGTTTCAAATTAAAAACAATATAATTTTATTCTACATAATGTATAATCCTGATTTTTAAGTTGTATTATTTAATAGAAGAAATTGTTCACATTCAAATGCTTTTATTGATAGCCTTTGTTACCTAGGAGACCCGCTGGCTGAGCAAGAAAGTGCTTGGCTTTGAACCAGTGGGTCCCAGGTTCAAATCCTGGTGAAAACTGTGATTTTCAATTTCTAATGGGTACCTGACATTATTTGGGGAAAAGTAAAGGCAGTTGGTCATTGTGCTTGCCACTTGACACCCTCGTAAGCCATAGGCCACAGAAACAGATGACCTTTACATCATCTGACCCATAGACCATTAGGTCTGAAAGCGGAACTATACTTTTTTTTTTCTTTTCGTTACCTTGCTATTTATTTGAAATATTATTACTAGAGCTGGCAATGGAATGTTTGCTTTCACTGCAAATGAATTTAATTAATAAATTGTAACTTTTGATGGTGTGATGTAGTAGAAGAGTAGTTAATGGGGAAAACTTTACTGGTACTCAGTTTGAATCTCAAAAAAAAAATTATTGTTGTATTACTGTAGATAGTTTCTTAATTTCACAAAGATTGAATTGGTGCCTGGCTTCTGTTAGGAATGCAAATACATTAATCTGGTTTAGTGAGAATTGTAAGGACAGGTTTTAAAGGAATTCTTCCTTTTTTTTTTTGGCTTGATTGAATTATTAGCTTTGAGGACAATGCATTTGGTATTTATTTATGTACAATCTTTTATTTTTATAAACAAATATAAAATTAATAATCTTAATTGCATAAATCATATTTGTTTTCCTTTTCAGGCTGGCATTTTATGAGTTTGTTAACAATGAAGATATCAAAAAGTTATTTGTGTACAAAAGTCAAGGGAAACAGATTACTGCCTCATTGCAGCCACCATCAGAGATACACAGCAAATCTATTTTCTTCTTAAAGTGCAATCCTGGGACCAAGCTTACTAAAGATAACATAGGTATGGGTAACGTACACAAAACTACATTACAATTAAACAGAATTAAACTTTAATAGTAAGTTAAAATCTTCTGACTGAGATGTTGATTTGTTTTCAACACTTGAGAATTAAACTTGCATTTTGTAAAAATCTTGCAATATAGTATAAATCTTGATTATAAGCTTTGTGCAACATTTATATCCAGGAGTTTTAAGCATGAATAGAAAAGTACTTCACTGCCCAAAAAGAATAAAATCTAGTCAAATATACCGGTACATTCTGCCAAAATTAGACAAATCCACTCAATTTTCTATTTAGGTATAGTGGCTGCATTATAATAGTCAAACTAGCTAAGACTGACTAGGATCCTTCCACACCATTTGGCGTATTGGGTGGCATAAAGATAAAGATCTTCATAAAGATCTGTCACTGGCATTAGCTAAGACTTTATAAATATTAATTTTAAACAAATTTTCAGAATACTTTTTGATTTGTGGATTAATGAAGTAAAGATTCACTGAGACAAGAATTTTTCTCTTTATAGAAAATGAAGTATTTTACATGGACTGCAGCCGTGCTCCCTTAGAACATTTAGAGTTGACCATCAGAGAAGTATTTTTACCACTTTTAGCAACTAATTCACATATTGTTTCCACTTCTTCTGGAAATGGAGATAAAATAATGGACATTTTACACAGGCTAATGGCAGCAGCAGAAGTCACTCAAGGACATATGCAAGTGAGTCATAATTTCTTATTTGTAAAGTATCAATTTTACTGAAAGAATTTCGCTTCTTTTAACTGTATAATTATTTTATTATATAAAAAAAATTCAACTAAAATTTGATTCATTGAAAAAAGTGTCTCTATTTTGATAAAATTCTCTTTTCAAATGAAGACTACATGATGAATCAAACCTAAAGCATATTCTCCTCCCTTTCATTAATTTACTCTTCTGTGTAGAAACGGAAGCCACTAGATTGTAAACAGCTTCATTTTTACACTTCTCTGGCAACATTGTTGAAAACCCCACATGACATCCATAAATAACTGCTCAACTAGCACACTATGCTCCATAGATGTTATGGATATAACTCATACTATGTTCCATAGATGTTATGGATATAACTCACACTATGCTCCATAGATGTTATGGATATGACTCACACTATGCTCCATAGATGTTATGGATATAACTCACACTATGCTCCATAGATGTTATGGATATAACTCACACTATGCTACATAGATGTTATGGATATGACTCACACTATGCTCCATAGATGTTATGGATGTAACTCACACTATGCTCCATAGATGTTATGGATATAACTCACAGTATGCTCCATAGATGTTATGGATGTAACTCACACTATGCTCCATAGATGTTATGGATGTAACTAGAGTTTTGCTTTTCCTGCTTTTATTCTCATTAAACTATTTAAAAATGGTTTTATCAGCCCATCTCTTTTAAATGCCTTTTCCTTTCTTTGCTGTTCTGGTCAGTTCCACTGGATAGTGATGCCTGTGTTCATTACACTCAACCTCATTAGGTCAAAAAAAAAAAAAATTGTGCCAAAAGGCTGGAAATCTAATTACAAAAAAAAAAAGCAATTTAAGTTTTATAATCAAGCTGAATAACACATTTTCTTAGCAATTTATGTTTGCACTATTACTATTTTTTATATCACATACAGGGAGTAACAGTACTGCATCTTCCTGCTATTGAAGTCCTAGCTGAAGCTGCTGCCTCCCCATCTAGAAGAGCTGCTGTACTGCATGTATTAGAGACAACTGTTATTGGATGGATCAAACAAATCAGAGTTAGTTCCCTTACTTGATTTTTGAATTTTACATTAGCTTTAAAAATAGTCACCACTTTTTAATTTCAGCATTATTTAATATATTCAACCTTTTTTTTTGTTTTACACTTTTGTTTTAACATCTGTTATCAAGCCAATACTGGCTTGTAATGTGTTCACCAAGCAGGAAATATTTCTGCAGCTGTTATGGGGTGACTGTTTTGGTGCAGCCATTTTTCGCACTGTGGTCATTTTGGTGAAGCCACTATGTCGTAATACTTAGCGCAAAAAAGTTTTAGCTACATTATACATGTTGATTTTATTATTTCTTTTTAAAAAAAGATGCATATCTATGTTTTGTGTGTGTGTTTGTGTTAAAAACATATTTTTATGACCCAATTAGATTTGGGGTTTTTAATTTTGTTGTGTAATTGTTGTTAAATCACTGACATTAATGTCAATATCATGGTCTCGGGTAGGCCTCTAATCTTTCATTTTTTTTAATATGTTTCTGTAGTTCCTTTAGAATTGGAAAATTTATATCTTAGTCCTTACCTCCCACAGGACAGTAGGGGATGGTGGCTCACTTGCTTCAAACACCTGGGACCTTCAAGACAACAGTCCTGACCACATCCAAAGCCATCCATTAATAGGCAATATGCAACAATGAAATAGTCAAATTATTAAAACCTTTATTTTGGGGACAGGAGCCTGTATACAATACATATATATAATATAGTGAAGTGAAAACAAAATGTTTATTTTAAATGTGACTTAAAAAGTTTCCTCACAAATTCTTGTTCTAAAAAATCTCACACCAAAAAATGGTTGCGCGAAAATGGTCATACCAAAATGTTGCGTAAAGAGACAGTCTCACCTGTATTAGATAAAGTAAATAATTATAAACTTTATTATGCGTGGCCCACTGTGATGTTTAAAAAATTTTGTTACCCACTAAATGGATAAGTCTGCCTAATTTTGGAGACACTTTTTATCTCAACTTATAAATTACAGATATTTCTTCAAACAATGATTATTACATCCTGCACTTGTATGTTTGGTTCATGCCATGTTAATTTATAATTTAAGCTCTACCATGTCATTGATTTCCTAGCTGATTCAGGCAACCCATTCTATAATGAAAAGGCATTTAGAAAGAAAGAGTTATAAAACTATTCCTTGCAAATGGATCAAGAAATGTGTCTTTATCTTTATTTCTTTTAAAATATTTAATTCATATATTTTATTTACATTTTTTATGTTTGTGCTGTATTGTTTAGTGTTGTATCAGCTTCACTTTCGGAGTATCATCATTCTATTTTGTTAGGGAGTTCTTCGCCATGACCCACAAGCTGATCTTCTGCAACTTTTCGGTAAAGAGCCTGGTCCCTTGGATGAAATAGTCATGTGGAAGAAGCACCTGGAGAAGCTACAGTCTGTAGAGTTACAGCTAGAGTCAGAAACAGCCAAATCTATTTTACAGAACTTAGAGACAGCCAACAGCCAGTATGGGCATGCATTTCACTCTGTTAAAAAAGACATAACAAAAGTGGGTACAATATTTAGCTTTTTTAAGTTAACAAAAAAGTAATTATATTTATTTCAATATTGGCTGACAATAGTATTACAGAAAAAAAAATATATGCTAACAATAAATATTTGTTTTCAAAAAGTGTTGAACAAATCACTTAGATCTTAGTGAGGTATTTATTAAATAAAAACACTTACCCACCTTCCACTCTGAAGGAACATCTGAAACAAAACATTTTACAGATAATCTCACCCACCATACTAGCTAAGAGCTTGTAATATAGTGGTGTGGCCAGCAAACTCGGCACTGGCCTTTGACTTGTAAGTTTGGGACATTAAGAAATGATTATTACAACCTAGTCAAACCTCCTGCAAGACTACAAGGGATGCCTGCAGGCAGGGCTCTAAACCACGCCAATCAAGAGGAGTACCTCATGACCAAACAGTTGTAAGGCTGCCAATAGTGCTGGGTGGACATACGCAAGCGTAATATCCCCTGCATCTACTCTCAAAATTACTTTCAGACACTATTTTTTCAAAGATATATTTATACACTACATCTACTTAGATTATTCTTACTTTATTCATTAAGGTTTTATAATATATAGGACTTACATTGAAGTGTATTGAATGTGCATTATCAAGGACATTTTTTTTTAAATTAATATTTATAAGGCCAAGGCTGAAACTCAGAAGATTCTCAAGTTTTTGAGCACACTGGAGCCGTGGTATAACAAGCTGCACTCAGACAGCCCCAGAACTATCATTCAACATTTTAAACCTTTGATGCATGTAGTTTTCCTTGTTTGGACCCATTCAACGTAAGTAGTAATCACAAAGCTAGTAAACTTAATAGCAGAGTACCATCCGATAAGTGAAGATAAATTTTAAAGAAAAAATAATGATCTTGGATAAGTCTGAATCTGCAACTGCATTACACAATATCAGTCTTTCTAATCTGCATCGGCTTAGTACCCTAGTTCTCTGATGATCTCTTTAAATATAAAATGAAGTCTTTGGTGTAAAAAATCCTAGAACTTTTGAGTCTAATGAGGTCTTTGGCAGGTAATTAAAATTAGGTTTGTATTATGTCCTTTGTTCAGGTTAAGTTATTATGAAAAATTTTTTGACATTCACATCACTTAACAATTCCTTATGGTACTGAACTATCTATGCATTGTATATGGCTTTAGAAGTGTTGTTATTAAAAAAAAGAAAAAAAAAATAGTTTGACTTGTAAAGTCTATTTTTATTTCCCTTTCAGATACTATCATCAGATAGACAAGTTTCACCAGCTATTAGGTTTGCTGTCCAATGAAATAGTTCACAGAGCTATCAAAATGGTTGGAGATGATGTTTTAAGAGAGCCTCTTGAGGTGAATTATTAAAAGCAATTTTTTTCTTTTAAACAAAAACAAACCAAAACATTTTGTAATGGTTTTTAAACTACAATTTTAAAGAAGTAACTCTTTTTCTCATACAGTCTTATTCCAAGCTAAAAGAGGCACTTCGATTTTGTGCAGCATTTCGAGGGACTTATTTGGATTTCAAAGAAAAAGGAGATGATCAGAATGCTAAAAATATAGCTGAAAATGCAGAAATCTTGTATGTTGTAAAACTAATTTTTATCTTTCATTATTACAATATTTTTGGAAAGTCTGTTTTCAATCAATCATGTATATATATATATATTTGATTGTTTTTCTTTTAATATATAAGTTTCATTTTCGAGTTTTAGAATTTGTGACCATGTCTTTCAACAGTTATAAAAAGTAAAAACACCATTTCCTCATATCTCTTTTTTTGAGCATTTTTAGTATTATTTACCTTTAACTCTTTCTCTCCTAACTGACGATACCAACGTTGATTCCATCAGAACTTGTTAAATAATAACGGAGAGAAAGAGTTAATACTAAGTAATCATCATCATCATCATTGTTCCTTTGTGTTCCTTGTGGAACATAGGGCCTCAACAAAAACATGCCAATCTCCACAGTCTCTTGCAAGTTTTTTGATGGCTTCCCGGCTCTTTCCGGTCCTCTCTGCTTCCTCCAGTATACTGCATCGCCATGTTCTTTTTGGTCTTCCTCTATGTCTTGTTCCCAGTTGGTTCCACTCTAAGGCCTGCCTAGCTCTGTTGTTTGTTATGGTTCTTCTGCCGTGGTAAATATCAAATGAACTGAACAGGAGGTAATCCTCAACCACAGACGAAATGCCAAACAAGCAATAGAGGAAGTCGACAATCGATTCAACTATAGAAATACTTTTAATACTTAATAAGGGATCCGTCTGTGTCTTTCTGTACTTGCCATCTATAGCCTCAATCACATAATGTCTTGTTATTAGAGTCGACTCAAATAGTTCAACTTTTTTAATCTAACTTTTTCGTCATTTCCGTAACTAAGTAAAAACTTATCCCTCTATTATTCCAGAAATAAACCTACATTCTAATCATGTCATAACAACTCCTCCCCCTCCCGCTAAAAAACAATTGTCAGTCAATTTTTTTTTCTACCGTCTTGGTCTTACAATGATCAAGGGCCAAAAAGTATGGGGAAACAAAAACAACAACTTGAGTCTTGACTTCGGTTTAGTATCAGTATCCCTAAATCAAGTTCTTCTTCACCCATACTTCACTCAGAGGTTACAAAATGGTACTGTCCAATGTGGTGTCCAGTAGATGATAGTACGGTGTAGATATAGTTCATGTTGACACCATATGTGCGTCAAGCTATCGATGTCACAACATGTTCCAGAGGTTATACCGCTCAGGACAGACATTTTCCTGGTATGACAAATTAACATTTATCACCACTTGTTCACTACTACGTACCTAACGTTTTCTCTGGCATTAACAAGTGTATTAAATTTCCTCTTTCCACTTACTTGTTTTCTACATCGACCTAACTCTTAACTGATGTATGATCATGATTACATAAACTAATTGAAATCATATAACTTACCCGTTCCGTGATACAAAAAAATGCATTGTTGCCTTATCAATGCCCTTTCTAATCGTACACTCATGTATACAATACATACATACTTTAAAATAGATAGTTACCAACTAAAAAAACAACAACCAAATTACAAACTTAATATATGTACCTTATAACATGGCTTCCCTGTCCCAAGGTACCCAAAGCCAACATAATACCCATCTAGTTAAAACCACTAGCACATTCCATTAAAACCCAAATTAACTGTGTTCCTTCTTCTATCTCAACGTAACTCGAGACAACATGTCTGCCACTATATTAATACTTCCACTTATGGCCTTTATTTCAAATTTGAAATTCTATAGTGCTAGAAACCACCTGCATATTCTTCCATTTTTCATGCTCTTCTGTTGCATGAACTGTAGTGGTTTATGATCATTGAGTAAACAAAATTCTTTGCCCAGCAAATAGCTTTCTAACTTTGTCACCACCCATACTATTGCTAGGGCCTCCTTTTCAACTACACTATTTCTTCTCTCCACGTCTGACAGTTTCCTGCTAACATACGCTATGGGATGCAGACACTCATATTGTTGCATCAAACATCCCCCGATAGCGCTCCCTGACGCATCCGTGGATACATAGAACACTTTCTCCTTATTCGGTAGTCTTAATATGATCTTTTCTAAGGGTCTGACCAATCCATCTCCACTTCCTCTCCAAGATCTGCATCTCTATATTTTTCTGCCCACTCATCTCCCACAGTTTGGTATTTTCTACTTTATCGAATACTAAGTAATACTAAGTATAAATTATTCAACAGTATATATGGAATTTATTTGAATTTCAGAGCCTCAAGACCCAGGGGAAATTTGTTCAAGACTAAAATGTATGGACCTCATGCCTATACTCCTCGATATGGTCTCCGCAATGTTGACGGTGCTGGAGATACCGATTCCTACAGTGAACTGGAACTTTGGATGGATAGCCCTTGGCCGGCCCGAAATGCACCTTGTTTTGATTTACTCAACAACTTTATGGAAAGGTAATGGAAAAAAAATATTATTTATTTTTATAGTGATATTTTTCTCTTGAATATCTTGTTGTTTTTTTTAAATGTAAGCCTTTGAGATTTTCTTTTGCAAGTCATGTCAACTTAAAAATGAAAAAAACAACAACATATTAACAGTTATTTGAAGGGAAAAATAAGTTGATCAATTATATCTAAAAACTTTTCAAAAAATAAAAATGCTTTCTTATTTATTAAAATTTCTTTCGTAAAAAAATAGATGTAATGATGTGCTTGAACTTGTGGAGACGACCCGCCACTTCCGTCTTTTGGCAGTCACAGCGGAAATCGGTGGAGCTGGAAGCCCTAGCTTGGACTCAATGGTCAGAGAGCTTCACAACAAGTACTCGCTTGCCATGAAGGACTTCTTCTCTAAAGTGAGCAATGTACTCAGCATTGATGGCACTCAGCAGTTTGAGTCTGCTTTCTTTAACTTCAGAACAACTGTGAAGGTAAATGTTTTTATTTCTAAGCAATTTTTGAAAACATCATTTGCTATATCATTTGCTATATCATTTGCTATATCATTTGCTATAATATGACTTAAGAAATGACAGATAATATTTAAATACTTAGAATCATGTTTCTGTTTTGAAAGAAAATTTTAAGGTATATTTTATTTCTGCATTTAAAGATATAATATAAACTTTTAAAATTTTTTAAATGTTGTATATAGGATCTGGAGAAGAAACTTGCAGAAATTTTACGTGTCGCTTTTGATCAGTGCCCTAATGTACAAGCCCAGCTGCGGCTTCTTGAAGTCTTTGAAGGTATCAGTGGAAGAGAACTTGTGCAGGTAACAGACTTCAACATTCCATTGTCACATCTCAGAACTTTGCTCTTCCAAATTGTGATAATAGAATGTAGTTGAACTTATTCACAGTCTTTACTGACTTTGAGATACCAATTTTTTCTCTTTCTCATAAGTCCAAGGAACTTGGAAACATCTGCTATAGAAGTTGTTTAACATTGTTTCACACATCTGCAATCTGACTTTTTGGAAAGTTTCCCTTTTTAATTTTACAATGTGTAAGGATAAAAAAGAAGTCTTAGTGTGTAAGCTAGTAAAACAAGTTTGACTTTTGTAAATGTAAATAATTTCTTGTTGAAAAGAAAATTTGAAAAATTAATGAAATTTAAGTGATTTAGAATTAATACAGAGTAGTTTAGGAATCACTCTCACCTGTTCCTTTGTTTTTGGACCGTTGTTTCATCACACATCGGTTGTTGAACATCCCTCTCTATTCTTATCTTTTGCCAGGATTAATGACTCTTTCATTGATAGCCTGTCCATTCTTTATATTCTAAGAATATGAAATGATTTAAAAGTAAAATTTCCAATACACTATCTTTGTAATATAAAATTGTTTGTCAAGGTTACAAAATGTGAATGTCCATTTTTAAATTAAGGTTTGCTTTAGGACATGCAGCTTGCAGTAGATTCCAAAACCTTTTTTTTTTTTTTTGGCTTTATTTCTAGGAGATATTTCATAATGTATTAAGATAAAAATATTTAGTATTGAATTCCATTTGCTACATATCCATTCATGTCTTTTGTATTTTTCTTTTTGTTAGCAATATCTTAAAGACATTGACAAGACTGTAGTCTTGAATTTCACTGCAGAACTGGAGCAGGTCAAGGTCATCTTCCAGGAAAACTCCATCTCCCCACCAGCACATCCCAATATGCCACATACAGTGTCCAAGCTGATGTGGGCAAGGGGTCTGAGAGAAAGAATTGAGGTTAATTATGACTTTTTAAATGCAGCAATTTTGTAATATAAATTACTAGTAAAATCTAAATTAACTTCTTAAAATTGTTTACTAGTAAATTAAGTTAGATTGTAAGATATGCTTCATAGCAAATTACCATAAGCATTATATGTTTTATTTTTGTTTTAGTTTGTAATTTCTGAAAAAATCATGGGTCACACAAAAACCTGCCAAAAAGACAATTATTTTCCTTTGAGAACCTTTATTAACTAGAAGTATATTAAACATGACTGGTTAGGCTTGTGTAACTGTTCAGAATGTTTTCTTTTCTAAATGTTATGTTTCAAATTATTTATTATTTTATTCTTTTTGTCCTCCCAACTCTTTACTTCAGATTCCAATGAAAAAAATGAAGCATGTGAGCCCACACTCTCTAGAAGGAGACACTGGTTGGCATATGAGGGACTTGTACACAGACATCATTAAAGCTCTAGATCAGTCAGTTCTCTGTCTTGTGATTTTAGATTAATTTTGGATTACTATTATCCATTTAAAGACAATGCACAATCATCAAACAATTTCTGGAGTTAAAAACAACAAAATGTAACTAGAAATCTTTCTTGTTCGACTGTAATATATCAATGGCCTCCTTCAGTCCTGAATCGACTGTGGTTCATCTCGGACACTTTTTCGTATGGCTGTGTAGCCCTATTTCAGAGAGACACTCCCGTCCACATATATTGCATGTCAAGGTGGCTTTCGCTTTGGTGGTATAGGAGCTGGCCATTTTCCGTGTGGCATGCTTTTCTTCGAGAATCGAGACCCATGTTTTCTCGCTTTCTTGGTCACCGTCTCTCTCCAACTAGTATGGTCCAAGCCTTAGACCGTAATATAGTACACTAATTTAAAAAGCATCGTATATCACTCAAACACAGCTACCATCTCTTGAAGAGGTTTTTCATAAAAGATGTCTTAGCAAAACACTCACGATTCTTAAAGATAACCTACACCCATAAACCATTGTTACATCAGATCTGAACAAAGTGGTCATCTCCTTACCATTAGGACTAAAATAGAAAGATTTAAAAACTCTTTCACCAGAGCGTTACAAGATCATCTGTTGTTATCAGGAAATACATAGAAGTCTAATTTATAAAGTGTGAATGTTGTTCGTATTTGCATCTTTATTGTTATGTACAGCAGTTACGCTGAGGTTGTCAAATGTAGTCAAAGTAAATTTCCATTTGATTGGATCAATACAAATTTATCTTATCTTATGATGTATTTGTTATGTATTTTAGGGAAAATATTTTGTCTGGAAGCTCAGCTAGTGACTTCTATTCTGGAAATTGGTCAGCACCCATAATGTTTGGTATCCAAAATAAAATTTCCTATAAGAAATAAAGGAATAGATTTAATTTGTTCCCATTCCGTAATGACTTAAAGGCTATTCTACATAAAGACAGATAACATGCAATATAATCAGTTATTATATAAGTATAAAAACATTAAAGAAAGTATTTAAACAATATGATTCATTTAGTCAACATAAGAAAACTTAACATTTTGACTGTGATATGAAGGCATGGGTAAATAGAGGTTGTTTAACCCTTAAAGTGCTGAACTGTTTTACAATGACTGCATACAGAATGGAATTACAATTCTAATGCTTGGAGGCCAACCTACCACACGCCCCTAAAGGGTTAAGGAAAGGGAGGAAGCAGAGGACGTGGCTGTTCCAAATTGGAATTTCGTTTGGTATCTGTTGAAATTTTTAACAAAATTGTTGTTTTTATATAATGTTCACTATCCAAGGGGTTTCACTGTAAATGTTGTTAAGTTCTAATCTTTTATACCCCAAGGTTTGAGAATGAAGTGATCACTAAATGGCAACTGAACATTGAGTCTGATTTGACTCTGAAACTAAAGGAACCACTCATGGTAGGTTTTGAAAATATTTTGACAAACTTTTAATAGATCTAAGATTCATTGTTAACGTTTCTCTATGTTCTCTCATATCCTGTTTTCTTTAGGTCCACATTTAAAGTGAAGCTTTTATTACAACACTTATTTACTTGCCAATAAATGCCAATAATTTGGAGATACAATTTTCATTAAGATCTCTCAAAATGTTCTAATTTAATAAAGCCTTTGGCAACAGTTTATACATTTTTTGATTGACCTAATACATTTTTGTGATTTTTATCTCACAAACAAAGATTGCTGAGGAGTATGATGAAGAAGCAGATCAACGGCCTCAAGTCATTCATGTTAACCTTGACACCAAGCTGTTACTTCTGCTTAAAGAAATACATTACTTAAGTCAAGAACCATTCAGGTCTTTTTATTTTATTTTGTTATTTCTGCTTTTATATATGTAGGAAAATACAAAACATTGTAAAAGTACCAATGTACTTACAGCTGTCAAATTTCTCTGTAATTCTTTTTAAAATGATTTGGATGTCATCAAAGCTGTATTTTTAGTTAGCAGCCAAATAATCAAAATTAAACTCCAAATGACCTCATGCCAAAGGCAATCTGATTTGATTTAAAAAAAAAAACTTCATTTCCATTTGCTGATGTTACATTTTAGCATGGAACATATGTAGGCCTACTTAAGGAGGTGCTATGGTAAAGCACTTGGTTTCTGAACCGGGGTCCCGGGTTCGAATCCTGGTGAAGACTGGGATTTTTATTTTGGGATCCTTGGGTGCCTCTGAGTCCAGCTCTAATGGGTACCTGACATTAGTTGGGGAAAAGTAAAGGCGGTTGGTCATTGTGCTGGCCACATGACACCCTCGTTAACCGTAGGCCAAAGAATCAGATGACCTTTACATCATCTGCCCTATAGACCACAAGGTCTGAAAAGAGGAACTTTACTTTTTTTTACTATATGTACTTGTATTTTGATTTCTGTTTTCTTTTCAATTTTGTAGCCTTCACTTGCCAGGACCAGCTAAAGAGCTTCTCAGGAACACTAACTCTCAAGAACTTAGTGTCACAGCCGCAAGACTTGAAACCATTGTATCCAAGTACAATGCAATCATGAGGTCTATCACAGATTTTGAAAAGACCATGTTTGAAAGAAAACTGGAACAGATTGATAAAGTACTGCAAGATTTATCTCCCTTTTCTATAAAAAAAATATTATTTAATTTCCACAAATTGATTAATTTTTTACATTTATTCATTATTTGTATTTGACAAGAAATAATTGTGCAAAATTTTAATTGTGTAAAAAAATCCACCCAGATAGAATGAGTTAATATAAACTGAGTAAAAAAAAATAACAAGAATTTTAGTTTATAAATGTCTTATAAACTAATTTAAATTGATATATACCATTGCATTTTATGCCTTTCTTTTCATATACTACATCAGTGCATAGAAAGATAATCTTATCACAGAAGCTATATAAAGAATATTTTTTTTTACCTTTAGAGTTCTTATTAATCACTCTGTGCTTAGATGAATTTTAGCATGAAGTAAACACAGAAGAAAGTTTTTTTTTACATTTATATTTCAGTCCCAGTTTAGTTTTATCACTGAGGTATCTTTGTCAGACATGCTGGTACAATCCTTGCTGAGAGCAAAAGAAATGAAGTGGCTTTAGTCAAGAGAAAGAAAAACTGTTTTATCAGCTAGCCCTGAAACAGATGCGTACACATTCTCGAACTGTGGCAAAATCTGCCATTCCAAAATTGGCTTGATTATCCATAGTAGATTCTGACCCATCTCAAGATAAAACAAAAACCAGTCACTCATCTGGGCGCATCCTTTGTCTTCCGAGTCAGAAAATGCCATATAAAATGTCAGAAAGATTACAGCTTGCACTATTCCACCTATTTGTTCAAAAAAATTCCAGAACTCAGCTTAAGTTGGATTTTGAACTCTCACCTCCTTGGTAGGAGCCAAGTAACTTACACCACTCAACCCACTTTTTAACTGCCATTTAGAACTTTCTTTACTTTGTATCTTGTTTTTCTTTGCCCTATAAATTATAATGTATTTCAAAACTTTTAACATATCATGTTCCTTCTGCAGCTGCTGGAGCAAGGACTACATCAGCTGACCTGGAAAATGAAAGAGTCAGCAGACTTCATTGAAATTGCCTACTCCACAGTGTGTCTTGACATTCATCAGAACTTAGACATTGTCCAGACCAATTGCAGGGAGATCATTCAGATGACCCACTCCTGGTCCAAAGAGATACTTGATGTCTTCAGTGCTAGGGATGAATCACGGTCCTACTTGATGGATGAGCTGCTAGTTATGCATAAGTGAGTTTGAACTATGCTAACAAACTTATTCATTTGAAAATATCTTCATTAGTTCATCAGATAAACTAAAATTCTAATTACTTTTTACTAATTCTATAGTAACTCATTCTAAGACTAAAACTACTTTATTGATCCTTATGGAAATTTGTTGTGATAACAAGGACTCTTTTCTCATATAAGGCAACACAACAGAAACATAATCATAAATAGAACAGACACAACAAAAAGAGTTTATTCAGCGACTACATACAGCCATCTTGGTCCTTTTCATGTTGCCTGTTCAACAAGTGGCATTAATATAGTCTGACACAATAAGGAACAAACAAGTTTTAGTACCGCTCTTTTCTTGTCTTAATGGACAGAATTCACCCACATCGTGACATTTGCTGTAGTTATGATGGAGCAGGTGACTGTCTTCCATGTCTGCCAAGATTTTCCCAAATTTTCTTAGACATTTTTGTTTAAAAAGTTCATCTAAATATAGTGTTGCACCTGTGATTTTTGATGCCCTTTTTAAAATGTTTTTTTAAGTGATGCAACAGTTTAGATGAAGCTTTGCCTTGCCAACTAGTTATTCCATATGTTATCAGATTTTGCATAGTTGCACCTTAAAAATTATGTAGGATCTTCTTGTTTAATTTAAAGCTATTGACTTTGTATAGGAAAAATAGCCTGTGGCCTGTCTGTCTGGGTTGATTCTTTTTACACAAAATTAAATTTTGCACAATTTTTCAATGTCGATGACAACACATGAATAAATAAAAAATAAATCAATTTACTGGTAATTACATAACTTTTTTTTTAAATAAAAAAATTGCTTTATTTAGATATATGGGAGAGTTTGTATGGTGCATTACCTTTTATGAATTTTATTTTAAAGTATTTTTATATATTCTGCTTTTTTTCTTTCTGTTGTTCGTTCCCACAAATAAACTGTTTGTACTTTGTTTTTTTTTCTTAGGAAATTGAATGATAGTTTTGAAGCAGTGGTTGCCCCAGCCTCTAGCAGAATTCACAACTTAATGAATGAATCCTATGAAGTTGTCCAGATTTCTCAAGCTTCACCAGCCTGGAGAGATTATGTTGACTACATTGATGCAATCATTTTAGATGGCCTAAAACTGGCATGTCTGACTAGTTTGAAAACTATGCTGAACACAATGGTGCAAGCCAACCTGGCCGAGGTAAAATGATAGTTTACTATTACATCAATAATATGCATTCTATTAGAAATATTAAATGAGATTTATTTGTAATTGAAGTTATAGCAAAATTCCAAATTTGAGAAAAGTTATAGAAATAAAAATTAAAATTTTTTTTTTGATATTACTGGTGAGACAAGTTGACCATATTCCTCTATAATAATAATGTTTAATTAATTAATAGATTAACAAACCTTGCTATCTATAGGTCAGAAGATGTAAAGGTCATCGATCTGTTTCTGGCCCACAGTTAACAGGGTGTCATGTGTCTGACACTACAATGAACCACCTTTACTTTTCCCAAACTAGTGTCAGGTACTCATTAGAACTGGATGGACACTGTTAAGATGCAGAATTTAAAATTCCCAGTCTTCACCAGGATTCAAACCAAGAACACTCTGGTTCAGAAGCCAACAGTTTTGACCATTCAGCCCACATGAATGAATTACCTTGTTCTTGATTACTTTTGCAAGGCCAATTTCTAATGTTAGGTTCTAAATGTCACTCTGAATTACACTTGCTCAATTCTTTTTTATTTCACATATCAACATTTAAAAACAAAATTAGCATAGCATAGCTCATCTTTCATCACCGTTTTAAAAGGAGTACATTTCTAGGCTAAACTAATAGTGTTAAATTAATTTTACTGTTGTTTGAAATGTGAAGAGAAGAAAATTATGTAATATTTGGTATTTTTGGACATAAAAAAAATAAAATTAAATGACAATTTTAGATCTAATTTCATTTCCTACAGGAGATGTCAGAGCTGACACATATTCCCATACTGACCATCAGACTGGAGCTAATAGAGAACAATGTTGACTTTCGACCACCTCTTGACCAGTCCACCTCAGTGGTCAGTGTCCAGGAGTTGGTTCAGACTTGGCTGCAAAGTTATTTGGCTCGAGGGAAATTAGTCAAGATGTTAGGACCTAAGGTAAAAACAATAAAGCTTGCAATATAATGCATGATGACCAGTTAACTATGTTCCAGGTCAGTGTTTGCCAAACTTTTTCCTTAATGGAACACTTAAATTTGCTTATTCTCTAGTTATTCCAGAAGTTGGTGGAACACCTATTCAGGCTTCACAGAACACTAGGGCACAGCAGAACACAGTTTGGGAAACATTGTTCTATGTTTTATATAGAATTATTCAGTAAAAAAATTTAAATTTGTTCCTTTTTTTTAAATATTTCTGTTTTTCATGGAACACATACACTATCTCTAGGTAATATTTGTAATGAATGAATTATCTTACAGTTAACATTTTTTCCCCATCAAATAGTGCATTAACTTTTGTGTTAAAAGAGTATGCATGTACTGCCTGACTTCATTGTAAATATGATGCCTTTGCCTTTGGCTGATGCTTTGCTAGGAAATACCTTAAAATGTGAATATTTTAGTCTTTTGATAGAGGTTTTTTTGGTCTTATGTATTATGAAATATTCTTGTTCTAAAAATAATAACAAGCATAGCTGAGAGGATAATGACAACTGATCTCACACCAATATCAACCCTAAGAATATTTTCATTGCCTGTTAGAGTGCGGAACTACTGCAGACCTGCCACATCACCAGAAAATTTTCTCAGTGAACAGAGTTAAAGTGACTACAATGAATTTTGTTTCCCTCTAACGCAGCTCAACCCTGGCAATGCCAGAGAAGGAATATCAGTTTGTTTGTCACATAATAATAACAATAATCTTTGGCATCCATGTTTATCTTATCTTATATAATACAGACGTTACTTCAAAAAAGAAGATGATTACGTCCTACGCGTCATGCATTCAGTCATGCATATTTACCAGTGACTTAAATTCTGCCAAGTCACTGGTTTTCCTGGTTAGCTCAGGCAAACCATTCCATGCTCTAATGGCACTAGGGAAGAAAGAGCATTTGTACAGATTTGTCCTAGCATATGGGACAAGGAATGTGCCTTTATCTTTGTGTCTTTCTGAGTATTTTATTAAGTTTTGTTTTTGTATTTGGAGATTATGGTTCAGTGTTTTGTGTATAATTGCTACTTTACTCTTAAGTCTTCTATCCTGAAGGCTTTCTAAATTTAGTGATTTTACTAAAGGTGTTACTCTAGTGAAATGTGAATATTCGTTTGTTATGAATCTCACTGCTCTATTTTGTGTCTGTTCTAGTTTCTTAATGTTTTCTTGAGTTGAGGGGTCCCAAACAGAGGATGCATATTCTATTAAGGTTAAATAGCATTTTAGTTTTATGTTCTTATTTGATTTATAGAAATTTCTTTTAAAACAAGCATGTTTACATAAGATAGATCAATTTTATTCAATGATCTGATTGCCAGGGAGTAAAGCTTTTTTTTTTTGGTCTGTTTTTGTAATCAGTATCTTGTATCTCTTTTGGTAGGGATCTTATGAAGACTACATCAGCCAAGATGAAGAGGTGAAGGATTTATTAGTCAACATCAACAAAATTGTTAATGACAACAGTGAGGAATGCAAGGTACAGAATGTTTAAAATTTATTAGCATATTTATCTAGCATATTGTAATAACTCTCTGGCGGACCGAAAGGGTTAATGTGTTTGTGGCCTACTGACACACAGCACTCAGGCCAATAACACAGGTCAACGGGTCAACGGCTTTATAAACAAGGGAGTGTACTACTAGTGCACGCAAGCGTGACCTGAGCTATGGTCATGGACTGAAGACCTTTACGGTCGAGAGACAATGTGTAGAAAGACAGTTGGGTCTAGGACAGCAAGAGAGCGAGTCTTGAAAATGTAGCTGGACAAGCTAAGAAGAGAGTTTTGTAGTGTTAGGCATTTCTGTTGTTTAGAAAGCGTTTGAAGTTAGTTTAAATTGTGTGTCGTATTGGCTGTTGATGTTATTTGTAAATAAATCACCACCTTGTTACTAGAAAGTCTTGTTGTCAAGTCCTTTTGTAGATGTGTTGTGTTGTGGAGCAGTTGTGACAGAAGGCCTGGATAGAGAAAGACGTAACAATATATTTCAATTTCTTTCTACTCTCATAAGTTTATCTGCATTCTTATTGCAAAGGAAATTTATAGAATTGATGCCAATTGTCTATGCTCTGTTTATTTTATCACTTAGCAACTGTTGGACATCTTCAAAGAGTACTCCTTCCTATGGCAACAAGATGTGAACCAGACATTCACAGACTTCCTAAATGGTGTCCTCAGACCAAACCCTATCCGTGCCAGAAGTGCCCAGAGAAGTAAAGAGGAAAGAGAGGGAATTCATCAGGGAATAAGGTTTGAAAAGCTTTCCTCCAGGACGTCGTCTGCCAGAAGTGCCATCACAGCAGAAGCTTTGGAAAATGCAGAGAAACAGTTCTTAGCACCAAAGTCTCATAAAGGCAAGACGAGTAATGTCCCTTCCCTTGATGAGTTTGATCAGGAGATAGATATTTATAGAGTAAGTGTTTTTCTAGCTGCACCATTTACTAGTAGTCTGTATATCGTACTCTTTATTTGTATGACAAATATTCAACTGTGTGCTGTGTCCTTTTATTTTTCTTTATTATCATTATAGCCTTATATAGCACTACTTTCATGCTGATAGCATGAGCCCTTTGGTCCAATCTCATTTGTGGACCAGTGGGGGGGAGGGGGTATCTAGGAGTTGCTTTTCCGTGCTGCCTTTAGGTAGGTAGCCAAGCCAAGTTCAAGCGCACCTAGCCTCTCGACCACGCTTCCCACTTTATTCAGCTATGATTGGTCAATAGTCTAGTTAATCACTGGAATCCTACTGCACCCCCCCCATCATGTCAATATTTATTTGATTTATGTTTCTATGAATTTATTTCTAATTCTTTTGTTAAATGTTTTTCTATCGATCATTAAAATAAATATATTCTGTTTCTTGCTTCTTTTGTTTGTTTTTAGTTTTCTGATTGTCTAATACATTTGATGGATATGTCAAAGGGAATGGAATTTCATAGTTATTAGTCTCAAATGGGTTCAAATGATTTTTCTTGAGGTTGTCTCCTGAAGCCTTAATGCTACAAGGGTTAGAGTTAAAGTAATTTTTTACTAGATGAATTGACTTACAAGGCAGATGTGCTCCTTCTGCTTATAGTTCCAGGTTTTTTAGGCACCATATATCTGCCTCCACCTCTCAGTTTGAGGTTGGAAGCTATTTGAACCACATAGTTGTCTGCTCATGTGGTATGTGCTCTGGACTCATCTCAATGGTCTAGGTTTTAAACCCTGCCAGCAACTGCTGAAGGTTTGAGCTAGGATGTAATTATCTTCAATTCTAAAGGAACATCAACAACATGTAAAACAGATACAAAATAAAACATATTCTTCAGGAGTATATTAAAAGCAAATGGAGCTTTTCCCATTTATACTTCTGGTCATAATACAATTGGAAGCACTCTGTATAAACCAAGAGAATACATTATTATCCAACTATTCATCTTATTGACCATCAAAGAAGTTAATAAACGGCAATTATAAATCCAGCAAACTAATAAACTTTGAAAATCTTTCTCCTTCCAGACCACTAGTGATGATTTTGCAGAGCATTTTAAAAACATATGGAGCTTTCTCGATTTATACTCCTAGTTATTATAAATTTTGAAACCAAGAAATGCATTTATCTATTCAACTATTTATCCTATTGACCTCAAACAAGCTAAAATAGTGGCAATTAATAATTATATGAGCTAATTAACTTTGTATAACCTTCCTACTTCCAGACTGCTAGAGATGAACTCTCAGAGTTGGAAGACTATCGTAGTGTTGGCTGGATAAATGTCGACCTTCAACCAATCAAACAAGTACTGACAACTTACGCAGCTAAGTGGATCTGGACATTCACTGAGTATCTCTCTGTGCAGGCAAGTAGCCATATAGAAAGAAGTTTCTAGTGCATAAACAAAATATACACTCTTCTTGTTTTTGAAATTCAGCATTCTTCATGCTTTTTTTTTAATGTGTAGATATGAAATTCATTCACGAAATATTAGTTGTAGTTGACTAAAAAGAAAAATTTTAAAACACTTTCTATGAAAATTTGAGAATGACTTCTGGTGTCCAGAAAAAAAAAAGATTTTCATGTTTGTTTCCGTGGGATTGTCATATAGTTCAAGTTGTAAGTCTCTGTGAACTCAAGAAATTCAAGTCGCTGAGAGAAGCTGATCATGTTTCTTGGAGATGGGCAATTAAAAAAAAAACACTAAATAATGAACAGATTTATGTAAATGAACAAATCAATTAAAAATTTTTAAATTTTGGGACCTTTTTATGGGCATGTTATTTATTTTAAGTTCAAAATTGATTTTAATATAATTTTTAAAATTGCCTTAGCTTTCTTTTGTTTTGTTTTTTAGGTAAAAATATACTTGATTTTATTTAAATAAATATGTAAATAGGTATATTTAATTTTTAAACATTATATAATTTTCATGTTTCAATTCAGGTGGCTACCTTGTTAGAAAGACTGGATGTTTTCCTAAAGAGAATTGAACCAGAGATTGAGAAGATCACTGGAGAGGAAAGAGACACAGCCAGCTTTATGAAGATGATGAGACTGTTCAATGAAGTATGTACTCCAAGCTTGAGATATTTAACTTCATTGTTGGTAATCCTTTCAGATCTGTAGCTCTTTACTTTTCCCCAAACAATATCAGGTACCCATTAGAGCTGGGTGGTCTCAGAGTTGCCCAAAGATCCTGATATTAAAAATTCCTGTCTTAATTAGTATTCATACCCGAACCCCATATTCAGACACCAATATTGAACAACTGCACTTCTGTACAGAAATTTTTGATTACCATTTGATACTGCTTTCAATTTATTGTCACATTTATATTCCTACTATCAAAGACCAAATTAAAACAACTAAAATCAAAATTATAATATTTTTGTGATCAATGTAAACATATTCAGCAATAATAAACTCTCCTTAACAATGCTTATGTGACATTACTGTAGGTCTCAGCTCAACAGACTGAAATGGAGGGTAAATTTGCTGCCATGAATAAAACTGTTGTTCTGCTGAAGAAATATGGCCAGGTTCTGCCTGATAAGACCCAACATCTATTTAATGGGGCACCTTCAAGGTGGAATAACCTTAAAACCAAAGTCTCTTTAGCCAAGCAGAGACTAGGTCCTAGGATACAGGAAGAATCAGTCAGCATTACAAAGGTAAGAGCTTCATTAATGATCTGCAAGATATTATATTTGAATATATTAATGCCAGCAATTCATAAAGAAACATAGCTATATAGTTTATTTTATACCACTTTATTCTCCTAAAGAAAATCCTAGGTAAAAAGCTGCATTACCTGTGATTTTTTTTTCATCAATTTATATCACAAATCACATATTTATTTATATAAAAAAATTGCCTTAAAAGAAATGTTATGTAAAAAACGTCTCCAAATATCCCCAAAAGTTTATAAACACAGAATATGTGCTTGGCTTGATGAATGAACTGATCGATTTTAAATAGGCTGCCTTCCAGTTTAATTTGATCTTTTTTGTTTTAAATTAGCATTGCTACAAACATATATTACATAACAGAAAAGTTACAAAAATTGCTAACACCTGTGTTTAGTCAAGACTCTTCAAATAACCAGACACTCTCAGGTTCTAATTTATAAGCACTTCATTTTTCTTTTAAAAAAGAGTATCACAATATTGGCAACTCTGTTCATGTCCATAATTTCAGGCATCCTAATTTTAATCTCCCTTCTATTCAGTACCCACATTCGTACCATTTGTAATTAACACTATGCTGCACTAAGACCGTAACAACCAGTGATATTCAACTTTTTAATTAATTTAATTTATTTCATTAAATAAATTTATTTCATTAAATTTCATTAAATTAATGTAATTATAGCACAGAAAACTCAAATAGATAGTAAAGTAGAAAGTTAAATTAACATAAACCTAGAAAATGAAACTGGAAGTTAAGATTAGCTGATTAGTTGTGTCATTCCCAATCAACATTTTAAAAAATTAAAACATGTTAACTAATAATGAGCTGTAATTTATAATTTTTGATTAGATCAGCAAAGAGATTGCAATTATAATTATAATTCAATTATTCAGAAATATTTTGAAATTGAAATTAAAAAAAAATTATGAAGTTGATTCTAATACTAATTATTTTTATGTAAAAAATGTTTGTTTCCTAGTTCTGCATTTTATAAATTAAAATATTTCCATTTCACCATCAAAACAGGAATTGGTGTCCATAAAATAAATATAATTATTTGAATAAATCTCCTTTAGGATCTAATGGCTTTTGCTGAGCGAGTTATGATTTTGGCGGATGATTTGGAAAACTCTGACATCTATCAAAGAAACTGTGATATCAATGAGGCACATAGCACTATTGATGAGTACAGCAAGAGACTCGCTGTCTTGGAAAGTCAAGCTCAGGATCTTTTTGAGCTTCAGGAGCTGCTAGAATCCTCTGTAGTCAACTTTTCTGACCTGCCAAAGTAAAATTATTTTTTTTTCGGTTGAAGAGTTCCTTGTTGTAGATATTAAATTAGTAAATGGCTACCATAATATTTGCTTATGCTTGATATTATGTTATTGATTTTGTACTAAAAGATGACTTTTTTGGAAGTGACAAAGTATTTCTGATTGCTAAAAGTATCACTTTCAGACCTTGTGATCTATGTGGCCCATGGTCAACTAGGGTGCAGTGTGGTCAACACATTGACCAACTCCTTTTACATTTTCCCCAATGAGTGTCAGGTACCCATTGCAGTTTTGGTGGACTCAGAGGCACCCTAAAAATCCTAAAATTAAAAATTCTAGCATTCAAACCTGGGGCACCCCAGTTCAAAGCCAAGCCTTTTACCACTCAGCCACCATGTCTATGATCTGATTGCTAAACAAGAACTAAAGGTCTTGTCCCATAGAGTGTAATCCTTTTTTATGACACATTTACAATTCTTCTGTTTTTGAGTAATTGAGAAAATTGAGGTGTTGATCATATTACTCACCTTTTTAATGTCTTAGAACAAACTGAACTTCATAGTCCTTTTTCATGAACACTATTCCCTCCCATGATAAGTAGCTGTTTCTAGAAAAAGAAACTATTGTTGATTTATTTATCTTTTTGTATTTTTATTAGATGCAGAAAAGAATTGAATAACTTAAAGTTAGTGTGGGATACATTCAGGTATTTATTGTTGGTTCAATAACAGTTATTAATATTGTAAAACTTTAAATGTAGTTTCTAACATAATTTTTGTAGTCAAAGCAAGTGATAGAAATGTATGTTTAAAGTAGTGGTGTCAGTAAGTCTGCATGGGACAACGTTGATAGGTACATACTAGTACTGTTATAATATTCTAATAGTCCTACATTAATGTTCTTCCATTGCTTGTGTTCCTAGAATCATTGATGAAGAGCAGACGAACTGGAAACAGCAGAGGTGGCAGAGAGTTAACATAGCTTACTTGAGAGAGGAGACCAGCAAACAGCTGGAACTCATCAGGGCCTTGCCAGATGAAGTCTTCACTTGGGACGTGTACATGGGAATGAACAAGTCCATCACAACTATTCAGGTAGGTATTGGCCATGGAGACGAAAGGCGTAGGAGAGATCTGAATGGAGGAATGTGTTGAAGCAGTCTAGAGCCCTTCATGGGCTGTAGCGCCACTGTGATGGATGGATGATGTGGGTTGAGTGGCCTAAACTGCTTGGCTACCTAACAAGTTTGCTTGAGTTTGCATTATGTCTCGAGGTGTGTTTTCTGACAGCCTACATAGGCAGCATGGAGAACATCCTGATACCTCTCACCAAATGGGTCTATAAAAGTTCAGAGTTCATTGAGCATGCTTTTAGCATGAAAGATGCACTAAACAAAAGTAACTGTAAAAAAAAAAGTTACCAAAGTTACTGATATGATTTTGTTTTTGTTCTCAAGAGAATGTAAAAATGTGCAACCTTTCTTTCTTTCTATAAAAGTTCAGAGTTCATTGAGCATGCTTTTAGCATGAAAGATGCACTAAACAAAAGTAACTGTAAAAAAAAAAGTTACTAAAGTTACTGATATGATTTTGTTTTTGTTCTCAAGAGAATGTAAAAATGTGCAACCTTTCTTTCTTCTCCTGCTCAATCATCTGAAAAGAATTATTTATAACAATAATTTCTAAATTTAACTATTACTTTTAATTTGAATTTACATGTTCTCATTTTGCTTTTGTAAATCTAATTGTAATGGTGATTTTTTTTCCAATAAATGTATCATCTAAAGTGAAAATATATTAATAAAATTATATATTTTAAATATTATTTAACCTATACACCAAAAGTACCAGGTACAATGTTCCAAAAATTTACTTTATCTTTATTACATCATGTCACAAATATTGTATCATCAAAAATATACTTCAATAAGCACACTAAGTGGTTATATATCATTTTAGCATTTTTGTGCCTATTCTAAAGTCTTAACCTATATTTATTAATTGAGGAACTTATTTGTATTCCACTAGGAATGTCTTCCCATTGTGGAGGACCTCAGCAACCAGGCCATACGAACCAGGCATTGGAAACAGCTGGTCAGAGTAACTGGTGGTGTCTTCACTGTGGACAATGACTCTTTGAAAAGGATGACATTTGAAGAGCTTCTTAATCTTGGATTGCAGCGTAGGTTTCATGACACTTAGTAAAGATAGAAGTTGTTTGTTTCATAGCTTCTGTCTTTTAAAGCACTTTATTTATGGAATGTTAACCTATTTTTTTAATATAATAAATATATCTAGTATTAGAAAAATAAATGAATAATTTTCCTGTAGCTACCTCAAACCTCAATCCCTATAGTTTTTTTCATAGGTTTGTCTTGTAGAACTAAGTCCTGACTTTTGAATAACTGAATCTTTAGTCGATATTGACATAGTGTCCTAATACCAACTGAAGCATATTAACATAAAGTAACTTACCCCGTTATCTGTGATGTCACTAATCACAAATATGGTGTGTCGCTTTGCCAAGAAACAGACAGAACATGAAAAGAAAATGTTATTTATTCCTTATATAGTTGCATAATGAAAAGTTTAATGAAGGCTATTATCTAGAAGAGCTTGATAAAAAAAAAACAATTAAATGACTTTAACCTTTTGAGCCCACCAACCAATTTTATCAGTCTGTGTATAAAAACACAAGTCCTGCCTGAGTCCACCCAACTCTAATGGGTACCTGACTAAAGTTGGGGAAAGTAAAGGGGGTTGGTAGTTGTGCTGGCCACATAAGACCCTGCTCATTAACCGTTGGCCAAAGAAACAGATGACCTTAACATCATCTGCCCCATAGATCGCAAGGTCTGAAGGGGACACTTTACTTTACTTTTTACATTATCTAGAAGAGCTTGATGAAAAAAAAATGACTTTAACCTTTCGAGCCCACCAGCCCATTTTATCGGTCTGTGTGTAAAAACACAAGTCCTGCCTGCCTGATATAGCAGTCTTTCCCTCCTTACCCCTTGGACTGACAGTGCATTAGAGCTTAGAAAACTGGGACTTAAGGGGAGGTAACTAAGGGTCCAACTGGTCAAAAAACTTTCTATAAATATAGTTGATATTTCATTGGGACTGGAACTCTATATATTTATGTGTATATAAAATATGCTTTAATTTAAAATACCTTTCTTACAATTTAATTATTTTTTGTAAATTCTATCAGAGCATGTAGATGATGTTAGGGCCATTGTTCTGAGAGCAGTCAAAGACTTGGCTATTGAGACTGCACTGAAAAATTATGAAGAAATCTGGCTGGCCAAAATTTTTGAACTCAGGGACCACATTCATGTAAAAACAGCTCCTTTCATGGAAGCCAATCAGGTTTGTCTCTACTGTTACCTTATGTTATAAGTTCTCAGGGACCACATTCATGTAAAAACAGCTCCTTTCATGGAAGCCAATCAGGTTTGTCTCTACTGTTACCATATAAGTTACAAATGTTACTTCAAAAAAAAAAAAGAAGAAACCCTACTTGTTTCCCTAGGTCAATCTAGTCATGCATGCTAGTTAATGACTTCAATAAATAAAAAACTAAGTTAAAAAGCAATCCTATCTGCAATTTACTCAACTTACCTACGCCACATATGCAGCCAGCTTTTTAAAGTGAGGATTGGACTTAACAGTCATCTTCGAGTTTGTAGGAAATAAGAAACATGCTCATCTTTGACCACATAAGAGGAGCCATATAAACTTTGCCAACTTGTTGGTTTTCCTGGCTGATTCAGGCAACACATTCCATCCTCTAATAGCACCAGGGAAGAAAGTTATGTTGAAGTAAGGGTTTTAAGTCATGCTGACTGGCTGCTATGATAAAACTTAACAATAAATGTGCCACTTTAAAAAAATATAGATAGATCACCCTATATTATTGTACCATTTTGATTTTTTTTTCCAGTTTTCTTGATAACATAATGTTTATCTTTTACAAGTCACATATAATGGTTATGTTAAATTAATAGATTTTTTTTTTCTTCTTTAGTCCTAAAAAGCAGTTTAAAGGTTGTTGAGACACTTAGATCAGATCTTAAACTAAGTTTACATTGAAAATAATGTTATTTTCATCTACTTAATGAGTTCCTTAAAATCTCAGAGCTACCCTCTTATTAATACAAACATAAACAATCTGCCATTCTGGTATTTGACTTTTAAACTCTTTTTCTGGATTTAAAATATTCTCAATTTGGCCTCTTTGACCATTTTAATTTGTAGGTGATTTTGATTTTGTTTTTCTTTCCATAAATCAGGACAGCCAAAGTGAAAACAGCCAGGGTGATGTCAATCTAAGTGGAGCCCCAGTTGGCTCAAGTCCAAACACAGCAGCAGTGGGCCCTAGTAAAAATGTACGAGCCATTAGCCGTACCAGCAATCAAAGTGGCCACAGCAAGAATAAAAGGGGAAGTGCTTCCTCTTTGCCCACATCGCTGCTAAATCTAGGGGAGGTAAGTCCAATGATTGAATGTTAATCCATGATTAATGCTTGTATATTGGAAAAGAAATTATTTTATTGTATAATTTTTTAAAAATACTAAGTAAAACATTTGAGAGAAAACAATAAACAAGTTTTTAGTAATTTTTTAATTCTAACTAAAATAATTAAATTATCTCAATTCAAATTAAAGTATTGAAGGAAAAAAATAAACTAAACATAAATTTTTATGTTAGCATTGCTTTCCAATCTATCCATAAGTTCTTTACCATGTTTATTGTAGGTATTAAAATTGATGTTAAAGTACCAAAATAAAAGTAATATATGTTATCATTTACTCATTTATATCATAGATATATATTTCATTCCATTTTAGACATGTATTCATTCTGGTCGACATATTTATTGTATAAATATATTTAATTTTTTTTTCAACCATCCTTTTTTTTCAAGCTTAAAGCTTTCTTGAAGTCCTAACCTGAAATATTGATTCTAATTGATCCATGCAAGTTATAAAATTTCATGCTCTTTTTAAAAGTTTAAATAATTATAAAAATGTCATGATTGTAACTGTAGGACTCTGGAAGCTTAAAACTCCTAACCAACACTGACCCAATCTTTGATGAGCTGGAACACCACCAGATCACCTTGCAGGCCATGCAGTCCAACTCCTCTGCAGGCTCGTTTCAGGATGAGGTGCTCAAGTGGCAAAAGAAACTTCAGACCATTGAAGGAGCTCTTCAGGTCTGGCTGGAGGTCCAGGAGATGTGGGTGGAAATGGAGGAAGTATGTTTACTGTATGCACCATTAACTCTTTCCCTCCTAACTGATGATACCATCGTTTATTTCCCTAGAATGTGGTAAATAATTACAGAGAGAAAGAGTTAAATTATTATTTTTTTCATTTGTTACAATTTTAATGTTTGAGACCAATTTTAAGTCCTGAGCTTAAGGATTTATTGATGACTCTAAGTGAGAACATGGGTTACAAGGTTATATTAACTCATTTACTTAATGTCTTCTTTGTTGCATCTGTGATTGACATTTGTAAATTTAAAAAAAAATCCTTTTTATAGCGCATCTCTTATGCTAAAGCATGATCAATGCACCATAGTCCTACCTCTCTTGTGGATGTGGGAATAGGAGTGTCTGGGAGAAGGAAGTATTTGGGAGAAGGGAGTATCTGGGAGAAGGGAGTATCTGGGAGAAGTGAGTTTCTGGGAGAAGGGAGTGTCTGGGAGAAGGGAGTGTCTGGGAG
>JADKLZ010071522.1:20469853-20480457 GCA_021533235.1 Biomphalaria straminea
CTGTGCTGGCCTCATGACACCCTGCTCATTAAACATTGGCCATAGAAACAGGTTACCTCATCATAATCTGCCCCATGCATTGAAAGATCTGAAAAGGCGGAAACTTATTAAAAGAAGATCTTACAGAAAATTCACAGAATTTTAACCTGATAACCATATTTGGGCAGTTAACCCTGTTTACTTCAATTTTATTATATCAGAACATTAAAAGCACCTAACCTATACACATTTTTTTTTTATCCTGAGAAGATAATCCATTGTGATGGTCAGATAGAGAACTGGATGAGTAGTGTCTTAAACCAGTTGAAATCTACCCTTAAGTCTCAGCTGGCAGATGCCCTGGCTCAAGAGGATGAGGCTAGGCCAAGAACTAGACAGATACACAGTGCTGGAGCTAGGAAAGTGTCACTGCCAATACAAGGTGACTAAGAAATCAGTTTCTTAACACATTTGCTACTACCTTAAAAAGCTATAGGCTATACTATTTTAAACTAATATTTTAAAGTCAACTAAGTAAACCAAACTAATGAAACACGTTATCTTTGTAAATACCACTGCATGTTAGAGAATATCATTTAACATGAGTCTCAAGAACTTTTCATTTATATGTAATGTAAAAGAAGACTCACAATGAGATTGAGACATCAATTCAAAGTTATTGCTATGTTAGACTGTACTTGTTTTTATTAGTTCAACTTATTTAACTGTGACACTTCATGTGACAGTAAAAATGTAGTCCTTTTTTTATTGTTTACTAAAGAAAAAATAAAGTGGAGTAATTTTCAAATGATGAAATTACTGGATATACAGATTATGAGAATGGCAGAGAAAATTTTTAGTTTTATATTCCCTAGAATTTTTACATTGCTAAGATTACAGCATTTATTTCTTTTTTTCTCCTATTTTTTTTATTTAAAATTTAGTAATAGAAATAAAAATAAAATAAAGGAAGGGTACAAATTGCAATTATTTCAATACTTCTACATCACTTTTTTAACAATTGTTTTAATTTTTATCATTAGTTGTTTTTCTTTATATTATTAGTTGTTTTTCTTTATATTATTAGTTGTTTTTCTTTATATTTCATAAGATGATGCCAACAATGAAATAGTGCAGAAGCCAAAGAGTTCTCTGAAAAAGTCAACACCCGCTTTTGATAATGAAGTTCATGGAGATGTCAATGAAAAAGTCAGCAACTTACTGGACCAAGATCAGGACAAGTCATGGACTCTTGATCATGTGTCTGAAATAGTCTACCTGGCAACATGTGTTCAAATGACTGGCCAGATAAAAGGTGCACTGTCAGACCTTAGAAATGGAGACAGACAAGCACTAAATGTAAGCAAGCATTAACAAAACCATTATAAAACAATGGTTTGATTTAGTAGAAAAACAAATTACTACTTAATTTTCTTATCCCTTCGCTTAAATCAGTTTTTTTTTTCATGGGCTTCCAGGAATGTTTGAAGAAGATTGAACAGCACATTGAAAACACAGTCTCACTTTTAAAAAGTCTTGAGGAGGAAAGAAAGGAATTGAATTCAGATAATAAAGAAAAAAATGATACCAGAGGTAGGTTACTTAACATGATGCAGAGAGATGTATAACGTTTTTTTGTTTTTTTCATAAAATAATTAATATGTCTTAAGGTAGAGCTGGACTAGGATGGCTGCCTGGCCATGCTGTTTGCGTGCTGGACTGTCATTCACTCTCAATGGTCTAGGGTTCACGCTATGCTTGGTGTCATCCCATATTGTTCTGCTGGAGGTTAGGACTAGGAAGAAGATTTATTTTTATAAACATTAATGATAATTATGTTGCAGACATGATGTTGCTATATTTTATATTTTATTTAAAAAACAAAAGCATATAGAAATGTATTTATAAAAAGGGAAAGTTAGAGAAAGTTTGAAAAGGGAAGCTGATCTATCCAAATAAAAATACTGATATTTTGTTAAGATTAGAGATCCCATCAGATTACAATTTTGATTAAAAAAAAAGAATAATTGTAAAAAGACAGACTTTTTTATATCTGAAATTGATGGTGTTATTTTCTTATTTAATTTAGTAGTAAGATAGTGCATTTTAAAAATCTTTTTCTTATATCTAGCTAATGAAATTAGGTACCTATTAATCATGTAAGTAACTAAACATTTTTATATTTTCCTCGTGTATTTTTCTGTAGATGCAATAACACAGAAAAAAAAAAAGGAAAAAAATTTACATTTATTTTCATTTTGTCACACTAGTCAAGTGAATGATGCACTTTGAAATGTTTTCCAGATGCCGTGGAAGACCCGGCTCATCTATCTGTTGACTTGTTGGAAGTTGGAAGAGAATCACCAGCACCAGACATTGCCAAAGAGTCTGAGAATGATGAAAAAGGTTATAAAAGAAAATTTCATTTGCATCTAATATATAAATATTCAAATTACTTCCATATTTTAAAAAATGCCAGTTATGCTGAAAAGCTTTTAAACACAATGTTTCAGACATGCTATCCTATTGAACAAATAACATGTGAAAATACCTTTGAGAAATCAAAATGGAGCTAAAACTTTCTTCTTGTATAGGACTTAGTCTTTGAAGTTTGATTCAATCATATATTCATATGAAAACTAAAATTGTTATATTAAATGCTTAGTCATGGGGTATGCTGAATAGTCATTGAGTCATCTCAATACTATGAGTTTATACTCACCCACTGACATTCTCCATTGTCGTATGGGAGGTTTCGACTAGGAAGTAAATTATCTTCAACTCTCCAAATCATGTAAAACATTTTACAAATATTTTACAAACAAATAAAGTAACCATTTTAGATTTTGTGATCCTTAAATGTAAAGCTCATCTGCTGCTATGGCTAACATATAATGAGTGTGTCATGTGGCAAGTCCAAACTGCCTTTTCTTTTCCCAAGTAATATCAGATTTAATTTGGGTAGAATTAGGGGCATCCTAAAAATTCCCAAATTCCAAATGCCAGGTTTTACAGAGATTTCAAACTGAGAACCATTTATTCAGAAGTCAAGCTTTTTAACATTCAGCCACCATTCCCCTATGGTAAATAGTTGAAAGATATGTAAAGTTACTACATTTTGCCATTGATATATTATTGAATTAGCTATGAAGCTTGATCTCTTCTGTAAATGAAAGCCTGTTCAGGTTTGTTGGGCAGATTTTTATGAGAAATATTTAAAATTAACAATAATTATTTACACCTATCCCAGAATCAGATATACATATATAAAAAGAAAAAAGTTCTTCACATTTAGACAATAACTCATAAATCATTTCTCTCTCTAGCTGAAACCTCCACACTGGCACCATTAGATTCCATGAGCATGATTGTGGCACCAACAGAAGTCAAGGACAATGCCAGAGCTGAAGAGATCTATCAGAAGAAAAAAGAGCAAAAGTTGCTGCTCTTTCCTAGTCAGATTCACAAGCTAACTTCTTTGTTGTCACTGTTTGCACACCTCAGAGATTTAGTTCAGGTAACGCCATCCTTTTTTCTGTGTATCTTTTGTTCATTTTTTTGTGTTTTTATTATTGATTTAAATCTTAATATAATTTCTTTTTCTAGTTTCAGAGATAAGGGGGAAAGTAATAACATTACCATTATTCTAATTTTATTTTTTATGTTTCCAAAACTTTGTTATATTTGGTTGTCCAGAGCTGAATACATGATAAAAGAGCTGGTGGCTCCACCAAGACTTGAACTCCTTTCCTTCAGATTGGGAGATGTCGACTTAACAACTCAACAGCCCCAAAATTTAATTGATGAAATCTTTTGAACTTTGAAATAATACTTGACCTATGAATTCTAAATTTTCTTTATATTTTAATTAGTGAAGTTTTGTTTATTATGTTTGCATTAATGTTTTGCAGGGGAGGGTATATGTATAAAAATATATTTCATTAATATTTTTATAGTTTTAAGAAATTTACATAAAAGTTTTCACTAAACTGATTGTACTCTACAGAGACTTATAGAAATTGCCAAGAATGGATCACCAGAAGAAAGTTTTGATTGGAAATCTCAGCTGATATATGATTTCAATCAGGCTGAGAAAATGACCTCAGTTTCAGTAAGATTTTTACAAAGCTAATATCAATTCATTCTGGTAAAGAAAGTTTGAAACTTTACACAGTTAATCTGACAAGACATGAATCAATAACAAAAAATTACCCAATTAGATAATTAATTATTGGGGATTAATTTTTTTTTATATCAAAATAAGGGGAATAATGCTACTTAATGAGATGGGGATGTATATATAGATTTAATCCCCTTATTACATTTTTGACATTTTTTTTTTAGCTCACTTTCCATTCTTGGATCAAGTTGTAAATTTTTCATAATTATTTGTAGCCGATAACAATACATGAGTCAATCCAAAAATTAACCTTTTAGCTAATCAATTATTACTAATTAATTGATTTGTTTTATATAGCACAAAGTGAGCTACCCTTGCCTCTTTAGGATACATGGCAGTAATTAGTGGTACTTTCCCTTAGATAAGCTTTTTTTCTTGTTTTAAAAGAAGTCTTTTTTTCTATTGTTTGTTTATATAAATAAAATATTATATAAAATATCAAATCATGTGGAACTAGTAATGAAAGAGATCACTTTTTAAAAATAATATTGTTAGTAGCTTGATTATCTATAAAATGATTAGGATGGAATGTCTTGCCTTAAGGTTTAAGCTTTAGGCTGACGGTATGATGAGTTCAAACCCTGTCCCTGTTACCCTTGCTGATATAATGCTCAATTCTGAAGGAAATCTTAAACTCATGAAACACAAAAACATTAAACTTAGAAGCTCAATTTTTATATTAATAATAACTTCAATCTGTTCATAAAAGCTTTTTCCATAATAATATTGAAGTATGTTAACCTTAATAATATTCATTTAGTAAATAATTGCTACAAATTACTAACAAGCTTTACATTCTTTCATTTTGTACACAAGAGAAATCAATTAAAATTTTAGAAAATTAATTACTCTAATGATCCAAAAATCTAAACACTTCAATTACAGCACTGTGAATTCATTTAAATTCATTGTGGTAGCTTTAACTCTTTCTCTCCATAATTATTTACCACATTCTCGTATAATCAACGTTGGTATCGTCAGTTAGGAGACAAAGAGTTAATTAAGGGACAAAGATGTAAAAATGCCATTACACTTTCTCTCCTAATAAACATTACCAAGGTTGATTTGACCCCCATTCAATAAAATTAATTTTTGGTTTTATAAACTTTAATTTGTGTTAATAAAAATAGCACGCATTTTCCTAAAATTCCATACCTAATGTAACGTTTCCTGATTACAATCCCAAAATGTTATTGAAGTTAATTCATAAAAGGGCAGAATGTACAAATGTGAAAAAAAAATGAACAATTCTGTCAGAATATTGAAAATAATTACGGAGATAAAGAGTTTAATATTAGCAGTATTTGTAGCAATATTTGCAGTGATATTTGATTGGATAGTTGTTTTGCAATAGCAAATGTTGAAATGTTTCAAAATGTATAGTTACTAGAGTAACTATATTATTAAAATAAGTATATTATCTTAAGTGAATAAAATTGTATAATTATAATGAATATAAAAAAATAGGTTAGAATAAACAAAATAAACATAAGCAAAAAGTGTATCTGTTTTGTTTTTGAACAGTAAATAAAGAAAATTATGTATGCACAATGCTAATAAAATCATGCTTCTGTTTAAACAGTAAATAAAGAAAATAATGCTAATAAAATCATGCTTTTGTTTAAACAGTAAATAAAGAAAATTATGTATGCACAATGCTAATAAAATCATGCTTCTGTTTAAACAGTAAATAAAGAAAATTATGTATGCACAATGCTAATAAAATCATGCTTCTGTTTAAACAGTAAATAAAGAAAATTATGTATGCACAATGCTAATAAAATCATGCTTCTGTTTAAACAGTGCATGAATGCCCAATTTGAATATGGATTTGAATATCTGGGGTCCTCCAACAGAGAGGTTATTTCCCCTCTAACAGAGAAAGTTTTTTTGTTGATCACGCAGGCCATCAAAGCACATATAGGAATGCTTTGTGTTGGACCCAGAGTAAGTTTTTTTTTTACATTTCAATTCACTTATCTTTTATATCACAGACATTGCTACTAAAAAGAATACAATTTTGTCCTACTCATTTCATGTTTCAATCTAGTCATACATATTAATCATTGCCTTAAACTCTGCTAAGTCGTTGGTTTTCCTGGCTTATTCAGTCAGTTAAAACTTACAAGGTCAATATGTAAATAGAGAAGATGTTTCAGCAAGCATAATCACAGTCTTGAAGTAGATAAAAAAAGTTTTATAAACTAGCATTTTCAAGATTTGGTTATGGTGTTTAGCTACAGAAAGAAAGGAAGCCTGTTAAACTTTAATTTTTTTTAACAAAGATATAATGACAACAAGTGTTTTTGTTGTTATTTTTAAATAGAGTTTTATAAATTTAGACTCATTTAAATTAATAACTACCTATTTAGTGGTGATTTTTTTTTATTCTTATTCTTATTAACCCATTTTTTGCCCCTATTTTTGTTTCTTTTTTTTTTGTTGAAATTCTTATTTTTTTTTTAGAATCCATTTTTTTCAGATTTAAAACAACAATTTTACAAACAAAATTGATATTGCTGTAAGAAAAATCACACAAAACAAGGTCTTCTTATTTTTGCCTTCTTCACTATTATTATATCATCAATATCAGTGTTTAGTGACGAAGCAATTAAAATTTAAGGACAAAGTGAAAATATCTCATTTGTATATAAGGTGTCCCAAGTATTGGCTTGTGAAAATCTTTGAAGCTGCATATTATAATACAAAAAAAAAGCTAAAATTCTCATAATGTGTAATTCCATTTATTATATGTGCATATTTTTCTCTCTCTGGACAGGAAGGAAACAAATTTGAAGTTGTTCATGAAATATCTAAATGTCTGGGGCAACCACTTTACATGTTCAACTGTGCCCAGACCACAGACTACTCACAACTACAGGACATCTTCAGAGGACTTGCAGCCACTGGTATAGGCCCTACATTTCTTTTTTTTTTCTTAAATCTGATCTATTTTTTTGTGCTTATTGATCCAATGTTTAGCAAAGACACTTATTAAGCTCCTTAATATTTAGTGACTCATGCATATTTAAACCATGAATGGCTGCCTGTCTTGTGGTATGTGCCTCTGGAGTGTTGTCTAGATGGTCCAAGGTTTGAGCTCTGCCCGTCGCCAACCGCTTCATTGTAATGGAAGGTTTATGCTAATATGTGCAATTATCTTCAATTGTGAAAAAAACATTTGAAACATGTAAAACAAAAAAAATTAGATTAGATCTCTATAATATATTTTTCAATTCAGCATATTACTTTCATTTATAATATTCTTCCTATTCTTCAACTGATTTATTTGGGGAAGATGTAGTAATTTTGTATATTAGGTATCTGTAAGACCTAATGAGGCATAAGACCTTTAATTGTTGCAGTTATTTCATCAATCCAGTTTTCTGTCTATTTAAATAATCATTTGATCGTTGGTATTTCTAGGTTGTTGGGTTTGCTTCAATGATGTCTCCCACCTCAAACCTGCATGTATGAGTTTATTAGCTCAGCTAGTCTCTGTCATCATGGAAGCCTTGAAGTCTGGGAAAACTGTTGTTCATCTGCTGACTGAAGACATCCAGCTCTCACCAAATGTAAGTTGCATTTATTCAGTCTGTTTTGTATCATAAACAAAGAGGCTTGCACTTCAATTTTCTTTATCCAAAATATATCTAAAATTTCCCTTAGGTATGTTAGTTTTTTTTTTAATTATTTTTCTTACTAGGACAAGTAATTGTTTTGGTAGCATGCTAACTATTGAAATTAAATATAGACCATTAATGTTTAATTGTGTTTTGTTAATAGTAATTTAAATTCCTGACTGTTTTCTACCTTATTTAAATCCTTAACCAGAGTTAAATCATTTCATCAAAATTTGTTTTTCCAACCATCATGTCTTTTGCATGCCTCTTTTTTTTCCACAAACTATATGTGTATGTTTATGATTGTGCATTGTCCTGTATTATGCACTCTGGACTGTTGTTCCATGGTTGCAATGGTCTGGGTTTGAACCCTACGTGCCACAATCCCTGTTCATCCTGCAGAGAGTTTCTGCTAGGATGTTATCTTCTACTCTTCAACATCTGAAACTTGTAGAACATTTGAACATGTTTGTGCATGTTCTCTTTTCCAATGGTATGATGTATGAACAGATAATGATTATTTGAAAATTTGGTCTAAAAAAATCAACAATAAGAAATACCATGATCTGTTTTTTAAAAAGCTAGTCTTTATTCCTTGAAATAAACCCCCCAAAAAACTTATTAGCATTAAAAAAAAAATTATAGGTTATAGTTCATCATCCAGCTTTTCATTTATTTTACATGTTTTAAATTTGTATAGAAATTTTACTCAAGAATGCCTTATGATTTCACTATAAGAAATAATGTCATTCACAGGGAGCCTGCTTTGGGCTGATGGATTCTGCTGTTCCTGTAATGCCAAGAAACTCAGACAATTTGTTTATATATCCATCTGCTACTGCCAAACTACCAGACAGCATACTGAAACAGTTCAGAGTTGTCTCCTTTACTAAGCCTGATCTTCTACTTTCATTGGAGGTTTCACTGTTCAGTCAAGGTTTGTTTGTTTGGGACATGTTCAGTGTTTATTTGTTTTCTAAACTTTGATTTAGTAAAAGTAATCATGGCAAAGTCTCATAGATTCATTTTTTTGGGATTGACAAGTTCTGAATCATTATTAAATTATTATACAGTGGGCACTTGACTTTTGTGGGTCCAACTGTTGCAGAAGGGCTATACGACAGGTGTGCAAAAAATATTAATGGTTAAAATACTCTGCAGCCACCTGATGTATATGTACAGTATTGGGAAAAAAAAACTGAATTCATCATCACCAAATTTTCCAGATTCTGATTGGCCAAAATAGCCCATTAGCATTTCAACTGGTTAAATACGCATTAGGTCATATTACCAAAAAAGGAATCTTTCTCACATACGAACCAGACTTCCTCCTTCTAGTACATTTTTGTGTATTTGTGCATTATTTGTGAATAGTTGTCCAATGTTCTTTCTACGATAGACAATATTAGCAGTAAACTTACTAAATGTATCAATTCTTCTTATAAAGTACTGCATGGCACTTTTAAAAATTACTGAACATTTAAGGAGTGCTTTAAAAGAAATTTTTATTTAGGGATTTAAAGTGTTAGGGGATGTCATGTAATACTGTTCATATCCAAAGTACTGTACATATATTCAATTAAATTCTGGCTCTCCAGCTGGGGAAATTGGATTTTTGGGAGGGGTCAGGAGACCTGTGAAAGTCAAGGCAAGAATGTAGAATACAAAGTTTTACAACAATAAACTAATAGGAGTGTCAAGCATAAGTACCACATCATGCTGTAATATCTGAAGATGTGAAAATCTAATATAACATTAGTATAGTACCATTTAAAGAATAATGACCTTAGAGTATGCCATAAAAAAGTTTTGATTTACTATAGTTTTGATAACTTTTCTCCTCAGGATTTGTTTATAGTAAAGATTTGGCCTGGAAGATAGTTCAGCTGTATGAGACCTGTGGAAATATGTTTGGAACCAATACATTCATCTCTCACCACATCAGCCTAGGTAAATCACACATTCCTGTAAACTATAAGCTGTTGTTTCTGAAAACTAATCTAGGACATTGGACTGATACAATTTGAATTGTGTAGTGTTCTTGGTCTTAGGACAGTACTGTATTTAGACTTGAAAAAAAAGTACCAGTTTAAGACCTTGCAATCTATAGGGCAGATGATGTAAAGGTCATCCATTTGTATGCCCTATGACCAACAGTTAACGAAGGTGTCATGTGGCCAACACAACATACTGCCTTACTTTTCTCAACTAATATATGGTACCTATTAGATTTGGTTGGACTTAAAAAGGCCCTTAGCTATTTGAGATATGGGTCCTTTATAAATTCATAAATTATAAGTCAGTGCTAAACATTTCTTTGGGACCCTATCATAAGCTACAGCTTGTGTTGCTGGCCCTGTTTCTTTTATTTCTATTCGATGCTTAAATTTTACAAACTTGAGTATTTTTATCTCAAATATTTTTAATTAAAAATAAATAAATATGTGCTGTTAAAGCTGCCATATTGGGACTAGTAATGCCTTTCAAAAAGAGTCATAAAATACATAAAGTTTTTAGCCTGTGTCTTTCAGTTTTAGTGTCATTTTTTTTTAATGATGATCTGCTTGTGTCACCTGTCTTAGATACATAATTTTATTACTTGAAGTATTATATTTATTATTTTCTTATTTGAAATAGTATGTCTATAATTACATATATTTAATGATAATAGTCATTTGATCAAATAAAATATGATTTTATCACAAGTTTTTAGCTACTTGTTTCACACCATAAGAGTTTTTAAATTTATGCAGAAGATTTGTTAGAATCTATTCATTTTTTTTAATTTATGCAGAAGATTTGTTAGAATCTATTCATTTTTT
>JADKLZ010071522.1:20480467-20495505 GCA_021533235.1 Biomphalaria straminea
TTTTTTTAATTTATGCAGAAGATTTGTTAGAATCTATTCATTTTTTTTTTTATTTATGCAGGAGATTTGTTAGAATCTATTCATTTTTTTAAATTTATGCTGAAGATTTGTTAGAATCCATTCACTTTTCTTTATATCCATAATTTTATTTTTAAAGGTTCTACCAGAAATGCCAGTTTCTATGGCTGGAGCATCCAATCCTTAAAAGGTGTTGTGTCCCTTGCTGGTGCCCGTCTAAGAAAAAGTATTCTAGAAAACACTAGCAAAGGTTGGCCTACAATTTTTTTACAAAATAATTTACAAGAAAAATGCATTCCATTTATTGTTATGGGAAAATCACAATTCAATATCTAACACTTTATTTATAATTATCTGTAATAGAAGTTATCACTCAGTCTCAAGAAAATCAAACATCCATTAGTAAAGAAGGTTAGTAATAAATCTATTGAAATTTGACAAAGTAATTGTTTGCATGACTATATAAGATATTAAAGATAACATTATTTCCAGATATTCATCAATATTGTAATGTTTAGAAATCCCAATAATGTCAACTATTTACTAATTTATATAGGCCATGACTATATAAGATATTAAAGAGAACATTATTTCCAGATATTCATCAATAAAGTAATGTTTAGAAATCCCAATAATGTAAACTATATACTAATTTATATAGGCCATGAAAAAAAAGTAGGTAAAGTTCCCCTTTCAGACCATGTGGTCTATAGGGCAGATGATGTAAAGATCATCTGATTCTGTGGCCTACAGTTAACAAGGGTGTTGTGTGGCCAGCACAACGACCAACTGCCTTTACTTTTCCCCCAACTAATGTCAGGTACCCATTAGAGCTGGGTGGACTCAGAGGCGCCCAAGGATCCTGAAATAAAAATCCCAGTCTTCACTAAGATTGAACCGGGGTCCCCAGGTTCAGAAGCCAAGCTCTGTACTGCTCAGCCACTGCGTCTCCAATAGGCCATGATGCTTATGACTTAATCGTCAGCTGAAGAGTATGAGCACTCTTTAAGAATCTATTTCACAATATAGCATTCTGACTAATTTTGTTCTAGTTCATATTTTATTAATAGTTAGTCATTAACTTTCTACATTTTTTGTGTGCATAAATATCTCCCACATTTGTAGTTGGCACTGTATGGGCTGTGACAATAGTGAGGTGGGACAGGTTTCATTCTGTAAGCTAAGCTCTACCATTTTAATTAACATAATGATTTATCTTTCTTTTTCACAACCATGTTGAATTGGACCAGTAAACATTATGGTTTTGTTGAAGCCTATTTATTGAAAATAACCTAAATGTAATAGAGATGCTTTTGGCTTGGTCAAAATGCATCTGTTGCTAACCGAAAAATATTTTTTTTAAACCTACTAAAACAAAACTGTTTTCTGTACTTTCCAGAAATATAGGTATTTTTTTTTGTTTAGGTAGTTAGGTTTCTTTTGGTAGATTCATTTAAAATATGGGAGATCTTTATGCCCCATCTAGTATAACGCATTTTTGTTTATTTATATATATCAAAATATATACATATATATTGTTGTATTTTGTGTTAAAAAAGATGCATCAGAAGAGAAACATTTAGATTCAAACAGAACTATGCAGCACCTTGAGGAGGCTGCATTAGCCACTGCACTAAGAGACTGTTTCTTGCCTCGCATGACATCTAGAGATGCCAGTGTTTTTGCTACTGCCCTAAATGACCTCTGGCCTAAGGTTGAGTTGCCATCAGCATTAGAAAAAGAGCCAGGTAAGAATTTTAAAAGTTTTTTTCATTTTTAGTTATGGCTACATTATAAATTTTGATTTTGAAAGTTTTTTCATTTCATTTTAGTTATGGCTACATTATAAATTTTGATTTTGAAAGTTTTTTCATTTGATTTTAGGTATGGCTACATTATAAATTTTGATTTTTGAAAGTTTTTTTCATTTTATCTTAGTTATGGCTACATTATAAATTTTGATATTATTTACTGTAAAATTTTTTTAATCAGAAGTTTACATTTTAGCTTGGTTTTTTATAAAAACTTTTTTTTTTCTTGTTTAAACTATAGTCGTGAGCTTTTACATTCTCTTACCATGATGGCTGCTTGACTTTAGTGTAGACACTTGAGGTTAAAAAACATTTTCATAGTTAAAAATCACGTCTAGGTTTTTAATCAGACTTTGTCCAAGACTTGAAACAAAAATGTTATTTCACATAAAATGTTTTTTTTTTTTACATGTTTTGATGTTCCTTCAGAGTTGACAATAATGATATTATAATCTACATACTAGCCCAAACCTCCCACTGGATGACAGGGGATGGCAGAGGGCAGTGTATGAACCTGTGTCCATCGCGACAGAAATGCAGTCCAGCGCAAATACCACATGACCAGGCAGCTATGGCAGTACAGAGGCACAAATGGCAAGAAACTTTATTCAGTGAATGGTCGGAAAATGCTTAGTGGGCCAGCCAAGTTACTTTGCTGTCACTGAGAAAGAAATCAAAACATTGAAATTTTTGGCCATGTTAAAAATTGTATGAAAAATTCTTTTTGAGAATTAATCTCAATTTTCATGAGCTATTTGTATAATTTCCTTATATATCATAAACAACATTGAATTTACTTATTGTGAAACATTTCATATATGAATGAATTTGTCGGGCTTATCCTTTTGTAGAAACTAACACAGATAGTAATGACCACTCTCTGAATGCTAAAGACAATACAAGAGTAAAGTCCTCAAAAAGTGAAACATCTCAGAAGTCACTGAAAGGTAAATAAATAGATTGCAGACATTTTAGTAATATACTTGTATGTAATATAATTTTTGAAGTACATGTTAACTTTTGTTAGTCCAAATTGTCAGGTATAATTAGCTAAACTTTTTCTACGTGAAAACAAAACTTTCTATATTTAAAAAGAAAAATTTAATTTCATGATGGTAATGACAGACACCATTCGACTAAACACACCTGTTGTGCCAGTTGGCACTGTTGACAAGTTTGCCCCTATTCCAAACACTGAGAACAAACAAGTTTTGGAAGACATTAGTGAAGCCATTGCTGTGGCCACTGCTGACCTTGGCCTTCTACCAGGAACTGCTTTCCAAGCAAGAGTTATGCAGCTTGCTCACCTGAATGCTGTCCATCAATCAGTAAGTTAGGTCAATGACTATTCATTTTCTGGATATTTAACTACTCTTCTGTTTTTCTTTTGATTTGTTAAACTTTTTGTGCTAGCGAACTTAGTTATTTATTAATGTTCTGATTAGTTGGGGATTTTCCTGAAGTCCTGGCCTATTCCTAGGCCTATGAAAAAGTTGTATCTCTTGGTTATTTTTATTCTATTTCAAATTCTCTATTTAATGCTGACCCTATCACAATTCTAGAATAATACAGTGGATAAGAACTGTCTATGTTCTCCATTCCATATGACTTCTTTTTACTGTGATATATGAGATGTGAGGGTTAAGCATTAAAGTTGTAGGTTTTCAAACTGAGGGGTTTTGAGATAAATCAAGGTGAATACTCTGATTTTGAATTTCTGGTTTTTAGAATTCCATCCAAATTTATGAGTATCTGATACGTAAGGGAGAAGTAGAATTGGCCACTTGACACTCTTGTAAAACTGTTAGCCATAGATACATATCACATTATCTGCTTCCATGCATCACTATGTCTGAAAGGGTTACCTACACTGATACTTTTATTTACGATTCAAGACAGTTAGATAATAAAAAAGGGAAAAATATCAAATAGATTTACAGTCATTTAAATTTTACTACGAAATCTGCTGACAAAATGTACTTATATATTCTATGAGCCTCTATTTAAATATTTGATAACCGTATCAAACATAAGATATTTCTTAAAGGTATGAGATGTTCTTTGTTCTATGATTTTATAACATAAGAGTTATCTGGATGAAAATTACTTTACATAAATTATTTCAATATAAAAGAGCATAATCTAAAATCTTTATTTCTTAGATCCTGGTTGTTGGACCATCAGGCTGTGGTAAATCTGAATGTATCAAGACATTTGCTGTTGCTGAAAGGGAGCGTGGGAAATCTATCATTGTCCAGAGTGTGTTCATCAAAGCTGTGGAAAGTGAGGAACTGATGGGATTTTTTGACAGTAAGACAAGGTAATGATCAAACTGTAAACTGTACTGATGAAGTTGATAAAGCTTTCAACTTTCACTCTAAATATTAGGATTGTAATGTATATGTTGTAGTATGAACTATAATCAGAATTATTTGTTTTTAGCATTTTCTTCTTTCTTCTGGTCATCTGAAGTTCTGCTCACTATATTCTTCTGCTGAACATTTGATCAAAGATAGAAAAATCTTTTTTCCATATAGAACTTCTGATACTTACAGACTAAATTTGTACAAATGTATAGTCTGTTATAGATTTAGATCCATTTGGAATTTATCCAATAATATGCAAATGATTATAACAAGTAGGAAGATATATATATATATATTTTTACTTGCTTTTGTATTGTGTATATTTCATGTATATTTCATTTCATTTATAGCCTGAGCAGTTTGTCACATAGGTACTTTGATACTTTTCAAAAACTTTAATTTGCTTAAACCAACATTTGCTTTATTTTGATTCAGAGAATGGCATGATGGTCTGCTCACAGCCCTCCTGAGAAAGTTTTGTGTGTCCAGTCCTGTCAATTTGTCTCAGCCTGTATTGAAAATTATGCAACTAGATGGAGAAGTCAGTAACTCTTTATCCCCAGTTATAAATTTGAAGTTTTCTCTTTCTCTAAATATTTACTAGATAATTATTTCTGAGCAAATATTTTGTTTCATTATCTAAAAAAATATTTATCATATTTAAAGAATAAGAGTCTGATATTTTTTTATGCTTTATTTGCTGCTGCTCTAGACTACCAATTTCCTTTAATAGTATGAAAGAATTTCACTTGAAAGCTGAATGGTAGGCTATTAAAATACAACTAGTTGGCTAAATCATAATATAATATGTCAGCAATGTATTCCATCACACTTGTTTGCAGATGGACAAAAGTGCTGCTAGCTAGTCAGTTCTATGGCTATCTACTAAACTTTACAGTGATACCTTTTTGCCAGATACTCAGTGGTCAATTTTTACAAGGGCAGAAGATTCCATGTCTATTTTGCTTAAGCAATCAGTGTTTGTCATGTTGTCATGTTTCAGATGCTCCTTTAGATTTTAAAATAATTAAATCATTGCCCAAACCTATCACATGATGACAATGGGGACTGGTAGAGTTTGAACCTAAGAACATTGAGATTACAGACTAGAGTTCATACTTTGATACTTTCTAGAAAGCAACTAAGGCTTCTCAAATGCTTTCAACAAAGCTGCCTGTGCTCTTCTTCAATCATCTTACTTAAAGACAAGCCCTTGTTACTGATTTGGCAGCACTTACCTTGAAGTCATATATAAAGTTTTTATGTTAGTTAGACATGGAGGCATTGACTGAAGCATGAGATGTAACTTTCGTATATTTTTGAACTAATGACTCTATGTCAGCTTTGATATTTTTTTATTTTGTTTTTAAAAAGGTGCTGACTAAAATGAATACAAAATGTTTTGTGTTGATTTCAGTGTGATAGTTTTCAAATGGAAGTGATTCCCACTTTACTTAACCACTCTGGCTCAGTGGTCCTGCCTAATAATGAAAGACTCAGCATTCCAAATACTGTCAAATTTATATGGGAGGTACGTCTATCAACATCTGTAGTTATTTTTTCCCTTGACTCATTATTATATTACAATTATTGCTTTGCTCTGAGAATAATTATCCTAAAGCATGATATATCATGGCTAGAGACTGTTATTTAAAAGATGTTTTTTATTTCAACCAGTTGGAAAGCCTGGAAAACATGGCCCCTTCACTGCTAGCTACTGTGGGTGTTTTGGTCATTAGTCCTTCTGATGTTGGCTGGAAACTAATGCTGATTCAGTGGTTAGAGCACAGAAATGAACCAGATAAGGAGCTACTAACAGGTCAGTTTTTTACCTTTTGGAGAAGACTTTTGTAGTAGCTATATGTTACATGGAACACTAATCAAAGTGCAGTTTAGGAATTCTATAGAGGATCTCTGCTACATACTCTAATATTTTAACTTTCAAAAAAAGGTTGTGAGATACAATAAACAAGCAATATACAATTATAAAGAGAAAATTAACTTGAACCTTCAACTTTATTAGAAAATAATACTGCAATAATATGGAGGATTATATTATTTTGTTAAAGAATTTGATATATTTTTCTGTAGAAACAAATATTTATGAATTTTCTATTGGCTTTGCAAACTGTCACAGTACCCCTATTGTTAAAGTCAAGGAATAGAAATGATGATGTTAATGTATTTTCTAACAAATATCTAAATTTAAAAACAAAAACTTGAAAACCTTAACTTTTTTTTTCCATATTTTTTTAGCTGCTAGTCAGGAAACACAATGTGTTTAGGTTGTCACCCAATCAGTGGTCTATTCTTAAATATATTTACAATACACAACATAATGGATTTTATTTTTTTTTTATTGTGGACTATACTGATTCAAACTGACAAATAGTCATAGAGAGACTAGGGCACCAAATAATGATTGGATTAATCAACTTTTCCATAAAGACATCAGTGGACTATAAATATTTTAAATGTGACTAACTTTGCTATAAAATCTTCTAAAAATCTTCTAAAGTGGACTTTATATTTTTCAGAACTGACCAACATATACATAGAGACTTTAGTGGACTTTGTGACCGAGTGCACTCAGCCTTTAATAGCTAACAGAAAAGAGAAACCTAAAGGGAAAGTACCACAGTTTAAGAGAGTTATTTCCCATTCCCTTGTCAACATGGTGAGGACATTTACAAATCTATTAGAGGTGAGACATTTTTTTACATTTTTGTTTTTAGGGTTGAAATAATTTTTAAATCAATAAAGATTCCATTTTTAAAAACTTACTTACTTAGAATGGCTGTCTGGTCGAGCGGTTTGTATGCTGGACTGACGTTTCGATTTATCAATGGTCCCGGGTTCAAACCCTGCCCGCTCCCATCCCCCCATTGTCCTGCGGGAGGTTTGGACTAGGAAGTAACTATCTTCAACTCTGAAGGAACATCCGAAACATGTAAAACTTTTAACAACCCACCACTCCTCTTTAACAGGTAGGTATGGGTGCCAGATGGCAAGCAGATTTCGCTAAAAGATTAGCTTGCTCAATACCAACCTAATCATTATGGGCTTGAACCCACTGTATTAAAACATCCACACTATGATCGCTGGCCATCAATTGATCTCACAGTATTTTATCTAGGACCCAAAAGTCTTGACTTTTTAGTCTATATATTGTTTATGGGATTGCCTCTGCATTTCTTGTGTAATTTTTAAAAATAAATAAGATATTGTTAAAATAAATTTGAAGCGCTTAATAATTAAAAATTATACATTGATAGATATTTTTCTATTCATAATTTTGTTTTTGTTATAACAATGCAGAACAGTGTGTGTCAACTTTTTTTTCAATGTCCAACATTATTAGTATTGCATAATCTCCAGGTTCTGATCAATCCTTTCAATGACTTGACTGATGTAGAGTATGAGAGATACTTTAATTTTGCTGCTATCTGGGCTTTTGGTGGCACATTGGCTGAAGAGTGCAGGGAAGAGTTCTCAAACTGGTGGAAAGTGCAGTTCCAGGATCATATAGACTACCCCAGTGATGGCACAGTGAGTTGTAAATACAATATATGATGATCATTATTAAGTTTTTAATATGACAAGCTAGATTTTACCATCTGAAATATTATTTCTGTTTTTAAAATGGTAGAAAACTGATGAAATAAAATTGTCCTCCACAATCTTCTGACTCAAAAGACCAGCCTTATATTTTCAAGGTGTCATCTCAAAAACAACTTTTTGCAACCATTCTATATTATGTTGAATTGTCTACAGAGATAATTCTAAGGCATTGTTTTTTATTCTGAAGACTAAAGATCAGTGTAATAAACAAATAAATGAACCGAAATACACTGTATCATAAAGTTTAGTTTGGGAATAAAACATGAGGGGGATGCTTATTAAAGTTGGTTATTAGAACAAATAGCAGATATTTTAGTTAGACTTTTGAGTCTATATTTTTTTCCAGGTGTTTGATTACATAGTGGACAATGAGACTCATGAGTTTGTCAAGTGGAGTGACCTGGTCCCATCCTACACTGGGACACCACACAAGGGAATCCCTCCAGATGCATTTGTTCACACTGTCTACACAGAGGTACTGTTTCACGCATCAATCTTAGGAATGCTTCTTTATTACTTAAGTGTGAACATATATAATTAGTATTTTGATAATGATTGTGCCCCCATTTTGATCTTGCAATCTATAGGGTACATAATGTAATTGTCACCATAAGGCATGCACAATTATCAAATGCCTTTATTTTTCCTTACTAATTTCAGGTACCCATTAGAGATATGTGAACTCAGAAGCATCCTATTAATTCAAAATCCCAGTTTTCAAATGAATTTGAACCTAAGACCCCGTGGCTTTTAAAAGCCAAGGATTTTACCACTCAGCTGCCCCATCCCTTTGACGATGATTAATTTCTTTATGATATTAGCTGCCCCCTCCCTTTGATGATGATTAATTTCTTTATGATATTAGCTGCCCCATCCCTTTGATGATGATTAATTTCTTTATAATATTAGCTGCCCCATCCCTTTGATGATGATTAATTTCTTTATAATATTAGCTGCCCCATCCCTTTGATGATGATTAATTTCTTTATAATATTCTAAATCGCCTTCTTACCCACTTATCAAAACTTAATTAAATGATGAATCTATACAACATATGTTAGCTATTTATAGTGTATGAAATGGCAGGTGCATAGAAAAGTAAATGTTTTTTTAAACTGTAATACAATTTTGTATCTTTACAATCTCTAGCAACTTTTACATCTGTTGGGTCTCTTGACTGATGCTGGCAGGCCAGTCATGCTGGTTGGAGAGAGTGGCTGTGGTAAAACAGCTATCATCAATGAGAGAATCAGGACTATTTGTTCTGGGGAAGTGGCGGAGGTATTGTCACTCACAGTCTATGCGAACAGGTTAGAGCTCAAACTTTAGCTATTTACACATATCATTTTTCTTTGTTGTAGTTCTAGTTTTTAAAATATTACAACTAAATTTGCAGTAGCTTTCAAGAAAATTTTGCATGTCAGGCATAGTGATAAGGAAAATAACCTTTGACTGCTGGGCAAACTGTATTGAGTTTCCATCAACAGTGATATTGTCTAAATTTGTAAAATGAACTTTAGAGCTGAGTAGTCAAATTTACATTAGCAATCTTCCCAGGACTTTCGGTTCATTTACTTAGCTCTCAACTTGTAACTCTTATAAGTGTTAGATCATTTGTTAAAACATTATTTTTAGGTTCTTTAAATCAGTGATACAATGACATCTTTCTCATTACCAATACATTTTATATCAACTTGTCTACAGGTTTACCAATGCTCGTCTGCTGTTTGATAGAATAGACGAGAGGCTGGAGTGGAAACATGGCCGGACATTTGTCCCACGTGGCAACAAGAGAATGCTTTGTCTGATTGATGATGTCAATCTATCTCAGGTAGGACTGCCACCCTTGTCCAAATTATTCAGTTAAGTTATGACAATCATCATCTCAGGCCCAGAAGAAAATTTTAATGGATGGGTAGAAAATGAATGGAGATTTTAAATTTTCTTCTTGCATGCAATAGCATTATCTTCAACATTGAGGGCAAGATATGTAAGACAAAGCTTTGTCTAGATCAGTGATGCCCAGCTTACTTTGACCTGCGGGCCATTTTAATTTCCGACACTCGTGTCGCGGGCCACATGACCGTAAAGATACAAAAACGTAATGAAATGGATCTAATAACTAAAACCCTTGGATCTAGCTTTTACATTCATCATTGAGATGTATGAAGTTGATCTTCTTTTCAGCCCTATGGAATAAATGACTTCATTTCACTACTTAAAATGTGAGCAACATTATATTGAGCTTAACCACAGACTCATTTTCTTATCTTTTTTTTTTTGACAATTATTCAATCCTTCATTCTTTAGGCATAGTTTAACAATAGAACAAGAATGTTGCCATATTTGTTTGCTGTTTCTTTTAACCAACCACACTTTCTTTACTAATAAAAGACATTGGCTTACTATCATGTTCCATAAAAAAGTAAAGAACCATTCACTTTTCCTGTTAGATTATACATCTAGTCCATCTAGTATAGTTTGGGCCCTACCGTACTTAAAATAACGTTATCAACCTTTTTAAAGAGGGAATTTCTTCTACTTTTTGTGCCGTCGTTTCGGCGGGCCGGATGGAACCACTTCGCGGGCCGGATCTGGCCCGCGGGCCGTAGTTTGGGCATCACTGGTCTAGATAGTTAACTCTATCCTGCAAATTTTCATGAAATGTTAGATGACATTACATCTATGCAGAAATTTGATTTCGTTAATCAAACTTGGCAGTGTTAATAGATTCCTTCTACTGACATTTTATACATTAAAGGATATTTAACTTCCTTAATAATCTAATGTACTGTCACAATTCTTGATTGATAAACAGTAAAGAGCTATCTCATAGAGCACTTTTTCATGTAGCCATAGAACCCTATTTTTGATAGACATTGCTGTTGACATACAACACAGGTAAAGGAATGCTTTGGTGTTAGAGGAACCAGCCAGTTTTTTTGGTTTGCCTTAGTTTTCTTCCAGGCCAATGGTTTTTGCTGCTCATCTCTCTTCCCCCAGTGCAAATGCTTGTTTTCTCAGTATTCAACATTGATGTCCACTGCTTTGAGTTCCCAGGTGGGGATGACCAGTTGTTTGTTTGTAAATGTTGTACGTGTTTCGAATGTTCCTTCAGAGTTGAAGATAATTTACTTCCTAGTCCAAACCTCTTGCAGGATAACTGGGGATGGGAGCAGGCAGGGTTTTAACCCAGTACCATTGATAAGTCGAACCGCATCCAGCGTACTAACCCCATGACCAGGCAGTTTTCTTGTGCTCCTTGCCATAAATATGTGCGTGTGAGTGTTGCAGATGTAGCGGCTCTTTGCAGATGTACCTCAACAAAAGATATAAGGCTCTGATGAACAAGCTGCTGTTCTTTAACATACTTTCACTGTTACATTTAATCTTTACCTGTCTTAGTCTGTTGTACCGTTGGGGCACCAAGAAAGACTTGTCGACCGTCTTTTTCCATTCCTCTCTGTCCTTTTGCCCTGTTTAGAACCTCTTTCAATGGCAGGCCCATCCATTCTTTTATGTTGTCCTCCCATCGCTTTCTCTGTCTGCCTTTTCTTCTTTTTTTTCTGGTACTGTTCCCTGAGGGAAGGTCTTTGGGAGCCCCAAAGATCTTGTAATATGGCCATAGATTTTGAGCTTGCGGTTTTTCACAGTAGTTAGCAGGTCATCATGAGGTCCAATGGCTGCAGTAACCCTGTCTCTTGGTTTACATTTGCAGACTGACAAGTTTGGTTTCCAGACTGCCTGTGAGCTTATCAGGGAACACTTGGATGATGGAGGATTTTACAGTCCAACCAACCACACCTGGAGATATGTCAAGAGCTTCACCTATGTCACCTCAGTCAACCCCAAGCCCACAGCCGATGTGCCTCCTGTGAGCCAGAGACTTCTGAGACACTTTGCTGTCTTTGGATGCCCCAGTCCAAGGTAGATATTTTTTTATAAAGATTTTTAACTATAGTGTATTAAAAATTGTTTACTCTTAACTTAGTTTTGTTAAAGATGTGCTTAATTTCAGTGACATAATAAACACTTATTAAATTAAATGAAAACCTGCCAAAAATAAAATAAAACATCACTAGTTTGAGAGATGAAATGGCAAAAGAAACAACAAAACTGTTTCAAAATAATTTTATGTTAAAATGCTACTAATATATAAAATGCATGGAGGCTCTGTAAAGCACTTGACTTCCGAACCTGTGGCTTTGGGTTTGAATCCTGTTGAAGACTTGTTTTTTTTTATTTTTTTTATTATGTTTGGGCACTTCTGGGTCCACCCAGCTCTAATGTGTACCTGACATTAGTTGGGTAAAATTAAAGGCAGTTGGTCGTTGAGCTGGCCACATGACACCCATTTTAACCCTTGGCCACAGAAACAGATGATCGTTACGTCATCTGCCCTATAGACCACAAGGCCTGAAAGGGGAACTTTACATTTTACTTATGTAGAATGACCTTAAAATATGTTATTTTTCAGGGCTTTAAACAGTCTTTGTGCTATTACATTCAAAGTCTTATTGTGTATGTTTCTCTCTCTTTCACAGGCAGAAATGATGATATGAAATGTTTGATTTTTTTTTTTACGGATGTCTTGATTTTTCTAAAAAAGTAAAGTTCTCCCTTTCAGACCTTGTGGTCTATAGGGCAGATGATGTAAAGGTCATCTGATTCGTGTCCTACGGTAAACGAGGGTGTCATGTAGCCTAGCCAGTACAATGACCAACCACCTTTACTTTTCCCCAACTAATGTCAGGTACCCATTAGAGCTGGGTGGACTCAGAGGCGCCCAAGGATCCCGAAATAAAAATCCCAGTTTTCACCGGGATTTGAACCCGGGACCCAGGTTCAGAAGCCAACGACTTTACCGCTCAGCCATCACGCCTCCATGATTTTTCGAAGGTCTTTATTTATTTAAAAAAAAATTTAACAAAAAACATTTTGGCAAACTATAGAGATAAGAAACTCTCTGCATCTCTACATTATGTTCAATGTAACACATGTGCAACATTTGACCATGACGTGTAAACTACTCTTCTCCTGTATGTCCAGATCTGCAGATCTCCAGACAATCTTCAGCACCTTGTTGTCCACTCACTTCTTCACCCCAGAGAACATCACAGCCACTGCCCAACACAGTGGACCACATGAAGAGAAAGTTCAGGTCACAGTGAGGTTTGAAGAGGAGTCTCTGAGGAGGACCGTTCACTCCATTGTCAAGGTCACTGTAGAGCTCTCTGAGAGGATGAGGACCATGTTCCTGCCAACCTCCCAGCGATGTCATTATGTTTTCACTAGAGACCTAGGAACCATCTTTAGGTTGGTCTACATTAACAAACATTCCCATTTATCTTTTTTTTTTCAGTTATAGTTCCTTGTTTACCCATTAATTTTCCATTAATTTCCTATGTTGGTTTTTGTTAATCTTTAGGTATTTTTATTATTGATATTTAGAAATAGTGAGATTAATCAGTGCTAGTAATGCAAGCTTTTACTGTATGCTGGTCAGTGAGTGAGTGATTTAAAAATGTTGTAAATCTGAAAATATAAAAGTCAATTATCTTAATAATGAGCCATTCTAGAAATTATACACTTATTTTTCACTTTCTGGATATCAATTATTCATAGATGTTCAAAATATAGTCCGCAATTATACACTTATTTTTTTCACTGTCTGGATATCAATTATTCATAAATGTTGAAAATATTGTCTGCAATTAAACATGTTCTTATCACATTGGTCTTGTTCACATTGAAAAATCAAATACCTGTAAATAAATTCCTAATATATTCCATACAATTTAAAATATAAGTTTGCTTTTCTGTAGTCCTTTCTCTAATAGATCTTTTATATCTTTAATATCTTTATTAAATTTAAATCCTTAAAAAAATATAGTTTACAAGTTTGTTTAAAATATTTTAATATGATGTATTGCTATACTTTAATTATTCTTGCATATGACATCTTTGTTACAACATTGCTTTAAAAAAAAATTAAAAGCTTATAGGTGCGTGAATTAACATTAAGAAACTCTTAATGTACTAAATGTTTGCATGTTTTCCTTATAAAGCTATACCGATATTATTTGATTTCACTTTGATAGAACTCTCTCTAAATATTATTGTTTGCCTAGAAATCTGTGTCTGTCACTTCAACCTGGATGTAACAAAAGAAATCTGCTGTTACTATGGCAACATGAATGTTTCTGGGTGTACGGTAAGAGGATGGTGAATGAGGTAGACTTCAGGAGGTTCAGACAGGCTTTCATCACTGCAGTCAGGAAACAGTTCATTGATGATGACCAGGTAAGAACTCCACATTTATAGACATCACACATGAAGCTCATACCATGTTCTTATGGGAAAAGCTAGATAGATAGTGTATGTTTTTGTTTCAAATTAGGTGAAATATGCGAGTTTCGAGATATCTCTATTCAAACTCCCTGAATAAACACAGTAGAGAATATATTTTTCTTGAGTTTTAATTTCTTCAAACTCAATTGAATAAAACAAGTGGTCCAGAGATGAACAAATTAACATTAACATATATCACTGTTACAAATAGAATAATAACATGACACACATATTGGTGTATAAATAAAAACACAGTGTTAGTAATGATGCGTAATAACTATCCATTACAGAATACTGAACAATGACCTCAACAGTTAGTTTTACATCCCTTATATAATCTTATATGCTACGAAGAGCAGGTTGCCAGGACATCCGCTCTGTTATCAGCAGCAGACGCCTTGGCTGGCTTGGCCACGTTCGTAGAATGCCAGTAGGTCGACTCCCACATATTCTGTATGGCGATCTAATAGATGGCAGAAGAGCCGCTGGTTGCCCACTCTTACGTTATACAGATGTATGCAAACGGGACATGAAGCTCTTTAAGATCGACACCAGCAACTGGGAAGAGGTGGCACAAGATAGATCCACTTGGAGAGAGAGCATAAAGAGGGGGTCTTTGATTGCAGATGTCATACACAACAGAAGCAGAAAGAAGGGTGAAAGTGCAACGGCGCCTGGTAACTACATATGCCCAACCTGCGATCGCAGCTGTGTATCAAGGATCGGCATCTTTAGTCACACAAGAGCTTGCAAGGGGAAAAGATTGTCTCTAGAGACGTAAAATGCCACAGATAATCTTATACAGACATTTTTTTTTAATTGTTTACATTGTTAGCATTTCTTCAAAGTTCTTAACCTTCTATATTTCTAA